>JAPDOI010000176.1:0-465000 GCA_029168955.1 Aplectana chamaeleonis
CGTAGAAAATTCACGGTTACCCAGTCGGAGTGAGCCGGACGCCGTAGAAAGTGTGGGACCCCAAAGGGAGTGCGCAGGACGCCGAAGAAAGTTTATGGTACCCTAGTGTGAGTACGCATGGCACCTCAGAAAGTGTGTGAGACCCCAGAGGAGGAGCAGGACGCCGTAGAAAGCTCACGGTTACCCAGTCGGAGTGCGCCGGACGCCGTAGAAAGTGTGTGGGACCCCGAAGGGAATGCGCAGGACGACGAAGAAAGTGTACAGTACCCTAGTGTGAGTACGCATGGTTTTCTAGAAAGCGTGTGGGACCCCAAAGGGAGTGCGCAAGACGCCGAAGAAAGTTTACGGTACCCTAGTGTGAGTACGCATGGCACCCTAGAAAGTGTGTGGGACCCCAAAGGGAGTGCGCAGGACGCCGAAGAAGGTTTACGGTACCCTAGTATGAGTACGCATGGCACCCTAAAAAGTGTGTGAGACCCCAACGGGAGTGCGCAGGACGCCGTAGAAAGTTCACGGTTACCCAGTCACAGTGAGCCAGACGCCGTAGGAAGTGTGTGGGACCCCAAAGGGAGTGCGCAGGACGCCGAAGAAAGTTTATGGTACCCTAGTGTGAGTACGCATGGCACCCTAGAAAGTGTGTGAGACCCCAGTGGGAGTGATTAGGACGCCGTAGAAAGTGTGTGGACCCCGAAAGGAATGAGCAGGACGCCGAAGAAAGTGTACAGTACCCTAGTGTGATTACGCATGGCTTCCTAGAAAGCGTGTGGGACCCTAGTGGAAATGAGCAGGACGCCGTAGAAAGTGTGTGTGACTCCAGAGGAGGTGCGCAGGACGCCGTAGAAAGTTCACGGTATCCCAATCGGGGTGCGCCGGACGCCGTAGAAAAAGTGTGGAACCCCAGTGGGAGTGCGCAGGACGCCGTTGAAAATGGGGTGGGACGGCAGTGAAAGTGAGCAGAGCGCCGTAGAAAGTTCACGGTTACCCAGTCGGAGTGCGCCGGACGCCGTAGAAAGTGTGTGGGACCCCAAAGGGAGTGAGCAGGACGCCGTAGAAATTTTACGGTACCCTAGATTTAGTACGCATGGCACCCTAGAAAGTGTGTGGGACCCCAAAGCGGAGTGCGCAGGACGCCGAAGAAAGTGTACAGTACCCTAGTGTGAGTACGCATGGCACCCTAGAAAGTGTGTGGGACCCCAAAGGGAGTGCGCAGGACGCTGAAGAAAGTTTACGGTACCCTAGTGTGAGTACGCATGGCACCCTAGAAAGTGTGTGGGACCCCAAAGGGAGTGCGCAGGACGCCGAAGAAGGTTTACGGTACCCTAGTATGAGTGCGCATGGCACCCTAGAAAGTGTGTGAGACCCCAACGGGAGTGCGCAGGACGACGTATAAAGTTCACGGTTACCCAGTCAGAGTGAGTCGAACGCCGTAGGAAGTGTGTGGGACCCCAAAGGGAGTGCGCAGGACGCCGAAGAAAGTTTATGGTACCCTAGTGTGAGTACGCATGGCACCCTAGAAAGTGAGTGAGACCCCAGTGGGAGTGAGCAGGACGCCGTAGAAAGTGTGTGTGGGACCCCGAAGGGAAATGCGCAGGACGCCGAAGAAAGTGTACAGTACCCTAGTGTGATTACGCATGGCTTCCTAGAAAGCGTGTGGGACCCCAGTGTAAGTGAGCAGGACGCCGTAGAAAGTGTGTGGGACTCCAGAGGAGGTGCGCAGGACGCCGTAGAGAAGGTTCACGGTATCCCAGTCGGGGTGCGCCGGACGCCGTAGAAAAAGTGTGGGACCCCAGTGGTAGTGCGCAGGACGCCGTAGAAAGTGGGAGGGAGGCCAGGGAAAGTGAGCAGAGCGCCGTAGAAAGTTCACGGTTACCCAGTCGGAGTGCGCCGGACGCCGTGGGAAGTGTGTGGGACCCCAAAGGGAGTGAGCAGGACGCCGTAGAAATTTTACGGTACCCTAGGTTTAGTACGCATGGCACCCTAAAAGTGTGTGGGACCCCAAAGGGAGTGCGCAGGACGCTGAAGAAAGTTTACGGTACCCTAGTGTGAGTACGCATGGCACCCTAGAAAGTGTGTGGGACCCCAAAGGGAGTGCGCAGGACGCCGAAGAAGGTTTACGGTACCCTAGTATGAGTACGCATGGCACCCTAGAAAGTGTGTGGGACCCCAGTGGGAGGGAGCAGGACGCCGTACAAAGTTCACGGGTACCCAGTCGGAGTAAGTCGGACGCCGTAGAAAGTGTGTGGGACTCCAAAGGAGGTGCGCAGGACGCCGTAGAAAATCACGGTATCCCAGTTGGGGTGCGCCGGACGCCGTAGAAAAAGTGTGGGACCCCAGTGGGAGTGAGCATGGCACCATAGGAATTGTGTGGGACGCCATTGAGAGTGAGCAGTACGCCGTAGAAAGTTCACGGTATTCCTATCGGGGTGCACCGGACGCCGTAGAAAAAGTGTGGGACCCCAGTGGGTGTGCGCAGGACGCCGTAGAAAGTGGGTGGGACGAAAGTGGAAGTGAGCAGGACGCCGTAGAAAGCTCACGGTTACCCAGTCGGAGTGCGCCGGACGCCGTAGAAAGTGTGTGGGACCCCGATGGGAATGCGCAGGACGCCGAAGAAAGTGTACAGTACCCTAGTGTGAGTACGCATGGCTTCCTAGAAAGCCTGTGGGACCCCGAAGGGAATGCGCAGGACGCCGAAGAAAGTGTACAGTACCCTAGTGTGAGTACGCACGGCTTTCTAGAGAGCGTGTGGGACCCCAAAGGGAGTGCGCAGGACGCTGAAGAAAGTTTACGGTACCCTAGTGTGAGTACGCATGGCTTCCTAGAAAGTGTGTGAGACCCCAACGGGAGTGCGCAGGACGCCGTAGAAAGTTCACGGTTACCCAGTCGGAGTGAGTCGGACGCCGTAGGAAGTGTGTGGGACCCCAAAGGGAGTGCGCAGGACGCCGAAGAAAGTTTATGGTACCCTAGTGTGAGTACGCATGGCACCCTAGAAACTGTGGGAGACCCCCAGTGGGAGTGAGCAGGACGCCGTAGAAGGTTCACGGTATCCCAATCGGGGTGCGCCGGACGCCGTAGAAAAAGTGTGGGACCCCAGTGGGTGTGCGCAGGACGCCGTAGAAAGTGGGTGGGACGAAAGTGAAAGTGAGCAGGACGCAGGAGAAAGCTCACGGTTACCCAGTCGGAGTGCCGGACGCCGTAGAAAGTGTGTGGGACCCCGAAGGGAATGCGCAGGACGCCAAAGAAAGTGTACAGTACCCTAGTGTGAGTACGCATGGCTTCCTAGAAAGCGTGTGGGACCCCAAAGGGAGTGCGCAGGACGCTGAAGAAAGTTTACGGTACCCTAGTGTGAGTACGCATGGCTTCCTAGAAAGTGTGTGAGACCCCAACGGGAGTGCGCAGGACGCCGTAGAAAGTTCACGGTATCCCAATCGGGGTGCGCCGGACGCCGTAGAAAAAGTGTGGAACCCCAGTGGGTGTGCGCAGGACGCCGTAGAAAGTGGGTGGGACGAAAGTGAAAGTGAGCAGGACGCCGTAGAAAGATCACGGTTACCCAGTCGGAGTGCGCCGGACGCCGTAGAAAGTGTGTGGGACCCCGAAGGGAATGCGCAGGACGCCGAAGAAAGTTTATGGTACCCTAGTGTGAGTACGCATGGCACCCTGGAAAGTGTGTGAGACCCCAAAGGGAATGCGCAGAATGCCGAAGAAAGTTTATGGTACCCTAGTGTGAGTACGCACGGCTTCCTAGAAAGCGTGTGGGACCCCAAAGGGAGTGCGCAGGATGCCGAAGAAAGTTTACGGTTACCCTAGTGTGAGTACGCATGGCACCCTAGAAAGTGTGTAGGACCCTAAAGGGAGTGCGCACGACGCCGAAGAAAGTTTATGGTACCCTAGTGTGAGTACGCATGGCACCCTAGAAAGTGTGTGGGACCCCAAAGGGAGTGCGCAGGACGCCGAAGAAGGTTTATGGTACCCTAGTATGAGTACGCATGGCACCCTAGAAAGTATGTGAGACCCCAACGGGAGTGCGCAGGACGCCGTAGAAAATTCACGGTTACCCAGTCGGAGTGAGCCGGACGCCGTAGGAAGTGTGTGGGACCCCAAAGGGAGTGCGCAGGACGCCGAAGAAAGTTTATGGTACCCTAGTGTGAGTACGCATAGCACCCTAGAAAGTGTGTGAGACCCCAGTAGGAGTGAGCAGGACGCCGTAGAAAGCTCACGGTTACCCAGTCGGAGTGCGCCGGACGCCGTAGAAAGTGTGTGGGACCCCGAAGGGAATGCGCAGGACGCCGAAGAAAGTGTACAGTACCCTAGTGTGAGTACGCATGGCTTCCTAGAAAGCGTGTGGGACCCCAAAGGGAGTGCGCAGGACGCTGAAGAAAGTTTACGGTACCCTAGTGTGAGTACGCATGGCACCCTAGAAAGTGTGTGGGACCCCAAAGGGAGTGCGCAGGACGCCGAAGAAAGGTTTACGGTACCCTAGTATGAGTGCGCATGGCACCCTAGAAAGTGTGTGAGACCCCAACGGGAGTGCGCAGGACGACGTATAAAGTTCACGGTTACCCAGTCAGAGAGTGAGTCGAACGCCGTAGGAAGTGTGTGGGACCCCAAAGGGAGTGCGCAGGACGCCGAAGAAAGTTTATGGTACCCTAGTGTGAGTACGCATGGCACCCTAGAAAGTGGTGAGACCCCAGTGGGAGTGAGCAGGACGCCGTAGAAAGTGTGTGGGACCCCGAAGGGAATGCGCAGGACGCCGAAGAAAGTGTACAGTACCCTGGTGTGATTACGCATGGCTTCCTAGAAAGCGTGTGGGACCCCAGTGTAAGTGAGCAGGACGCCGTAGAAAGTGTGTGGGACTCAGAGGAGGTGCGCAGGACGCCGTAGAGAGTTCACGGTATCCCAATCGGGGTGCGCCGGACGCCGTAGAAAAAGTGTGGGACCCCAGTGGGAGTGCGCTTGACGCCGTTGAAAATGGGGTGGGACGCCAGTGAAAGTGAGCAGAGCGCCGTAGAAAGTTCACGGTTACCCAGTCGGAGTGAGTCGAACGCCGTAGGAAGTGTGTGGGACCCCAAAGGGAGTGCGCAGGACGCCGAAGAAAGTTTATGGTACCCTAGTGTGAGTACGCATGGCACCCTAAAAGTGTGTGGGACCCCAAAGGGAGTGCGCAGGACGCTGAAGAAAGTTTACGGTTACCCTAGTGTGAGTACGCATGGCACGCCAGAAAGTGTGTGGGACCCCAAAGGAGTGCGCAGGACGCCGAAGAAGGTTTACGGTACCCTAGTATGAGTACGCATGGCACCCTAGAAAGTGTGTGGGACCCCAGTGTGAGTGAGCAGGACGCCGTAGAAAGTTCACGGTTACCCAGTCGGAGTAAGTCGGACGCCGTAGAAAGTGTGTGGGACTCCAAAGGAGGTGCGCAGGACGCCGTATAAAAATCACGGTATCCCAGTTGGGGTGCGCCGGACGCCGTAGAAAAAGTGTGGGACCCCAGTGGGAGTGAGCAGGGCACCGTAGGAATTGTGTGGGACGCCATTGAGAGTGAGCAGTACGCCGTAGAAAGTTCACGGTATCCCAATCGGGGTGCGCCGGACGCCGTAGAAAAAGTGTGGGACCCCAGTGGGTGTGCGCAGGACGCCGTAGAAAGTGGGTGGGACGAAAGTGAAAGTGAGCAGGACGCCGTAGAAAGCCCACGGTTCCCCAGTCGGAGTGCGCCGGACGCCGTAGAAAGTGTTTGGGACCCCGAAGGGAATGCGCAGGACGCCGAAGAAAGTGTACAGTACCCTAGTGTGAGTACGCATGGCTTCCTAGAAAGCGTGTGGGACCCCAACGGGAGTGCGCAGGACGCCGAAGAAAGTGTACAGTACCCTAGTGTGAGTACGCACGGCTTTCTAGAAGAGCGTGTGGGACCCCAAAGGGAGTGCGCAGGACGCTGAAGAAAGTTTACGGTACCCTAGTGTGAGTACGCATGGCTTCCTAGAAAGTGTGTGAGACCCCAACGGGAGTGCGCAGGACGCCGTAGAAAGTTCACGGTTACCCAGTCGGAGTGAGTCGGACGCCGTAGGAAGTGTGTGGGACCCCAAAGGGAGTGCGCAGGACGCCGAAGAAAGTTTATGGTACCCTAGTGTGAGTACGCATGGCACCCTAGAAAGTGTGTGAGACCCCAGTGGGAGTGAGCAGGACGCCGTAGAAGGTTCACGGTATCCCAATCGGGGTGCGCCGGACGCCGTAGAAAAAGTGTGGGACCCCAGTGGGTGTGCGCAGGACGCCGTAGAAAGTGGGTGGGACGAAAGTGAAAGTGAGCAGGACGCCGTAGAAAGCTCACGGTTACCCAGTCGGAGTGCGCCGGACGCCGTAGAAAGTGTGTGGGACCCCGAAGGGAATGCGCAGGACGCCAAAGAAAGTGTACAGTACCCTAGTGTGAGTACGCATGGCTTCCTAGAAAGCGTGTGGGACCCCAAAGGGAGTGCGCAGGACGCTGAAGAAAGTTTACGGTACCCTAGTGTGAGTACGCATGGCTTCCTAGAAAGTGTGTGAGACCCCAACGGGAGTGCGCAGGACGCCGTAGAAAGTTCACGGTATCCCAATCGGGGTGCGCCGGACGCCGTAGAAAAAGTGTGGAACCCCAGTGGGTGTGCGCAGGACGCCGTAGAAAGTGGGTGGGACGAAAGTGAAAGTGAGCAGGACGCCGTAGAAAGGTCACGGTTACCCAGTCGGAGTGCGCCGGACGCCGTAGAAAGTGTGTGGGACCCAGAAGGGAATGCGCAGGACGCCGAAGAAAGTTTATGGTACCCTAGTGTGAGTACGCATGGCACCCTAGAAAGTGTGTGAGACCCCAAAGGGAATGCGCAGAATGCCGAAGAAAGTTTATGGTACCCTAGTGTGAGTACGCATGGCTTCCTAGAAAGCGTGTGGGACCCCAAAGGGAGTGCGCAGGACGCCGTAGAAAGTTTACGGTACCCTAGTGTGAGTACGCATGGCACCCTAGAAAGTGTGTAGGACCCCAAAGGGAGTGCGCAGGACGCCGAAGAAAGTTTATGGTACCCTAGTGTGAGTACGCATGGCACCCTAGAAAGTGTGTGGGACCCCAAAGGGAGTGCGCAGGACGCCGAAGAAGGTTTATGGTACCCTAGTATGAGTACGCATGGCACCCTAGAAAGTATGTGAGACCCCAACGGGAGTGCGCAGGACGCCGTAGAAAATTCACGGTTACCCAGTCGGAGTGAGCCGGACGCCGTAGGAAGTGTGTGGGACCCCAAAGGGAGTGCGCAGGACGCCGAAGAAAGTTTATGGTACCCTAGTGTGAGTACGCACGGCACCCTAGAAAGTGTGTGAGACCCCAGTGAAAATGAGCAGGACGCCGTAGAAAGCTCACAGTTACCCAGTCGGAGTGCGCCGGACGCCGTAGAAAGTGTGTGGGACCCCGAAGGGAATGCGCAGGACGCCGAAGAAAGTTTACAGTACCCTAGTGTGAGTACGCATGGCTTCCTAGAAAGCGTGTGGGACCCCAAAGGGAGTGCGCAGGACGCTGAAGAAAGTTTACGGTACCCTAGTGTGAGTACGCATGGCTTCCTAGAAAGTGTGTGAGACCCCAAAGGGAGTGCGCAGGACGCCGAAGAAGGTTTACGGTACCCTAGTATGAGTGCGCATGGCACCCTAAAAAGTGTGTGAGACCCCAACGGGAGTGCGCAGGACGCCGTAGAAAGTTCACGGTTACCCAGTCAGAGTGAGTCGAACGCCGTAGGAAGTGTGTGGGACCCCAAAGGGAGTGCGCAGGACGCCGAAGAAAGTTTATGGTACCCTAGTGTGAGTACGCATGGCACCCTAGAAAGTGAGTGAGACCCCAGTGGGAGTGAGCAGGGCGCCGTGGAAAGTGTGTGGGGGCCCGAAGGGAATGCGCAGGACGCCGAAGAAAGTGTACAGTACCCTAGTGTGAGTACGCATGGCTTCCTAGAAAGCGTGTGGGACCCCAGTGTAAGTGAGCAGGACGCCGTAGAAAGTGTGTGGGACTCCAGAGGAGGTGCGCAGGACGCCGTAGAGAGTTCACGGTATCCCAATCGGGGTGCGCCGGACGCCGTAGAAAAGTGTGGGACCCCAGTGGGAGCGCGCAGGACGCCGTAGAAAGTGGGTGGGACGCCAGTGAAAGTGGGCAGAGCGCCGTAGAAAGTTCACGGTTACCCAGTCGGAGTGCGCCGGACGCCGTGGGAAGTGTGGGACCCCAAAGGGAGTGAGCAGGACGCCGTAGAAATTTTACGGTACCCTAGGTTTAGTACGCATGGCACCCTAAAAGTGTGTGGGACCCCAAAGGGAGTGCGCAGGACGCTGAAGAAAGTTTACGGTACCCTAGTGTGAGTACGCATGGCACCTAGAAAGTGTGTGGGACCCCAAAGGAGTGCGCAGGACGCCGTAGAAAGTTTACGGTACCCTAGTATGAGTACGCATGGCACCTAGAAAGTGTGGGACCCCAGTGTGAGTGAGCAGGACGCCGTAGAAAGTTCACGGTTACCCAGTCGGAGTAAGTCGGACGCCGTAGAAAGTGTGTGGGACTCCAAAGGAGATGAGCAGTACGCCGTAGAAAGTTCACGGTATTCCTATCGGGGTGCACCGGACGCCGTAGAAAAAGTGTGGGACCCCAGTGGGTGTGCAGGACGCCGTAGAAAGTGGGTGGGACGAAAGTGGAAGTGAGCAGGACGCCGTAGAAAGCTCACGGTTACCCAGTCGGAGTGCGCCGGACGCCGTAGAAAGTGTGTGGGGCCCCGATGGGAAGGGGCAGGACGCCGAAGAAAGTGTACAGTACCCTAGTGTGAGTACGCATGGCTTCCTAGAAAGCCTGTGGGACCCCAAAGGGAGTGCGCAGGACGCTGAAGAAAGTTTACGGTACCCTAGTGTGAGTACGCATGGCACCCTAGAAAGTGTGTGGGACCCCAAAGGGAGTGCGCAGGACGCCGAAGAAGGTTTACGGTACCCTAGTATGAGTACGCATGGCACCCTAGAAAGTGTGTGGGACCCCAGTGTGAGTGAGCAGGACGCCGTAGAAAGTTCACGGTTACCCAGTCGGAGTGAGTCGGACGCCGTAGGAAGTGTGTGGGACCCCAAAGGGGGTGCGCAGGACGCCGAAGAAAGTTTATGGTACCCTAGTGTGAGTACGCATGGCACCCTAGAAAGTGTGTGAGACCCCAGTGGGAGTGAGCAGGACGCCGTAGAAGTTTTACGGTACCCTAGATTTAGTACGCATGGCACCCTAAAAAGTGTGTGGGACCCCAGTGTGAGTGCGCAGGACGCCGTAGAAAGTTCACGGTATCCCAATCGGGGTGCGCCGGACGCCGTAGAAAAAGTGTGGGACCCCAGTGGGAGCGCGCAGGACGCCGTAGAAAGTGGGTGGGACGAAAGTGAAAGTGAGCAGGACGCCGTAGAAAGCTCACGGTTACCCAGTCGGAGTGCGCCGGACGCCGTAGAAAGTGTGTGGGACCCCGAAGGGAATGCGCAGGACGCCGAAGAAAGTGTACAGTACCCTAGTGTGAGTACGCACGGCTTTCTAGAGAGCGTGTGGGACCCCAAAGGGAGTGCGCAGGACGCTGAAGAAAGTTTACGGTACCCTAGTGTGAGTACGCATGGCTTCCTAGAAAGTGTGTGAGACCCCAACGGGAGTGCGCAGGACGCCGTAGAAAGTTCACGGTTACCCAGTCGGAGTGAGTCGGACGCCGTAGGAAGTGTGTGGGACCCCAAAGGGAGTGCGCAGGACGCCGAAGAAAGTTTATGGTACCCTAGTGTGAGTACGCATGGCACCCTAGAAAGTGGGTGAGACCCCAGTGGGAGGGAGCAGGGCGGCGTAGAAAGGTTCACGGTATCCCAATCGGGGGTGCGCCGGACGCCGTAGAAAAAGCGTGGGACCCCAGTGGGTGTGCGCAGGACGCCGTAGAAAGTGGGTGGGACGAAAGGGAAAGTGAGCAGGCCGCCGTAGAAAGCTCACGGTTAGCCAGTGGGAGGGCGCCGGACGCCGTAGAAAGTGTGTGGGACCCCGAAGGGAATGCGCAGGACGCCGGAGAAAGTTTACGGTACCCTAGTGTGAGTACGCATGGCTTCAGAAAGCGTGTGGGACCCCAAAGGGAGTGCGCAGGACGCTGAAGAAAGTTTACGGTACCCTAGTGTGAGTACGCATGGCTTCCTAGAAAGTGTGTGAGACCCCAACGGGAGTGCGCAGGACGCCGTAGAAAGTTCACGGTATCCCAATCGGGGTGCGCCGGACGCCGTAGAAAAAGTGTGGAACCCCAGTGGGTGTGCGCAGGACGCCGTAGAAAGTGGGTGGGACGAAAGTGAAAGTGAGCAGGACGCCGTAGAAAGATCACGGTTACCCAGTCGGAGTGCGCCGGACGCCGTAGAAAGTGTGTGGGACCCCGAAGGGAATGCGCAGGACGCCGAAGAAAGTTTATGGTACCCTAGTGTGAGTACGCATGGCACCCTGGAAAGTGTGTGAGACCCCAAAGGGAATGCGCAGAATGCCGAAGAAAGTTTATGGTACCCTAGTGTGAGTACGCATGGCTTCCTAGAAAGCGTGTGGGACCCCAAAGGGAGTGCGCAGGATGCCGAAGAAAGTTTACGGTACCCTAGTGTGAGTACGCATGGCACCCTAGAAAGTGTGTAGGACCCTAAAGGGAGTGCGCACGACGCCGAAGAAAGTTTATGGTACCCTAGTGTGAGTACGCATGGCACCCTAGAAAGTGTGTGGGACCCCAAAGGGAGTGCGCAGGACGCCGAAGAAGGTTTATGGTACCCTAGTATGAGTACGCATGGCACCCTAGAAAGTATGTGAGACCCCAACGGGAGTGCGCAGGACGCCGTAGAAAATTCACGGTTACCCAGTCGGAGTGAGCCGGACGCCGTAGGAAGTGTGTGGGACCCCAAAGGGAGTGCGCAGGACGCCGAAGAAAGTTTATGGTACCCTAGTGTGAGTACGCATAGCACCCTAGAAAGTGTGTGAGACCCCAGTAGGAGTGAGCAGGACGCCGTAGAAAGCTCACGGTTACCCAGTCGGAGTGCGCCGGACGCCGTAGAAAGTGTGTGGGACCCCGAAGGGAATGCGCAGGACGCCGAAGAAAGTGTACAGTACCCTAGTGTGAGTACGCATGGCTTCCTAGAAAGCGTGTGGGACCCCAAAGGGAGTGCGCAGGACGCTGAAGAAAGTTTACTGTACCCTAGTGTGAGTACGCATGGCACCCTAGAAAGTGTGTGGGACCCCAAAGGGAGTGCGCAGGACGCCGAAGAAGGTTTACGGTACCCTAGTATGAGTGCGCATGGCACCCTAGAAAGTGTGTGAGACCCCAACGGGAGTGCGCAGGACGACGTATAAAGTTCACGGTTACCCAGTCAGAGTGAGTCGAACGCCGTAGGAAGTGTGTGGGACCCCAAAGGGAGTGCGCAGGACGCCGAAGAAAGTTTATGGTACCCTAGTGTGAGTACGCATGGCACCCTAGAAAGTGAGTGAGACCCCAGTGGGAGTGAGCAGGACGCCGTAGAAAGTGTGTGGGACCCCGAAGGGAATGCGCAGGACGCCGAAGAAAGTGTACAGTACCCTAGTGTGATTACGCATGGCTTCCTAGAAAGCGTGTGGGACCCCAGTGTAAGTGAGCAGGACGCCGTAGAAGGTGTGTGGGACTCTAGAGGAGGTGCGCAGGACGCCGTAGAGAGTTCACGGTACCCCAATCGGGGTGCGCCGGACGCCGTAGAAAAAGTGTGGCACCCCAGTGGTAGTGCGCAGGACGCCGTAGAAAGTGGGTGGGACGCCAGTGAAAGTGAGCAGAGCGCCGTAGAAAGTTCACGGTTACCCAGTCGGAGTGCGCCGGACGCCGTAGGAAGTGTGTGGGACCCCAAAGGGAGTGAGCAGGACGCCGTAGAATTTTTACGGTACCCTAGATTTAGTACGCATGGCACCCTAAAAGTGTGTGGGACCCCAAAGGGAGTGCGCAGGACGCTGAAGAAAGTTTACGGTACCCTAGTGTGAGTACGCATGGCACCCTAGAAAGTGTGTGGGACCCCAAAGGGAGTGCGCAGGACGCCGAAGAAGGTTTACGGTACCCTAGTATGAGTACGCATGGCACCCTAGAAAGTGTGTGGGACCCCAGTGTGAGTGAGCAGGACGCCGTAGAAAGTTCACGGTTACCCAGTCGGAGTAAGTCGGACGCCGTAGAAAGTGTGTGGGACTCCAAAGGAGGTGCGCAGGACGCCGTAGAAAAATCACGGTATCCCAGTTGGGGTGCGCCGGACGCCGTAGAAAAAGTGTGGGACCCCAGTGGGAGTGAGCATGGCACCATAGGAATTGTGTGGGACGCCATTGAGAGTGAGCAGTACGCCGTAGAAAGTTCACGGTATTCCTATCGGGGTGCACCGGACGCCGTAGAAAAAGTGTGGGACCCCAGTGGGTGTGCGCAGGACGCCGTAGAAAGTGGGTGGGACGAAAGTGGAAGTGAGCAGGACGCCGTAGAAAGCTCACGGTTACCCAGTCGGAGTGCGCCGGACGCCGTAGAAAGTGTGTGGGACCCCGATGGGAATGCGCAGGACGCCGAAGAAAGTGTACAGTACCCTAGTGTGAGTACGCATGGCTTCCTAGAAAGCCTGTGGGACCCCAAAGGGAGTGCGCAGGACGCTGAAGAAAGTTTACGGTACCCTAGTGTGAGTACGCATGGCACCCTAGAAAGTGTGTGGGACCCCAAAGGGAGTGCGCAGGACGCCGAAGAAGGTTTACGGTACCCTAGTATGAGTACGCATGGCACCCTAGAAAGTGTGTGGGACCCCAGTGTGAGTGAGCAGGACGCCGTAGGAAGGTCACGGGTACCCAGTCCAGGTGGAGTCCGGACGCCGTGGTAGGAAGTGTGTGGGACCCCAAAGGGGGTGCGCAGGACGCCGAAGAAAGTTTATGGTACCCTAGTGTGAGTACGCATGGCACTCTAGAAAGTGTGTGAGACCCCAGTGGGAGTGAGCAGGACGCCGTAGAAGGTTCACGGTATCCCAATCGGGGTGCGCCGGACGCCGTAGAAAAAGTGTGGGACCCCAGTGGGTGTGCGCAGGACGCCGTAGAAAGTGGGTGGGACGAAAGTGAAAGTGAGCAGGACGCCGTAGAAAGCTCACGGTTACCCAGTCGGAGTGCGCCGGACGCCGTAGAAAGTGTGTGGGACCCCGAAGGGAATGCGCAGGACGCCAAAGAAAGTGTACAGTACCCTAGTGTGAGTACGCATGGCTTCCTAGAAAGCGTGTGGGACCCCAAAGCGAGTGCGCAGGACGCTGAAGAAAGTTTACGGTACCCTAGTGTGAGTACGCATGGCTTCTTAGAAAGTGTGTGAGACCCCAACGGGAGCGCGCAGGACGCCGTAGAAAGTTCACGGTATCCCAATCGGGGTGCGCCGGACGCCGTAGAAAAAGTGTGGAACCCCAGTGGGTGTGCGCAGGACGCCGTAGAAAGTGGGTGGGACGAAAGTGAAAGTGAGCAGGACGCCGTAGAAAGATCACGGTTACCCAGTCGGAGTGCGCCGGACGCCGTAGAAAGTGTGTGGGACTCCGAAGGGAATGCGCAGGACGCCGAAGAAAGTTTATGGTACCCTAGTGTGAGTACGCATGGCACCCTAGAAAGTGTGTGAGACCCCAGTGGGAGTGAGCAGGACGCCGTAGAAGGTTCACGGTATCCCAATCGGGGTGCGCCAGACGCCGTAGAAAAAAGTGTGGGACCCCAGTGGGTGTGCGCAGGACGCCGTAGAAAGTGGGTGGGACGAAAGTGAAAGTGAGCAGGACGCCGTAGAAAGCTCACGGTTACCCAGTCGAAGTGCGCCGGACGCCGTAGAAAGTGTGTGGGACCCCGAAGGGAATGCACAGGACGCCGAAGAAAGTGTACAGTACCCTAGGGTGAGTACGCATGGCTTCCTAGAAAGCGTGTGGGACCCCAAAGGGAGTGCGCAGGACGCTGAAGAAAGTTTACGGTACCCTAGTGTGAGTACGCATGGCACCCTAGAAAGTGTGTGGGACCCCAAAGGGAGTGCGCAGGACGCCGAAGAAGGTTTACGGTACCCTAGTATGAGTGCGCATGGCACCCTAGAAAGTGTGTGAGACCCCAACGGGAGTGCGCAGGACGACGTATAAAGTTCACGGTTACCCAGTCAGAGTGAGTCGAACGCCGTAGGAAGTGTGTGGGACCCCAAAGGGAGTGCGCAGGACGCCGAAGAAAGTTTATGGTACCCTAGTGTGAGTACGCATGGCACCCTAGAAAGTGAGTGAGACCCCAGTGGGAGTGAGCAGGACGCCGTAGAAAGTGTGTGGGACCCCGAAGGGAATGCGCAGGACGCCGAAGAAAGTGTACAGTACCCTAGTGTGAGTACGCATGGCTTCCTAGAAAGCGTGTGGGACCCCAGTGTAAGTGAGCAGGACGCCGTAGAAAGTGTGTGGGACTCCAGAGGAGGTGCGCAGGACGCCGTAGAGAGTTCACGGTATCCCAATCGGGGTGCGCCGGACGCCGTAGAAAAAGTGTGGGACCCCAGTGGGAGCGCGCAGGACGCCGTAGAAAGTGGGTGGGACGCCAGTGAAAGTGGGCAGAGCGCCGTAGAAAGTTCACGGTTACCCAGTCGGAGTGCGCCGGACGCCGTGGGAAGTGTGTGGGACCCCAAAGGGAGTGAGCAGGACGCCGTAGAAATTTTACGGTACCCTAGGTTTAGTACGCATGGCACCCTAAAAGTGTGTGGGACCCCAAAGGGAGTGCGCAGGACGCTGAAGAAAGTTTACGGTACCCTAGTGTGAGTACGCATGGCACCCTAGAAAGTGTGTGGGACCCCAAAGGGAGTGCGCAGGACGCCGAAGAAGGTTTACGGTACCCTAGTATGAGTACGCATGGCACCCTAGAAAGTGTGTGGGACCCCAGTGTGAGTGAGCAGGACGCCGTAGAAAGTTCACGGTTACCCAGTCGGAGTAAGTCGGACGCCGTAGAAAGTGTGTGGGACTCCAAAGGAGGTGCGCAGGACGCCGTAGAAAAATCACGGTATCCCAGTTGGGGTGCGCCGGACGCCGTAGAAAAAGTGTGGGACCCCAGTGGGAGTGAGCATGGCACCATAGGAATTGTGTGGGACGCCATTGAGAGTGAGCAGTACGCCGTAGAAAGTTCACGGTATTCCTATCGGGGTGCACCGGACGCCGTAGAAAAAGTGTGGACCCCAGTGGGTGTGCGCAGGACGCCGTAGAAAGTGGGTGGACGAAAGTGGAAGTGAGCAGGAGGCCGTAGCAAGCTCACGGTTTCCCAGTCGGCGTGCGCCGCACGCCGTAGAAAGTGTGTGGGACCCCGATGGGAGAGCGCAGGACGCCGAAGAACGTGTACAGTACCCTAGTGTGAGTACGCATGGCTTCCTAGAAAGCCTGTGGGACCCCAAAGGGAGTGCGCAGGACGCTGAAGAAAGTTTACGGTACCCTAGTGTGAGTACGCATGGCACCCTAGAAAGTGTGTGGGACCCCAAAGGGAGTGCGCAGGACGCTGAAGAAAGTTTACGGTACCCTAGTGTGAGTACGCATGGCACCCTAGAAAGTGTGTGGGACCCCAAAGGGAGTGCGCAGGACGCCGAAGAAGGTTTACGGTACCCTAGTATGAGTACGCATGGCACCCTAGAAAGTGTGTGGGACCCCAGTGTGAGTGAGCAGGACGCCGTAGAAAGTTCACGGTTACCCAGTCGGAGTAAGTCGGACGCCGTAGAAAGTGTGTGGGACTCCAAAGGAGGTGCGCAGGACGCCGTAGAAAAATCACGGTATCCCAGTCGGAGTGAGTCGGACGCCGTAGGAAGTGTGTGGGACCCCAAAGGGGGTGCGCAGGACGCCGAAGAAAGTTTATGGTACCCTAGTGTGAGTACGCATGGCACCCTAGAAAGTGTGTGAGACCCCAGTGGGAGTGAGCAGGACGCCGTAGAAGGTTCACGGTATCCCAATCGGGGTGCGCCGGACGCCGTAGAAAAAGTGTGGGACCCCAGTGGGTGTGCGCAGGACGCCGTAGAAAGTGGGTGGGACGAAAGTGAAAGTGAGCAGGACGCCGTAGAAAGCTCACGGTTACCCAGTCGGAGTGCGCCGGACGCCGTAGAAAGTGTGTGGGACCCCGAAGGGAATGCGCAGGACGCCAAAGAAAGTGTACAGTACCCTAGTGTGAGTACGCATGGCTTCCTAGAAAGCGTGTGGGACCCCAAAGGGAGTGCGCAGGACGCTGAAGAAAGTTTACGGTACCCTAGTGTGAGTACGCATGGCTTCTTAGAAAGTGTGTGAGACCCCAACGGGAGCGCGCAGGACGCCGTAGAAAGTTCACGGTATCCCAATCGGGGTGCGCCGGACGCCGTAGAAAAAGTGTGGAACCCCAGTGGGTGTGCGCAGGACGCCGTAGAAAGTGGGTGGGACGAAAGTGAAAGTGAGCAGGACGCCGTAGAAAGATCACGGTTACCCAGTCGGAGTGCGCCGGACGCCGTAGAAAGTGTGTGGGACCCCGAAGGGAATGCGCAGGACGCCGAAGAAAGTTTATGGTACCCTAGTGTGAGTACGCATGGCACCCTAGAAAGTGTGTGAGACCCCAGTGGGAGTGAGCAGGACGCCGTAGAAGGTTCACGGTATCCCAATCGGGGTGCGCCGGACGCCGTAGAAAAAGTGTGGGACCCCAGTGGGTGTGCGCAGGACGCCGTAGAAAGTGGGTGGGACGAAAGTGAAAGTGAGCAGGACGCCGTAGAAAGCTCACGGTTACCCAGTCGGAGTGCGCCGGACGCCGTAGAAAGTGTGTGGGACCCCGAAGGGAATGCGCAGGACGCCGAAGAAAGTGTACAGTACCCTAGTGTGAGTACGCATGGCTTCCTAGAAAGCGTGTGGGACCCCAAAGGGAGTGCGCAGGACGCTGAAGAAAGTTTACGGTACCCTAGTGTGAGTACGCATGGCTTCCTAGAAAGTGTGTGAGACCCCAACGAGAGTGCGCAGGACGCCGTAAAAAGTTTACGGTACCCTAGTATGAGTACGCATGGCACCCTAGAAAGTGTGTGAGACCCCAACGGGAGTGCGCAGGACGCCGTAGAAAGTTCACGGTATCCCAATCGGGGTGCGCCGGACGCCGTAGAAAAAGTGTGGGACCCCAGTGGGTGTGCGCAGGACGCCGCAGAAAGTGGGTGGGACGAAAGTGAAAGTGATCAGGACGCCGTAGAAAGCTCACGGTTACCCAGTCGGAGTGCGCCGGACGCCGTAGAAAGTGTGTGGGACCCCGAAGGGAATGCGCGGGACGCCGAAGAAAGTTTATGGTACCCTAGTGTGAGTACGCATGGCACCCTAGAAAGTGTGTGAGACTCCAGTGGGAGTGAGCAGGACGCCGTAGAAGGTTCACGGTATCCCAATCGGGGTGCGCCGGACGCCGTAGAAAAAGTGTGGAACCCCAGTGGGTGTGCGCAGGACGCCGTAGAAAGTGGGTGGGACGAAAGTGAAAGTGAGCAGGACGCCGTAGAAAGCTCACGGTTACCCAGTCGGAGTGCGCCGGACGCCGTTGAAAGTGTGTGGGACCCCGAAGGGAATGCGCAGGACGCCGAATAAAGTGGACAGTACCCTAGTGTGAGTACGCATGGCTTCCTAGAAAGCCTGTGGGACCCCAAAGGGAGTGCGCAGGACGCTGAAGAAAGTTTACGGTACCCTAGTGTGAGTACGCATGGCTTCCTAGAAAGTGTGTGAGACCCCAACGAGAGTGCGCAGGACGCCGTAGAAAGTTTACGGTACCCTAGTATGAGTACGCATGGCACCCTAAAAAGTGTGTGGGACCCCAGTGTGAGTGAGCAGGACGCCGTAGAAAGTGTGTGGGACTCCAGAGGAGGTGCGCAGGACGCCGTAGAAAGTTCACGGTATCCCAATCGGGGTGCGCCGGACGCCGTAGAAAAAGTGTGGGACCTCAGTGGGAGTGCGCAGGACGCCGTAGAAAGTGGGTGGGACGAAAGTGAAAGTGAGCAGGACGCCGTAGAAAGCTCACGGTTACCCAGTCGGAGTGCGCCGGACGCCGTAGAAAGTGTGTGAGACCCCAACGAGAGTGCGCAGGACGTAAAGAGAAAGTTTACGGTACCCTAGTGTGAGTACGCATGGCACCCTAGAAAGTGTGTGGGACCCCAAAGGGAGTGCGCAGGACGCCGAAGAAGGTTTACGGTACCCTAGTATGAGTACGCATGGCACCCTAGAAAGTGTGTGAGACCCCAACGGGAGTGCGCAGGACGCCGTAGAAAGTTCACGGTTACCCAGTCGGAGTGAGTCGGACGCCGTAGGAAGTGTGTGGGACTCCAAAGGGGGTGCGCAGGACGCCGAAGAAAGTTTATGGTACCCTAGTGTGAGTACGCATGGCACCCTAGAAAGTGTGTGAGACCCCAGTGGGAGTGAGCAGGACGCCGTAGAAATTTTACGGTACCCTAAATTTAGTACGCATGGCACCCTAAAAAGTGTGTGGGACCCCAGTGTGAGTGAGCAGGACGCCGTAGAAAAAGTGTGGGACCCCAGTGGGAGTGAGCAGGGTACCGTAGGAATTGTGTGGGACGCCAGTGAGGGTAAGCAGGACGCCGTAGAAAGTTCACGGTATCCCAATCGGGGTGCGCCGGACGCCGTAAAAAAAGTGTGGGACCCCAGTGGGTGTGCGCAGGAGGCCGTAGAAAGTGGGTGGGACGCCAGTGAAAGTGAGCAGGACGCCGTAGAAAGTTCACGGTTACCCAGGCGGAGTGCGCCGGAGGCCGTATAAAGTGTGTGGGACCCCAAAGGGAATGCGCAGAATGCCGAAGAAAGTTTATGGTACCCTAGTGTGAGTACGCATGGCTTCCTAGAAAGCGTGTGGGACCCCAAAGGGAGTGCGCAGAATGCCGAAGAAAGTTTACGGTACCCTAGTGTGAGTACGCATGGCACCCTAGAAAGTGTGTAGGACCCTAAAGGGAGTGCGCAGGACGCCGAAGAAAGTTTATGGTACCCTAGTGTGAGTACGCATGGCACCCTAGAAAGTGTGTGGGACCCCAAAGGGAGTGCGCAGGACGCCGAAGAAGGTTTATGGTACCCTAGTATGAGTACGCATGGCACCTTAGAAAGTATGTGAGACCCCAACGGGAGTGCGCAGGACGCCGTAGAAAGTTTATGGTACCCTAGTGTGAGTACGCATAGCACCCTAGAAAGTGTGTGAGACCCCAGTAGGAGTGAGCAGGACGCCGTAGAAAGCTCACGGTTACCCAGTCGGAGTGCGCCGGAGGCCGTAGAAAGTGTGTGGGACCCCGAAGGGAATGCGCAGGACGCCGAAGAAAGTGTACAGTACCCTAGTGTGAGTACGCATGGCTTCCTAGAAAGCGTGTGGGACCCCAAAGGGAGTGCGCAGGACGCTGAAGAAAGTTTACGGTACCCTAGTGTGAGTACGCATGACACCCTAGAAAGTGTGTGGGGCCCCAAAGGGAGTGCGCAGGACGCCGAAGAAGGTTTACGGTACCCTAGTATGAGTGCGCATGGCACCCTAGAAAGGGTGTGAGACCCCAACGGGAGTGCGCAGGACGACGTAGAAAGTTCACGGTTACCCAGTCAGAGTGAGTCGGACGCCGTAGGAAGTGTGTGGGACCCCAAAGGGAGTGCGCAGGACGCCGAAGAAAGTTTATGGTACCCTAGTGTGAGTACGCATGGCACCCTAGAAAGTGAGTGAGACCCCAGTGGGAGTGAGCAGGACGCCGTAGAAATTTTACGGTACCCTAGATTTAGTACGCATGGCACCCTAAAAGTGTGTGGGACCCCAGTGTGAGTGAGCAGGAAGCCGTAGAAAGTGTGTGGGACCCCGAAGGGAATGCGCAGGACGCCGAAGAAAGTGTACAATACCCTAGTGTGAGTACGCATGGCTTCCTAGAAAGCGTGTGGGACCCCAAATGGAGTGCGCAGGACGCTGAAGAAAGTTTACGGTACCCTAGTGTGAGTACGCATGGCACCCTAGAAAGTGTGTGGGACCCCAAACGGAGTGCGCAGGACGCCAAAGAAGGTTACGATACCCTAGTATGAGTACGCATGGCACCCTAGAAAGTGTGTGAGACCCCAACGGGAGTGCGCAGGACGCCGTAGAAAGTTCACGGTTACCCAGTCGGAGTGAGTCGGACGCCGTAGGAAGTGTGTGGGACCCCAAAGGGAGTGAGCAGGACGCCGTAGAAATTTTACGATACCCTAGATTTAGTACGCATGGCACCCTAGAAAGTATGTGAGACCCTAGTGGGAGTGAGCAGGACGCCGTAGAAATTTTACGGTACCCTAGATTTAGTACGCATGGCACCCTAGAAAGTGTGTGGGACCCCAGTGGGGGGGAGCAGGACGCCGGAGAAAGTGTGTGGGACTCCAGAGGAGGTGCGCAGGACGCCGTAGAAAGTTCACGGTATCCCAATCGGGGTGCGCCGGACGCCGTAGAAAAAGTGTGGGACCCCAGTGGGAGCGCGCCGGACGCCGTAGAAAGTGGGTGGGACGAAAGTGAAAGTGAGCAGGACGCCGTAGAAAGCTCACGGTTACCCAGTCGGAGTGCGCCGGACGCCGTAGAAAGTGTGTGGGACCCCGAAGGGAATGCGCAGGACGCCGAAGAAAGTGTACAGTACCCTAGTGTGAGTCCGCATGGCTGCCTAGAAAGCCTGTGGGACCCCAGAGGGAGTGCGCAGGACGCTGAAGAAAGTTTACGGTACCCTAGTGTGAGTACGCATGGCACCCTAGAAAGTGTGTGGGACCCCAAAGGGAGTGCGCAGGACGCCGAAGAAGGTTTACGGTACCCTAGTATGAGTACGCATGGCACCCAAGAAAGTGTGTGTGACCCCAGTGGGAGTGCGCAGGACGCCGTAGAAAGTGTGTGGGACTCCAGAGGAGGTGCGCAGGACGCCGTAGAAAGTTCACGGTATCCCAATCGGGGTGCGCCGGACGCCGTAGAAAAAGTGTGGGACCCCAGTGGGAGTGCGCAAGACGCCGTAGAAAGTGGGGGGACGCCAGTGAAAGTGGGCAGAGCGCCGGAGAAAGTTCACGGTTACCCAGTCGGAGGGCGCCGGACGCCGTAGGAAGTGTGTGGGACCCCAAAGGGAGTGCGCAGGACGCCGAAGAAAGTTTATGGTACCCTAGTGTGAGTACGCATGGCACCCTAGAAAGTGTGTGAGACCCCAGTGGGAGTGAGCAGGACGCCGTAGAAAGTTTACGGTACCCTAGATTGAGTAAGCATGTCACCCTAGAAAGTGTGTGGGACCCCAGTGGGAGTGAGCAGGACGCCGTAGAAAGTGTGTGGGACTCCAGAGGAGGTGCGCAGGACGCCGTAGAAAGTTCACGGTATCCCAATCGGGGTGCGCCGGACGCCGTAGAAAAAGTGTGGGACCCCAGTGGGAGTGCGCAGGACGCCGTTGAAAATGGGGTGGGACGCCAGTGAAAGTGAGCAGAGCGCCGTAGAAAGTTCACGGTTACCCAGTCGGAGTGCGCCGGACGCCGTAGAAAGTGTGTGGGACCCCAAAGGGAGTGAGCAGGACGCCGTAGAAATTTTACGGTACCCTAGATTTAGTACGCATGGCACCCTAAAAAGTGTGTGGGACCCCAGTGTGAGTGAGCAGGACGCCGTAGAAAGTGTGTGGGACTCCAAAGGAGGTGCGCAGGACGCCGTAGAAAAATCACGGTATCCCAGTTGGGGTGCGCCGGACGCCGTAGAAAAAGTGTGGGACCCCAGTGGGAGTGAGCAGGGCACCGTAGGAATTGTGTGGGACGCCATTGAGAGTGAGCAGTACGCCGTAGAACGTTCACGGTATCCCAATCGGGGTGCGCCGGACGCCGTAGAAAAAGTGTGGGACCCCAGTGGGTGTGCGCAGGACGCCGTAGAAAGTGGATGGGACGAAAGTGAAAGTGAGCAGGACGCCGTAGAAAGCTCACGGTTACCCAGTCGGAGTGCGCCGGACGCCGTAGAAAGTGTGTGGGACCCCGAAGGGAATGCGCAGGACGCCGAAGAAAGTGTACAGTACCCTAGTGTGAGTACGCACGGCTTTCTAGAAAGCGTGTGGGACCCCAAAGAGAGTGCGCAGGACGCTGAAGAAAGTTTACGGTACCCTAGTGTGAGTACGCATGGCTTCCTAGAAAGTGTGTGAGACCCCAACGGGAGTGCGCAGGACGCCGTAGAAAGTTCACGGTTACCCAGTCGGAGTGAGTCGGACGCCGTAGAAAGTGTGTGGGACCCCAAAGGGAGTGCGCAGGACGCCGAAGAAAGTTTATGGTACCCTAGTGTGAGTACGCATGGCACCCTAGAAAGTGTGTGAGACCCCAGTGGGAATGAGCAGGACCCCGTAGAAGGTTCACGGTATCCCAATCGGGGTGCGCCGGACGCCGTAGAAAAAGTGTGGGACCCCAGTGTGTGTGCGCGGGACGCCGTAGAAAGTGGGTGGGACGAAAGTGAAAGTGAGCAGGACGCCGTAGAAAGCTCACGGCTACCCAGTCGGAGTGCGCCGGACGCCGTAGAAAGTGTGTGGGACCCCGAAGGGAATGCGCAGGACGCCGAAGAAAGTGTACAGTACCCTAGTGTGAGTACGCATGGCTTCATAGAAAGCGTGTGGGACCCCAAAGGGAGTGCGCAGGACGCTGAAGAAAGTTTACGGTACCCTAGTGTGAGTACGCATGGCTTCCTAGAAAGTGTGTGAGACCCCAACGGGAGTGCGCAGGACGCCGTAGAAAGTTCACGGTATCCCAATCGGGGTGCGCCGGACGCCGTAGAAAAAGTGTGGGACCCCAGTGGGTGTGCGCAGGACGCCGTAGAAAGTGGGTGGGACGAAAGTGAAAGTGAGCAGGACGCCGTAGAAAGCTCACGGTTACCCAGTCGGAGTGCGCCGGACGCCGTAGAAAGTGTGTGGGACCCCGAAGGGAATGCGCAGGACGCCGAAGAAAGTGTACAGTACCCTAGTGTGAGTACGCATGGCTTCCTAGAAAGCCTGTGGGACCCCAGAGGGAGTGCGCAGGACGCTGAAGAAAGTTTACGGTACCCTAGTGTGAGTACGCATGGCACCCTAGAAAGTGTGTGGGACCCCAAAGGGAGTGCGCAGGACGCCGAAGAAGGTTTACGGTACCCTAGTATGAGTACGCATGGCACCCAAGAAAGTGTGTGAGACCCCAACGGGAGTGTGCAGGACGCCGTAGAAAGTTCACGGTTACCCAGTCGGAGTGAGTCGGACGCCGTAGGAAGTGTGTGGGACCCCAAAGGGGGTGCGCAGGACGCCGAAGAAAGTTTATGGTACCCTAGTGTGAGTACGCATGGCACCCTAGAAAGTGTGTGAGACCCCAGTGGGAGTGAGCAGGACGCCGTAGAAATTTTACGGTACCCTAGATTTAGTACGCATGGCACCCTAAAAAGTGTGTGGGACCCCAGTGTGAGTGAGCAGGACGCCGTAGAAAGTGTGTGGGACTCCAGAGGAGGTGCGCAGGACGCCGTAGAAAGTTCACGGTATCTCAATCGGGGTGCGCCGGACGCCGTAGAAAAAGTGTGGGACCCCAGTGGGAGCGCGCAGGACGCCGTAGAAAGTGGGTGGGACGCCAGTGAAAGTGGGCAGAGCGCCGTAGAAAGTTCACGGTTACCCAGTCGGAGTGCGCCGGACGCCGTGGGAAGTGTGTGGTACCCCAAAGGGAGTGAGCAGGACGCCGTAGAAATTTTACGGTACCCTAGATTTAGTACGCATGGCACCCTAAAAAGTGTGTGGGACCCCAGTGTGAGTGAGCAGGAAGCCGTAGAAAGTGTGTGGGACTCCAAAGGAGGTGCGCAGGACGCCGTAGAAAAATCACGGTATCCCAGTTGGGGTGCGCCGGACGCCGTAGAAAAAGTGTGGGACCCCAGTGGGAGTGAGCAGGGCACCGTAGGAATTGTGTGGGACGCCATTGAGAGTGAGCAGTACGCCGTAGAAAGTTCAAGGTATCCCAATCGGGGTGCGCCGGACGCCGTAGAAAAAGTGTGGGACCCCAGTGGGTGTGCGCAGGACGCCGTAGAAAGTGGGTGGGACGAAAGTGAAAGTGAGCAGGACGCCGTAGAAAGCTCACGGTTACCCAGTCGGAGTGCGCCGGACGCCGTAGAAAGTGTTTGGGACCCCGAAGGGAATGCGCAGGACGCCGAAGAAAGTGTACTGTACCCTAGTGTAAGTACGCATGGCTTTCTAGAAAGCGTGTGGGACCCCAAAGGGAGTGCGCAGGACGCTGAAGAAAGTTTACGGTACCCTAGTGTGAGTACGCATGGCTTCCTAGAAAGTGTGTGAGACCCCAACGGGAGTGCGCAGGACGCCGTAGAAAGTTCACGGTTACCCAGTCGGAGTGAGTCGGACGCCGTAGGAAGTGTGTGGGACCCCAAAGGGAGTGCGCAGGACGCCGAAGAAAGTTTATGGTACCCTAGTGTGAGTACGCATGGCACCCTAGAAAGTGTGTGAGACCCCAGTGGGAATGAGCAGGACCCCGTAGAAGGTTCACGGTATCCCAATCGGGGTGCGCCGGACGCCGTAGAAAAAGTGTGGGACCCCAGTGTGAGTGAGCAGGACGCCGTAGAAAGTGTGTGGGACTCCAAAGGAGGTGCGCAGGACGCCGTAGAAAAATCACGGTATCCCAGTTGGGGTGCGCCGGACGCCGTAGAAAAAGTGTGGGTCCCCAGTGGGAGTGAGCAGGGCACCGTAGGAATTGTGTGGGACGCCAGTGAGAGTGAGCAGGACGCCGTATAAAGTTCACGGTATCCCAATCGGGGTGCGCCGGACGCCGTAGAAAAAAGTGTGGGACCCCAGTGGGTGTGCGCAGGACGCCGTAGAAAGTGGGTGGGACGAAAGTGAAAGTGAGCAGGACGCCGTAGAAAGCTCACGGTTACCCAGTCGGAGTGCGCCGGACGCCGTAAAAAGTGTGTGGGACCCCGAAGGAAATGCGCAGGACGCCGAAGAAAGTGTACAGTACCCTAGTGTGAGTACGCATGGCTTTCTAGAAAGCGTGTGGGACCCCAAAGGGAGTGCGCAGGACGCCGAAGAAAGTTTACGGTACCCTAGTGTGAGTACGCATGGCTTCCTAGAAAGTGTGTGAGACCCCAACGGGAGTGCGCAGGACGCCGGAGAAAGCTCACGGTTACCCAGTCGGAGGGCGCCGGACGCCGGAGAAAGTGTGTGGGACCCCAAAGGGAGTGCGCAGGACGCCGAAGAAAGTTTATGGTACCCTAGTGTGAGTACGCATGGCACCTAGAAAGTGTGTGAGACCCCAGTGGGAATGAGCAGGACGCCGTAGAAGGTTCACGGTATCCCAGTCGGGGTGCGCCGGACGCCGTAGAAAAAGTGTGGGACCCCAGTGGGAGTGCGCAGGACGCCGTAGAAAGTGGGTGGGACGCCAGTGAAAGTGAGCAGGACGCCGTAGAAAGCTCACAGTTACCCAGTCGGAGTGCGCCGGACGCCGTAGAAAGTTTACAGTACCCTAGTGTGAGTACGCATGGCTTCCTAGAAAGCGTGTGGGACCCCAAAGGGAGTGCGCAGGACGCTGAAGAAAGTTTACGGTACCCTAGTGTGAGTACGCATGGCTTCCTAGAAAGTGTGTGAGACCCCAAAGGGAGTGCGCAGGACGCTGAAGAAAGTTTACGGTACCCTAGTGTGAGTACGCATGGCTTCCTAGAAAGTGTGTGAGACCCCAACGGGAGTGCGCAGGACGCCGTAGAAAGTTCACGGTATCCCAATCGGGGTGCGCCGGACGCCGTAGAAAAAGTGTGGGACCCCAGTGGGTGTGCGCAGGACGCCGTAGAAAGTGGGTGGGACGAAAGTGAAAGTGAGCAGGACGCCGTAGAAAGCTCACGGTTACCCAGTCGGAGTGCGCCGGACGCCGTAGAAAGTGTGTGGGACCCCGAAGGGAATGCGCAGGACGCCGAAGAAAGTGTACAGTGCCCTAGTGTGAGTACGCATGGCTTCCTAGAAAGCCTGTGGGACCCCAGTGGGAGTGCGCAGGACGCCGAAGAAAGTTTACGGTACCCTAGTGTGAGTACGCATGGCACCTAGAAAGTGTGTGGGACCCCAAAGGGAGTGCGCAGGACGCCGAAGAAGGTTTACGGTACCCTAGTATGAGTACGCATGGCACCCAAGAAAGTGTGTGAGACCCCAACGGGAGTGTGCAGGACGCCGTAGAAAGTTCACGGTTACCCAGTCGGAGTGCGCCGGACGCCGTGGGAAGTGTGTGGGACCCCAAAGGGGGTGCGCAGGACGCCGAAGAAAGTTTATGGTACCCTAGAGTGAGTACGCATGGCACCCTAGAAAGTGTGTGAAACCCCAGTGGGAGTGATTAGGACGCCGTATAATTTTTACGGTACCCTAGATTTAGTACGCATGGCACCCTAAAAAGTGTGTGGGACCCCAGTGTGAGTGAGCAGGACGCCGTAGAAAGTGTGTGGGACTCCAAAGGAGGTGCGCAGGACGCCGTAGAAAGTTCACGGTATCCCAATCGGGGTGCGCCGGACGCCGTAGAAAAAGTGTGGGACCCCAGTGGTAGTGCGCAGGACGCCGTAGAAAGTGGGTGGGACGCCAGTAAAAGTGAGCAGAGCGCCGTAGAAAGTTCACGGTTACCCAGTCGGAGTGCGCCGGACGCCGTAGGAAGTGTGTGGGACCCCAAAGGGAGTGAGCAGGACGCCGTAGAATTTTTACGGTACCCTAGATTTAGTACGCATGGCACCCTAAAAAGTGTGTGGGACCCCAGTGTGAGTGAGCAGGACGCCGTAGAAAGTGTGTGGGACTCCAAAGGAGGTGCGCAGGACGCCGTAGAAAAATCACGGTATCCCAGTTGGGGTGCGCCGGACGCCGTAGAAAAAGTGTGGGTCCCCAGTGGGAGTGAGCAGGGCACCGTAGGAATTGTGTGGGACGCCAGTGAGAGTGAGCAGGACGCCGTAGAAAGTTCACGGTATCCCAATCGGGGTGCGCCGGACGCCGTAGAAAAAGTGTGGGACCCCAGTGGGTGTGCGCAGGACGCCGTAGAAAGTGGGTGGGACGAAAGTGAAAGTGAGCAGGACGCCGTAGAAAGCTCACGGTTACCCAGTCGGAGTGCGCCGGACGCCGTAGAAAGTGTGTGGGACCCCGAAGGGAATGCGCAGGACGCCGAAGAAAGTGTACAGTACCCTAGTGTGAGTACGCATGGCTTTCTAGAAAGCGTGTGGGACCCCAAAGGGAGTGCGCAGGACGCTGAAGAAAGTTTACGGTACCCTAGTGTGAGTACGCATGGCTTCCTAGAAAGTGTGTGAGACCCCAACGGGAGTGCGCAGGACGCCGTAGAAAGTTCACGGTTACCCAGTCGGAGTGAGTCGGACGCCGTAGGAAGTGTGTGGGACCCCAAAGGGAGTGCGCAGGACGCCGAAGAAAGTTTATGGTACCCTAGTGTGAGTACGCATGGCACCCTAGAAAGTGTGTGAGACCCCAGTGGGAATGAGCAGGACCCCGTAGAAGGTTCACGGTATCCCAATCGGGGTGCGCCGGACGCCGTAGAAAAAGTGTGGGACCCCAGTGTGAGTGAGCAGGAAGCCGTAGAAAGTGTGTGGGACTCCAAAGGAGGTGCGCAGGACGCCGAAGAAAAATCACGGTATCCCAGTTTTGGTGCGCCGGACGCCGTAGAAAAAGTGTGGGACCCCAGTGGGAGTGAGCAGGGCACCGTAGGAATTGTGTGGGACGCCATTGAGAGTGAGCAGTACGCCGTAGAACGTTCACGGTATCCCAATCGGGGTGCGCCGGACGCCGTAGAAAAAGTGTGGGACCCCAGTGGGTGTGCGCAGGACGCCGTAGAAAGTGGATGGGACGAAAGTGAAAGTGAGCAGGACGCCGTAGAAAGCTCACGGTTACCCAGTCGGAGTGCGCCGGACGCCGTAGAAAGTGTGTGGGACCCCGAAGGGAATGCGCAGGACGCCGAAGAAAGTGTACAGCACCCTAGTGTGAGTACGCATGACTTTCTAGAAAGCGTTTGGGACCCCAAAGGGAGTGCGCAGGACGCCGAAGAAAGTTTACGGTACCCTAGTGTGAGTACGCAGGGCACCCTAGAAAGTGTGTGAGACCCCAGTGGGAGTGAGCAGGACGCCGTAGAAAGTTTACGGTTCCCCAGTCGGAGTGAGTCGGACGCCGTAGGAAGTGTGTGGGACCCCAAAGGGAGTGCGCAGGACGCCGAAGAAAGTTTATGGTACCCTAGTGTGAGTACGCATGGCACCCTAGAAAGTGTGTGAGACCCCAGTGGGAATGAGCAGGACCCCGTAGAAGGTTCACGGTATCCCAATCGGGGTGCGCCGGACGCCGTAGAAAAAGTGTGGGACCCCAGTGTGAGTGAGCAGGAAGCCGTAGAAAGTGTGTGGGACTCCAAAGGAGGTGCGCAGGACGCCGAAGAAAAATCACGGTATCCCAGTTTTGGTGCGCCGGACGCCGTAGAAAAAGTGTGGGACCCCAGTGGGAGTGAGCAGGACGCCGTAGGAATTGTGTGGGACGCCATTGAGAGTGAGCAGTACGCCGTAGAACGTTCACGGTATCCCAATCGGGGTGCGCCGGACGCCGTAGAAAAAGTGTGGGACCCCAGTGGGTGTGCGCAGGACGCCGTAGAAAGTGGATGGGACGAAAGTGAAAGTGAGCAGGACGCCGTAGAAAGCTCACGGTTACCCAGTCGGAGTGCGCCGGACGCCGTAGAAAGTGTGTGGGACCCCGAAGGGAATGCGCAGGACGCCGAAGAAAGTGTACAGTACCCTAGTGTGAGTACGCACGGCTTTCTAGAAAGCGTGTGGGACCCCAAAGGGAGTGCGCAGGACGCTGAAGAAAGTTTACGGTACCCTAGTGTGAGTACGCATGGCTTCCTAGAAAGTGTGTGAGACCCCAACGGGAGTGCGCAGGACGCCGTAGAAAGTTCACGGTTACCCAGTCGGAGTGAGTCGGACGCCGTAGGAAGTGTGTGGGACCCCAAAGGGAGTGCGCAGGACGCCGAAGAAAGTTTATGGTACCCTAGTGTGAGTACGCATGGCACCTAGAAAGTGTGTGAGACCCCAGTGGGAATGAGCAGGACCCCGTAGAAGGTTCACGGTATCCCAATCGGGGTGCGCCGGACGCCGTAGAAAAAGTGTGGGACCCCAGTGTGTGTGCGCGGGACGCCGTAGAAAGTGGGTGGGACGAAAGTGAAAGTGAGCAGGACGCCGTAGAAAGCTCACGGTTACCCAGTCGGAGTGCGCCGGACGCCGTAGAAAGTGTGTGGGACTCCGAAGGGAATGCGCAGGACGCCGAAGAAAGTGTACAGTACCCTAGTGTGAGTACGCATGGCTTCCTAAAAAGCGTGTGAGACCCCAACGAGAGTGCGCAGGACGCCGTAGAAAGTTTACGGTACCCTAATATGAGTACGCATGGCTTCCTAGAAAGTGTGTGAGACCCCAACGGGAGTGCGCAGGACGCCGTAGAAAGTTCACGGTATCCCAATCGGGGTGCGCCGGACGCCGTAGAAAAAGTGTGGGACCCCAGTGGGTGTGCGCAGGACGCCGTAGAAAGTGGGTGGGACGAAAGTGAAAGTGAGCAGGACGCCGTAGAAAGCTCACGGTTACCCAGTCGGAGTGCGCCGGACGCCGTAGAAAGTGTGTGGGACCCCGAAGGGAATGCGCAGGACGCCGACGAAAGTTTATGGTACCCTAGTGTGAGTACGCATGGCACCCTAGAAAGTGCGTGAGACCCCAGTGGGGGTGAGCAGGAAGCCGTAGAAAGTGTGTGGGACTCCAAAGGAGGTGCGCAGGACGCCGTAGAAAAATCACGGTATCCCAGTTGGGGTGCGCCGGACGCCGTAGAAAAAGTGTGGGAACCCAGTGGGAGTGAGCAGGGCACCGTAGGAATTGTGTGGAACGCCAGTGAGAGTGAGCAGGACGCCGTAGAAAATTCACGGTATCCCAATCGGGGTGCGCCGGACGCCGTAGAAAAAGTGTGGGACCCCAGTGCAAGTGAGCAGGACGCCGTAGAAAGTGGATGGGACGAAAGTGAAAGTGAGCAGGACGCCGTAGAAAGCTCACGGTTACCCAGTGGGAGTGCCCCGCACGCCGTAGAAAGTGTGTGGGACCCCAAAGGGAGTGCGCAGGACGCCGTAGAAAGTGTACAGTACCCTAGTGTGAGTACGCATGGTTTTCTAGAAAGCGTGTGGGACCCCAAAGGGAGTGCGCAAGACGCCGAAGAAAGTTTACGGTACCCTAGTGTGAGTACGCATGGTTTTCTAGAAAGCGTGTGGGACCCCAAAGGGAGTGCGCAGGACGCCGTAGAAAGTTCACGGTTACCCAGTCGGAGTGAGTCGGACGCCGTAGGAAGTGTGTGGGACCCCAAAGGGAGTGCGCAGGACGCCGAAGAAAGTTTATGGTACCCTAGTGTGAGTACGCATGGCACCCTAGAAAGTGTGTGAGACCCCAGTGGGAATGAGCAGGACCCCGTAGAAGGTTCACGGTATCCCAATCGGGGTGCGCCGGACGCCGTAGAAAAAGTGTGGGACCCCAGTGTGTGTGCGCGGGACGCCGTAGAAAGTGGGTGGGACGAAAGTGAAAGTGAGCAGGACGCCGTAGAAAGCTCACGGTTACCCAGTCGGAGTGCGCCGGACGCCGTAGAAAGTGTGTGGGACCCCGAAGGGAATGCGCAGGACGCCGAAGAAAGTGTACAGTACCCTAGTGTGAGTACGCATGGCTTCCTAGAAAGCGTGTGGGACCCCAAAGGGAGTGCGCAGGACGCTGAAGAAAGTTTACGGTACCCTAGTGTGAGTACGCATGGCTTCCTAGAAAGTGTGTGAGACCCCAACGGGAGTGCGCAGGACGCCGTAGAAAGTTCACGGTATCCCAATCGGGGTGCGCCGGACGCCGTAGAAAAAGTGTGGGACCCCAGTGGGTGTGCGCAGGACGCCGTAGAAAGTGGGTGGGACGAAAGTGAAAGTGAGCAGGACGCCGTAGAAAGCTCACGGTTACCCAGTCGGAGTGCGCCGGACGCCGTAGAAAGTGTGTGGGACCCCGAAGGGAATGCGCAGGACGCCGAAGAAAGTTTATGGTACCCTAGTGTGAGTACGCATGGCACCCTAGAAAGTGTGTGAGACCCCAGTGGGAGTGAGCAGGACGCCGTAGAAGGTTCACGGTATCCCAATCGGAGTGCGCCGGACGCCGTAGAAAAAGTGTGGGACCCCAGTGGGTGTGCGCAGGACGCCGTAGAAAGTGGGTGGGACGAAAGTGAAAGTGAGCAGGACGCCGTAGAAAGCTCACGGTTACCCAGTCGGAGTGCGCCGGACGCCGTAGAAAGTGTGTGGGACCCCGAAGGGAATGCGCAGGACGCCGAAGAAAGTGTACAGTACCCTAGTGTGAGTACGCATGGCTTTCTAGAAAGCGTGTGGGACCCCAAAGGGAGTGCGCAGGACGCCGAAGAAAGTTTACGGTACCCTAGTGTGAGTACGCAGGGCACCCTAGAAAGTGTGTGAGACCCCAGTGGGAGTGAGCAGGACGCCGTAGAAAGTTTACGGTACCCTAGATTGAGTACGCATGGCACCCTAGAAAATGTGTGGGACCCCAACGGGAGTGCGCAGGACGCCGTAGAAAGTTCACGGTATCCCAATCGGGGTGCGCCGGACGCCGTAGAAAAACTGTGGGACCCCAGGGGGAGTGCGCAGGACGCCGTAGAAAGTGTGTGGGACGAAAGTGAAAGTGAGCAGGACGCCGTAGAAAGCTCACGGTTACCCAGTCGGAGTGCGCCGGACGCCGTAGAAAGTGTGTGGGACCCCAGTGGAATGCGCAGGACGCCGAAGAAAGTTTATGGTACCCTAGTGTGAGTACGCATGGCACCCTAGAAAGTGTGTGAGACCCCAGTGGGAGTGAGCAGGACGCCGTAGAAGGTTCACGGTATCCCAATCGGGGTGCGCCGGACGCCGTAGAAAAAGTGTGGGACCCCAGTGGGTGTGCGCAGGACGCCGTAGAAAGTGGGTGGGACGAAAGTGAAAGTGAGCAGGACGCCGTAGAAAGCTCACGGTTACCCAGTCGGAGTGCGCCGGACGCCGTAGAAAGTGTGTGGGACCCCAAAGGGAATGCGCAGGACGCCAAAGAAAGTGTACAGTGCCCTAGTGTGAGTACGCATGGCTTCCTAGAAAGCGTGTGGGACCCCAAAGGGAGTGTGCAGGACGCTGAAGAAATTTTACGGTACCCTAGATTTAGTACGCATGGCACCCTAAAAAGTGTGTGAGACCCCAACGAGAGTGCGCAGGACGCCGTAGAAAGTTTACGGTACCCTAGTATGAGTACGCATGGCACCCTAGAAAGTGTGTGAGACCCCAACGGGAGTGCGCAGGACGCCGTAGAAAGTTCACGGTTACCCAGTCGGAGTGAGTCGGACGCCGTAGGAAGTGTGTGGGACCCCAAAGGGTGTGCGCAGGACGCCGAGGAAAGTTTATGGTACCCTAGTGTGAGTACGCATGGCACCCTAGAAAGTGTGTGAGACCCCAGTGGGAGTGAGCAGGACGCCGTAGAAATTTTACGGTACCCTAGATTTAGTACGCATGGCACCCTAAAAAGTGTGTGGGACCCCAGTGTGAGTGAGCAGGACGCCGTAGAAAGTGTGTGGGACTCCAGAGGAGGTGCGCAGGACGCCGTAGAAAGTTCACGGTATCCCAATCGGGGTGCGCCGGACGCCGTAGAAAAAGTGTGGGACCCCAGTGGGAGCGCGCAGGACGCCGTAGAAAGTGAGTGGGACGCCAGTGAAAGTGGGCAGAGCGCCGTAGAAAGTTCACGGTTACCCAGTCGGAGTGCGCCGGACGCCGTGGGAAGTGTGTGGTACCCCAGTGGGTGTGCGCAGGACGCCGTAGAAAGTGGGGGGGACGAAAGTGAAAGTGAGCAGGACGCCGTAGAAAGCTCACGGTTACCCAGTCGGAGTGCGCCGGACGCCGTAGAAAGTGTGTGGGACCCCGAAGGGAATGCGTAGGACGCCGAAGAAAGTGTACAGTACCCTAGTGTGAGTACGCATGGCTTCCTAGAAAGCGTGTGGGACCCCAAAGGGAGTGCGCAGGACGCCGAAGAAAGTTTATGGTACCCTAGTGTGAGTACGCACGGCACCCTAGAAAGTGTGTGAGACCCCAACGGAGTGCGCAGGACGCCGTAGAAAGTTCACGGTTACCCAGTCGGAGTGCGCCGGACGCCGTAGAAAAAGTGTGGGACCCCAGTGGGTGTGCGCACACGCCGTAGAAAGTGGGTGGGACGAAAGTGAAAGTGAGCAGGACGCCGTAGAAAGCTCACGGTTACCCAGTCGGAGTGCGCCGGACGCCGTAGAAAGTGTGTGGGACCCCAAAGGGAATGCGCAGGACGCCGAAGAAAGTGTACAGTACCCTAGTGTGAGTACGCATGGCTTCCTAGAAAGCGTGTGGGACCCCAACGGGAGTGCGCAGGACGCCGAAGAAGGTTCACGGTACCCTAGTATGAGTACGCATGGCACCCTAAAAAGTGTGTGAGACCCCAACGGGAGTGCGCAGGACGCCGTAGAAAGTTCACGGTTACCCAGTCGGAGTGAGCCGGACGCCGTAGGAAGTGTGTGGGACTCCAAAGGGAGTGCGCAGGACGCCGAAGAAAGTTTATGGTACCCTAGTGTGAGTACGCATGGCACCCTAGAAAGTGTGTGGGACCCCAAAGGGAGTGCGCAGGACGCCGAAGAAGGTTTACGGTACCCTAGTATGAGTACGCATGGCTTCCTAGAAAGTGTGTGGGACTCCAGAGGAGGTGCGCAGGAGGCCGTAGAAAGTTCACGGTTACCCAGTCGGAGTGAGCAGGACGCCGTAGAAAGTGTGTGGGACCCCAAAGGGAGTGCGCAGGACGCCGAAGAAAGTTTATGGTACCCTAGTGTGAGTTCGCATGGCACCCTAGAAAGTGTGTGAGACCCCAGTGAAAATGAGCAGGACGCCGTAGAAAGCTCACAGTTACCCAGTCGGAGTGCGCCGGACGCCGTAGAAAGTGTGGGACCCTAGTGGGAGTGAGCAGGACGCCGTAGAAAGTGTGTGGGACCCCAAAGGGAGTGCGCAGGACGCCGTAGAAAGTTTACGGTACCCTAGTGTGAGTGCGCATGGCGCCGTAGAAAGTGTGTGGGACCCCAAAGGGAGTGCGCAGGACGCCGAAGAAAGTTTACGGTACCCTAGTGTGAGTACGCATGGCTTCCTAGAAAGTGTGTGGGACCCCAGTGGAGTGCGCAGGACGCCGTAGAAAGTTCACGGTATCCCAATCGGGGTGCGCCGGACGCCGTAGAAAAAGTGTGGGACCCCAGTGGGTGTGCGCAGGACGCCGTAGAAAGTGGGTGGGACGAAAGTGAAAGTGAGCATAACGCCGTAGAAAGCTTACGGTTACCCGGTCGGAGTGCACCGGACGCCGTAGAAAGTGTGTGGGACCCCGAAGGGAATGCGCAGGACGCCGAAGAAAGTGTACAGTACCCTAGTGTGAGTACGCATGGCTTCCTAGAAAGCGTGTGGGACCCCAAAGGGAGTGCGCAGGACGCTGAAGAAAGTTTACGGTACCCTAGTGTAAGTACGCATGGCTTCCTAGAAAGTGTGTGAGACCCCAACGGGAGTGCGCAGGACGCCGTAGAAAGTTCACGGTATCCCAGTCGAGTGCGCCGGACGCCGTAGAAAAAGTGTGGGACCCCAGTGGGAGTGCGCAGGACGCCGTGGAAAGTGTGTGGGACTCCAAAGGAGGTGCGCAGGACGCCGTATAAAGTTCACGGTATCCCAGTTGGGGTGCGCCGGACGCCGTAGAAAAAGTGTGGGACCCCAGTGGGAGTGAGCAGGACGCCGTAGAAAATGTGTGGGACGCCAGTGAAAGTGAGCAGAGCGCCGTAGAAAGTTCACGGTTACCCAGTCGGAGTGCGCCGGACTCCGTAGAAAGTGTGTGGGACCCCAAAGGGAGTGAGCAGGACGCCGTAGAAATTTTACGGTACCCTAGATTTAGTACGCATGGCACCCTAAAAAGTGTGTGGGACCCCAGTGTGAGTGAGCAGGACGCCGTAGAAAGTGTGTGGGACTCCAAAGGGAATGCGCAGGACGCCGAAGAAAGTGTACAGTACCCTAGTGTGAGTACGCATGGCGGGCTAGAAAGTGTGTGGGACCCCAGTGAAAACGAGCAGGACGCCGTAGAAAGTTCACGGTTACCCAGTCGGAGTGCGCCGGACGCCGTAGAAAGTGTACAGTACCCTAGTGTGAGTGCGCATGGCGCCGTAGAAAGCGTGTGGGACCGCAAAGGGAGTGCGCAGGAGGCTGAAGAAAGTTTACGGTACCCTAGTGTGAGTCCGCATGGCTTCCTAGAAAGTGTGTGAGTCCCCAAAGGGAGTGCGCAGGACGCTGAAGAAAGTTTACGGTACCCTAGTGTGAGTACGCATGGCTTCCTAGAAAGTGTGTGAGACCCCAACGGGAGTGCGCAGGACGCCGTAGAAAGTTCACGGTTACCCAGTCGGAGTGCGCCGGACGCCGTGGGAAGTGTGTGGTACCCCAGTGGGTGTGCGCAGGACGCCGTAGAAAGTGGGTGGGACGAAAGTGAAAGTGAGCAGGACGCCGTAGAAAGCTCACGGTTACCCAGTCGGAGTGCGCCGGACGCCGTAGAAAGTGTGTGGGACCCCGAAGGGAATGCGCAGGACGCCGAAGAAAGTGTACAGTACCCTAGTGTGAGTACGCATGGCTTCCTAGAAAGCGTGTGGGACCCCGAAGGGAGTGCGCAGGACGCTGAAGAAAGTTTACGGTACCCTAGTGTGGGTACGCATGGCTTCCTAGAAAGTGTGTGAGACCCCAACGGGAGTGCGCAGGACGCCGTAGAAAGTTCACGGTTACCCAGTCGGAGTGCGCCGGACGCCGTGGGAAGTGTGTGGTACCCCAGTGGGTGTGCGCAGGACGCCGTAGAAAGTGGGTGGGACGAAAGTGAAAGTGAGCAGGACGCCGTAGAAAGCTCACGGTTACCCAGTCGGAGTGCGCCGGACGCCGTAGAAAGTGTGTGGGACCCCGAAGGGAATGCGCAGGACGCCGAAGAAAGTGTACAGTACCCTAGTGTGAGTACGCATGGCTTCCTAGAAAGCGTGTGGGACCCCGAAGGGAGTGCGCAGGACGCTGAAGAAAGTTTACGGTACCCTAGTGTGGGTACGCATGGCTTCCTAGAAAGTGTGTGAGACCCCAACGGGAGTGCGCAGGACGCCGTAGAAAGTTCACGGTTACCCAGTCGGAGTGAGTCGGACGCCGTAGGAAGTGTGTGGGACCCCAAAGGGAGTGCGCAGGACGCCGAAGAAAGTTTATGGTACCCTAGTGTGAGTACGCATGGCACCCTAGAAAGTGTGTGAGACCCCGAAGGGAGTGCGCAGGACGCTGAAGAAAGTTTACGGTACCCTAGTGTGAGTACGCATGGCTTCCTAGAAAGTGTGTGAGACCCCAACGGGAGTGCGCAGGACGCCGTAGAAAGTTCACGGTTACCCAGTCGGAGTGAGTCGGACGCCGTAGGAAGTGTGTGGGACCCCAAAGGGAGTGCGCAGGACGCCGAAGAAAGTTTATGGTACCCTAGTGTGAGTACGCATGGCACCCTAGAAAGTGTGTGAGACCCCAGTGAAAATGAGCAGGACGCCGTAGAAAGCTCACAGTTACCCAGTCGGAGTGCGCCGGACGCCGTAGAAAGTTTACAGTACCCTAGTGTGAGTACGCATGGCTTCCTAGAAAGCGTGTGGGACCCCAAAGGGAGTGCGCAGGACGCTGAAGAAAGTTTACGGTACCCTAGTGTGAGTACGCATGGCTTCCTAGAAAGTGTGTGAGACCCCAAAGGGAGTGCGCAGGACGCTGAAGAAAGTTTACGGTACCCTAGTGTGAGTACGCATGGCTTCCTAGAAAGTGTGTGAGACCCCAGTGAGAGTGAGCAGGACGCCGTAGAAAGTTCACGGTATCCCAATCGGGGTGAGCGGGACGCCGTAGAAGAAGGGTGGGACCCCAGTGGGTGTGCGCAGGACGCCGTAGAAAGTGGGTGGGACGAAAGTGAAAGTGAGCATAACGCCGTAGAAAGCTTACGGTTACCCGGTCGGAGTGCACCGGACGCCGTAGAAAGTGTGTGGGACCCCGAAGGGAATGCGCAGGACGCCGAAGAAAGTGTACAGTACCCTAGTGTGAGTACGCATGGCTTCCTAGAAAGCGTGTGGGACCCCAAAGGGAGTGCGCAGGACGCTGAAGAAAGTTTACGGTACCCTAGTGTAAGTACGCATGGCTTCCTAGAAAGTGTGTGAGACCCCAACGGGAGTGCGCAGGACGCCGTAGAAAGTTCACGGTATCCCAATCGGGGTGCGCCGGACGCCGTAGAAAAAGTGTAGGACCCCAGTGGGTGTGCGCAGGACGCCGTAGAAAGTGTGTGGGACTCCAGAGGAGGTGCACAGGACGCCGTAGAAAGTTCACGGTATCCCAATCGGGGTGCGCCGGACGCCGTAGAAAAAGTGTGGGACCCCAGTGGGAGCGCGCAGGACGCCGTAGAAAGTGGGTGGGACGCCAGTGAAAGTGGGCAGAGCGCCGTAGAAAGTTCACGGTTACCCAGTCGGAGTGCGCCGGACGCCGTGGGAAGTGTGTGGGACCCCAAAGGGAGTGAGCAGGACGCCGTAGAAATTTTACGGTACCCTAGATTTAGTACGCATGGCACCCTAAAAAGTGTGTGGGACCCCAGTGTGAGTGAGCAGGACGCCGTAGAAAGTGTGTGGGACTCCAAAGGAGGTGCGCAGGACGCCGTATAAAAATCACGGTATCCCAGTTGGGGTGCGCCGGACGCCGTAGAAAATGTGTGGGACCCCAGTGGGAGTGAGCAGGGCACCGTAGGAATTGTGTGGGACGCCAGTGAGAGTGAGCAGGACGCCGTAGAAAGTTCACGGTATCCCAATCGGGGTGCGCCGGACGCCGTAGAAAAAGTGTGGGACCCCAGTGGGTGTGCGCAGGACGCCGTAGAAAGTGGGTGGGACGAAAGTGAAAGTAAGCAGGACGCCGTAGAAAGCTCACGGTTACCCAGTCGGAGTGCGCCGGACGCCGTAGAAAGTGTGTGGGACTCCGAAGGGAATGCGCAGGACGCCGAAGAAAGTGTACAGTACCCTAGTGTGAGTACGCATGGCTTCCTAAAAAGCGTGTGGGACCCCAAAGAGAGTGCGCAGGACGCTGAAGTTTATGGTACCCTAGTGTGAGTACGCATGGCTTCCTAGAAAGCGTGTGGGACCCCAATAGGAAAACGCAGGACGCCGTAGAAAGTTCACGGTTACCCAGTCGGAGTGCGCCGGACGCCGTAGGAAGTGTGTGGGACCCCAAAGGGAATGCGCAGATAGCCGAAGAAAGTTTATGGTACCCTAGTGTGAGTACGCATGGCTTCCTAGAAAGCGTGTGGGACCCCAGTGGGAGTGAGCAGAACGCCGTAGAAATTTTACGGTATCCTATATTTAGTACGCATGGCATCCTAAAAAGTGTGTGGGACCCCAGTGGGAGCGAGCAGGGCACCGTAGGAAGTGTGTGGGACGCCAGTGAGATTGAGCAGGACGCCGTATAAAGTTCACGGTATCCCAATCGGGGTGCGTCGGACGCCGTAGAAAAAGTGTGGGACCCCAGTGGGAGTGCGCAGGACGCCGTTGAAAATGGGGTGGGACGCCAGTGAAAGTGAGCAGAGCGCCGTAGAAAGTTCACGGTTACCCAGTCGGAGTGCGCCGGACGCCGTAGGCAGTGTGTGGGACCCCAAAGGAGTGCGCAGGACGCCGAAGAAAGTTTACGGTACCCTAGTGTGAGTACGCATGGCACCCTAGAAAATGTGTGGGACCCCAATAGTGAGTGAGCAGGACGCCGTAGAAAGTTCACGGTTACCCAGTCGGAGTGCGCCGGACGCCGTAGAAAGTGTGTGGGACCCCAAAGGGAATGCGCAGAACGCCGAAGAAAGTTTATGGTACCCTAGTGTGAGTACGCATGGAACCCTAGAAAGCGTGTGGGACCCCAGTGGGAGTGCGCAGGACGCCGTAGAAAGTTTACGGTACCCTAGATTTAGTACGCATGGCACCCTAGAAAGTGTGTGGACCCCAGTGAAAGTGCGCAGGACGCCGTAGAAAGTTCACGGTTACCCAGTCGGAGTGAGCCGGACGCCGTAGGAAGTGTGTGGGACCCCAAAGGGAATGCGCAGGACGCCGAAGAAAGTTTATGGTACCCTAGTGTGAGTACGCATGGCTTCCTAGAAAGTGTGTGGGACCCCAGTGGGAGTGAGCAGGACGCCGTAGAAAGTTTACGGTATCCTAGATTTAGTACGCATGGCACCCTAGAAAGTGTGTGGGACCCCAGAGGAGGAGAGCAGGACGCCGTAGAAAGTTCACGGTTACCCAGTCGGAGTGCGCAGGACGCCGTAGAAGGTGTGTGGGACCCCAAAGGGAGTGCGCAGGACGCCGAAGAAAGTTTATGGTACCCTAGTGTGAGTACGCATGGCACCCTAGAAAGTGTGTGAGACCCCAGTGAAAGTGAGCAGGACGCCGTAGAAAGTTCACGGTTACCCAGTCGGAGTGCGCCGGACGCCGTAGAAAGTGTGGGACCCCAGTGGGAGTGCGCAGGACGCCGCAGAAAGTGTGTTAGACCCCAACGGGAGTGCGCAGGACGCCGTAGAAAGTTCACGGTTACCCTAGTGTGAGTGCGCAGGACGCCGTAGAAAGTGTGTGGGACCCCAAAGGGAGTGCGCAGGACGCCGTAGAAAGTTTACGGTACCCTAGTGTGAGTACGCATGGCACCCTAGGAAGTGTGTGGGACCCCAGTGAGAGTGAGCAGGACGCCGTAGAAAGTTCACGGTATCCCAATCGGGGTGCGCCGGACGCCGTAGAAAAAGTGTGGGACCCCAGTGGAGTGCGCAGGACGCCGTAGAAAGTGGGTGGGACGCCAGTGAAAGTGAGCAGGACGCCGTAGAAAGTTCACGGTTACCCAGTCGGAGTGCGCCTGACGCCGTAGAAAGTGTGGGACCCCAGTGGAAGTGAGCAGGACGCCGTAGAAAGTGTGTACCCCAGTGTGAGAGCGAGCAGGGTACCGTAGGAATTGTGTGGGACCCCAAAGGGAGTGCGCAGGACGCCGGAGAGTTTACGGTACCCTAGTGTGAGTACGCATGGCACCCTAGAAAGTGTGTGAGACCCCAACGGGAGTGCGCAGGACGCCGTAGAAAGTTCACGGTATCCCAGTCGGGGTGCGCCGGACGCCGTAGAAAAGTGTGTGGGACCCCAGTGGGAGTGCGCAGGACGCCGTAGAAAGTGTGTGGGACGCCAGTGGAGGTGAGCAGGACGCCGTAGAAAGTTCACGGTATCCCAGTGGGGTGCGCGACACGCCGAAGAAAAACTGTGGGACCCCAGTGGGAGTGCGCAAGACGCCGTAGAAAGTAGGTGGTACGCCAGTGAAAGTGAGCAGGACGCCGTAGAAAGTTCACGGTTACCCAGTGGGAGTGCGCTGGACGCCGTAGAAAGTGTGTGGGACCCCAAAGGGAGTGAGCAGGACGCCGTAGAAATTTTACGGTACCCTAGATTTAGTACGCATGGCACCCTAAAAAGTGTGTGGGACCCCAGTGTGAGTGAGCAGGACGCCGTAGGGAGTGTGTGGGACTCCAGAGGAGGTGCGCAGGACGCCGTAGAAAGTTCACGGTACCCCAGTCGGGGTGCGCCGGACGCCGTAGAAAAAGTGTGGGACCCCAGTGGGAGCGAGCAGGGCACCGTAGGAAGTGTGTGGGACGCCAGTGAGAGTGAGCAAGACGCCGTAGAGAGTTCACGGTATCCCAATCGGGGTGCGCCGGACGCCGTAGAAAAAGTGTGGGACCCCAGTGAAAGTGAGCAGGACGCCGTACAAAGTGTGTGGGAACCCAGTGAGAGTGAGCAGGACGCCGTAGAAAGTTCACGGTTACCCAGTCGGAGTGCGCCGGACGCCGTAGGAAGTGTGTGGGACCCCAAAGGGAATGCGCAGAATGCCGAAGAAAATTTATGGTACCCTAGTGTGAGTACGCATGGCTTCCTAGAAATCGTGTGGGACCCCAGTGGGAGTGAGCAGGACGCCGTAGAAATTATACGGTATCCTAGATTTAGTACGCATGGCACCCTAAAATGTGTGTGGGACCCCAGTGGGAGTGAGCAGGACGCCGTAGAAAGTTCACGGTTACCCAGTCGGAGTGCGCCGGACGCCGTAGGAAGTGTGTGGGACCCCAAAGGGAATGCGCAGAATGCCGAAGAAAGTTTATGGTACCCTAGTGTGAGCACGCATGGCTTCCTAGAAAGCGTGTGGGACCCCAGTGGGAGTGAGCAGGACGCCGTAGAAATTTTACGGTACCCTAGATTTAGTACGCATGGCACCCTAGAAAGTGTGTGGGACCCCAGTGGGAGTGAGCAGGACGCCGTAGAAAGTGTGTGGGACTCCGAAGGGGGTGCGCAGGACGCCGTAGAAGGTTCACGGTATCCCAGTCGGGGTGCGCCGGACGCCATATAAAAGTGTGTGGGACCCTAGTGGAAATGAGCAGGACGCCGTAGAAAGTGTGTGGGACTCCAGAGGAGGTGCGCAGGACGCCGTAGAAAAATCACGGTATCCCAGTTGGGATGCGCCGGACGCCGTAGAAAAAGTGTGGGACCCCAGTGGGAGTGCGCAAGACGCCGTAGAAAGTGGGTGGGACGCCAGTGAAAGTGAGCAGGACGCCGTAGAAAGTTCACGGTTACCCAGTCGGAGTGCGCCTGACGCCGTAGAAAGTGTGTGGGACCCCAGAAGGAATGAGCAGGACGCCGCAGAAAGTGTACAGTACCCTAGTGTGAGTACGCATGGCTTCCTAGAAAGCGTGTGGGACCCCAAAGGGAGTGCGCAGGACGTCGTAGAATGTTTACGGTTACCCAGTGTGAGTACGCATGACGCCGTAGGAAGTGTGTGGGACTCCAACGGGAGTGCGCAGGACGCCGTAGAAGGTTCACGGTATCTCAGTCGGAGTGCGTCGGACGCCATAGGAAAACTGTGGGACCCCAGTGGAAGTGAGCAGGACGCCGTAGAAAGTTTATGGTACCCTAGTGTGGGTACGCATGGCGCCGTAGAAAGTGTGTGGTATCCCAGTCGGGGTGCGCCTGACGCCGTAGAAAAAGTGTGGGACCCCAGTGGGAGTGCGCAGGACGCCGTAGAAAGTGTGTTAGACCCCAATGGGAGTGCGCATGACGTCGTAGAATGTTTACGGTTACCCAGTGGGAGTGCGCCGGACGCCGTAGGAAGTGTGTGGGACCCTAAAGGGAGTGCGCAGAACGCCGAAGAAAGTTTATGGGACCCTAGTGTGAGTACGCATGGCACTCTAGAAAGTGTGTGGGACCCCAGTGGGAGTAAGCAGGACGCCGTAGAAATTTTACGGTACCCTAGATTTAGTACGCATGGCACCCTAAAAGTGTGTGGGACCCCAGTGGGAGTGAGCAGGACGCCGTAGAAAGTTTACGGTACCCTAGTGTGAGTACGCATGGCTTCCTAGAAAGTGTGTGGGACCCCAAAGGGAGTGCGCAGGACGCCGAAGAAAGTTTATGGTACCCTAGTGTGAGTACGCATGGCTTCCTAGAAAGCGTGTGGGACCCCAGTGGGAGTGAGCAGGACGCCGTAGAAAGTGTGTGGGACTCCGAAAGGGGTGCGCAGGACGCCGTAGATGGTTCACGGTATCCCAGTCGGGGTGCGTCGGACGCCATAGAAAAAGTGTGGGACCCCAGTGGAAGTGAGCAGGACGCCGTAGAATGTGTGTGGGACCCCAGTGGGAGTGAGTAGGACGCCGTAGAATGTGCGTGGGACTCCAGAGGAGGTGCGCAGGACGCCGTAGAAAGTTCACGGTATCCCAGTCGGGGTGCGCCGGACGCCGTAGAAAAAGTGTGGGACTCCAGTGGGAGCGAGCAGGGCACCGTAGGAACTGTGTGGGACTCTGAAGGGGGTGCGCAGGACGCCGTAGAAGGTTCACGGTATCCCAGTCGGGGTGCGTCGGACGCCATACAAAAAAGTGTGGGACCCCAGTGGAAGTGAGCAGGACGCCGTAGAAAGTGTGTGGTACCCCAGTGGGAGTGAGCAGGACGCCGTAGAAAGTGTGTGGGACTCCAGAGGAGGTGCGCAGGACGCCGTAGAAAGTTCACGGTATCCCAGTCGCGGTGCGCCGGACGCCGTAGAAAAAGTGTGGGACCCCAGTGGGAACGAGCAGGGCACCGTAGGAAGTGTGTGGAACGCCAGTGAGAGTGAGCAGGACGCCGTAGAAAGTTTATGGTATCCCAATCGGGGTGCGCCGGACGCCGTAGAAAAAGTGTGGGACCCCAGTGGGAGTGCGCAGGACGCCGTAGAAAGTGGGTGGGACGCCAGTGAAAGTGAGCAGGACGCCGTAGAAAGTTCACGGTTACCCAGTCGGAGTGCGCCGGACGCTGTAGAAAGTGTGTGGGACCCCAAAGGGAGTGAGCAGGACGCCGTAGAAATTTTACGGTACCCTAGATTTAGTACGCATGGCACCCTAAAAAGTGTGTGGGACCCCAGTGTGAGTAAGCAGGACGCCGTGGAAAGTGTGTGGGACTCCAAAGGAGGTGCGCAGGACGCCGTAGAAAAATCACGGTATCCCAGTTGGGGTGCGCCGGACGCCGTAGAAAAAGTGTGGGACCCCAGTGGGAGTGAGCAGGACGCCGTAGAAAGTGTGTGGGACCCCAGTGGGAGTGAGCAGGACGCCGTAGAAAGTGCGTGGGACTCCAGAGGAGGTGCGCAGGACGCCGTAGAAAGTTCACGGTATCCCAATCGGGGTGCGCCGGACGCCGTAGAAAAAGTGTGGGACCCCAGTGAAAGTGAGCAGGACGCCGTAGAAAGTGTGTGGGACCCCAGTGGGAGTGAGCAGGACGCCGTAGAAAGTTCACGGTATCCCAGTCGGAGGTGCGCCGGACGCCGTAGAAAGTGTGTGGGACCCCAGTGGAATGCGCAGGACGCCGTAGAAAGTGTACAGTACCCTAGTGTGAGTACGCAGGGCTTCGTAGAAAGCGTGTGGGACCCCAAAGGAGGTGCGCAGGACGCCGTAGAAAGTTTACGGTATCCCAGTCGCGGTGCGCATGACGCCGTAGAAAGTGTGTGGGACCCCAGTGGGAGTGAGCAGGACGCCGTAGAAAGTGTGTGGGACGCCAGTGAGATTGAGCAGGACGCCGTAGAAAGTTCACGGTTACCCAGTCGGAGTGCGCCGGACGCCGTAGGCAGTGTGTGGGACCCCAAAGGGAGTGAGCGAGACGCCGTAGAAATTTTACGGTACCCTAGATTTAGTACGCATGGCACCCTAAAAAGTGCGTGGGACCCCAGTGTGAGTGAGCAGGACGCCGTAAAAAAAGTGTGGGACCCCAGTGAAAGTGAGCAGGACGCCGTAGAAAGTGTGTGGGACCCCAGTGGGAGTGAGCAGGAAGTCGTAGAAAGTGTGTGGGACCCCAGTGGGAGTGAGCAGGGCACCGTAGGAATTGTGTGGGACGCCAGTGAGAGTGAGCAGGACGCCGTAGAAAGTTCACGGTTACCCAGTCGGAGTGCGCCGGACGCCGTAGGAAGTGTGTGGGACCCCAAAGGGAGTGAGCAGGACGCCGTAGAAATTTTACGGTACCCTAGATTTAGTACGCATGGCACCCTAAAAAGTGTGTGGGACCCCAGTGTGAGTGAGCAGGACGCCGTAGAAAAAGTGTGGGACCCCAGATTTAGTACGCATGGCACGCCGTAGAAAGCGTGTGGGACCCCAGTGGGAGTGAGCAGGACGCCGTAGAAAGTTCACGGTTACCCAGTCGGAGTGCGCCGGACGCCGTAGGAAGTGTGTGGGACCCCAAAGGGAATGCGCAGAATGCCGAAGAAAGTTTATGGTACCCTAGTGTGAGCACGCATGGCTTCCTAGAAAGCGTGTGGGACCCCAGTGGGAGTGAGCAGGACGCCGTAGAAATTTTACGGTACCCTAGATTTAGTACGCATGGCACCCTAAAAAGTGTGTGGGACCCCAGTGGGAGTGAGCAGGACGCCGTAGAAAGTGTGTGGGACTCCGAAGGGGGTGCGCAGGACGCCGTGGAAGGTTCACGGTATCTCAGTCGGGGTGCGTCGGACGCCATACAAAAAAACTGTGGGACCCCAGTGGAAGTGAGCAGGACGCCGTAGAAAGTGTGTGGGACTCCGAAGGGGGTGCGCAGGACGCCGTAGAAGGTTTACGGTATCCCAGTCGGGGTGCACCGGACGCCGTAGAAAAAGTGTGGGACCCCAGTGGGAGTGCGCAAGACGCCGTAGAAAGTGGGTGGGACGCCAGTGAAAGTGAGCAGGACGCCGTAGAATGTGTGTGGGACCCCAGTGGGAGTGAGTAGGACGCCGTAGAATGTGCGTGGGACTCCAGAGGAGGTGCGCAGGACGCCGTAGAAAGTTCACGGTATCCCAGTCGGGGTGCGCCGGACGCCGTAGAAAAAGTGTGGGACTCCAGTGGGAGCGAGCAGGGCACCGTAGGAACTGTGTGGGACTCTGAAGGGGGTGCGCAGGACGCCGTAGAAGGTTCACGGTATCCCAGTCGGGGTGGGGCGGACGCCATACAAAAAAGTGTGGGACCCCAGCGGAAGTGAGCACGACGCCGCAGAAAGTTTATGGTACCCTAGTGTGAGTACGCATGGCACCCCTAGAAAGTGTGTGGTACCCCAGTGGGAGTGAGCAGGACGCCGTAGAAAAAGTGTGGGACCCCAGTGGGAGCGAGCAGGGCACCGTAGGAAGTGTGTGGGACGCCAGTGAGATTGAGCAGGACGCCGTACAAAGTTCACGGTATCCCAATCGGGGTGCGCCGGACGCCGTAGAAAAAGTGTGGGACCCCAGTGGGAGTGCGCAGGACGCCGTAGGAACTGTGTGGGACTCTGAAGGGGGTGCGCAGGACGCCGTAGAAAGTTCACGGTATCCCAGTCGCGGTGCGCCGGACGCCGTAGAAAAAGTGTGGGACCCCAGTGGGAGCGAGCAGGGCACCGTAGGAAGTGTGTGGGACGCCAGTGAGATTGAGCAGGACGCCGTACAAAGTTCACGGTATCCCAATCGGGGTGCGCCGGACGCCGTAGAAAAAGTGTGGGACCCCAGTGGGAGTGCGCAGGACGCCGTAGAAAGTGGGTGGGACGCCAGTGAAAGTGAGCAGGACGCCGTAGAAAGTTCACGGTTACCCAGTCGGAGTGCGCCTGACGCCGTAGAAAGTGTGTTGGACCCCAGTGGAAGTGAGCAGGACGCCGTAGAAAGTGTGTGGGACCCCAGTGGGAGCGAGCAGGGCACCGTAGGAAGTGTGTGGGACCCCAGTGGGAGTGAGCAGGACACCGTAGGAAGTGTGTGGGACCCCAAAGGGAATGCGCAGAATGCCGAAGAAAGTTTATGGTACCCTAGTGTGAGCACGCATGGCTTCCTAGAAAGCGTGTGGGACCCCAGTGGGAGTGAGCAGGACGCCGTAGAAATTTTACGGTACCCTAGATTTAGTACGCATGGCACCCTAAAAAGTGTGTGGGACCCCAGTGGGAGTGAGCAGGACGCCGTAGAAAGTTCACGGTTACCCAGTCGGAGTGCGCCGGACGCCGTAGGAAGTGTGTGGGACCCCAAAGGGAATGCGCAGAATGCCGAAGAAAGTTTATGGTACCCTAGTGTGAGCACGCATGGCTTCCTAGAAAGCGTGTGGGACCCCAGTGGGAGTGAGCAGGACGCCGTAGAAATTTTACGGTACCCTAGATTTAGTACGCATGGCACCCTAAAAAGTGTGTGGGACCCCAGTGGGAGTGAGCAGGACGCCGTAGAAAGTGTGTGGGACTCCGAAGGGGGTGCGCAGGACGCCGTGGAAGGTTCACGGTATCTCAGTCGGGGTGCGTCGGACGCCATACAAAAAAACTGTGGGACCCCAGTGGAAGTGAGCAGGACGCCGTAGAAAGTTTACGGTACCCAGTGTGAGAGGTGACTGGCTTCTAGAAAGCGTGTGAGACCCCAACGAGTGCGCAGGACGCCGTAAGGTTTACGGTACCCAGTAGTAGTACGCATGGCACCTAGAAAGTGTTGAGACCCCAACGGGAGTGCGCAGGACGCCGTAGAAGGTTTACGGTATCCCAGTCGGGGTGCACCGGACGCCGTAGAAAAAGTGTGGGACCCCAGTGGGAGTGCGCAAGACGCCGTAGAAAGTGGGTGGGACGCCAGTGAAAGTGAGCAGGACGCCGTAGAAAGTTCACGGTTACCCAGTCGGAGTGCGCCTGACGCCGTAGAAAGTGTGTGGGACCCCAGTGGGAGTGAGCAGGACGCCGCAGAAAGTGTGTTAGACCCCAATGGGAGTGCGCATGACGTCGTAGAATGTTTACGGTTACCCAGTGGGAGTGCGCCGGACGCCGTAGGAAGTGTGTGGGACTCCGAAGGGGGTGCGCAGGACGCCGTAGAAGGTTCACGGTATCTCAGTCGGGGTGCGTCGGACGCCATACAAAAAAACTGTGGGACCCCAGTGGAAGTGAGCAGGACGCCGTAGAAAGTGTGTGGGACTCCGAAGGGGGTGCGCAGGACGCCGTAGAAGGTTCACGGTATCCCAGTCGGGGTGCGCCGGACGCCGTAGAAAAAGTGTGGGACCCCAGTGGGAGTGCGCAGGACGCAATAGAAAGTGGGTGGGACGCCAGTGAAAGTGAGCAGGACGCCGTAGAATGTTTACGGTTACCCAGTCGGAGTGCGCCTGACGCCGTAGAAAAAGTGTGGGACCCCAGTGGGAGTGCGCAGGACGCCGTAGAAAGTGTGTTAGACCCCAATGGGAGTGCGCATGACGTCGTAGAATGTTTACGGTTACCCAGTGGGAGTGCGCCGGACGCCGTAGGAAGTGTGTGGGACCCTAAAGGGAATGCGCAGAACGCCGAAGAAAGTTTATGGGACCCTAGTGTGAGTACGCATGGCACTCTAGAAAGCGTGTGGGACCCCAGTGGGAGTAAGCAGGACGCCGTAGAAATTTTACGGTACCCTAGATTTAGTACGCATGGCACCCTAAAAAGTGTGTGGGACCCTAGTGGGAGTGAGCAGGACGCCGTAGGAAGTGTGTGGGACCCCAAAGGGAATGCGCAGAATGCCGAAGAAAGTTTATGGTACCCTAGTGTGAGTACGCATGGCTTCCTAGAAAGCGTGTGGGACCCCAGTGGGAGTGAGCAGGACGCCGTAGAAAGTGTGTGGGACTCCGAAAGGGGTGCGCAGGACGCCGTAGAAGGTTCACGGTATCCCAGTCGGGGTGCGTCGGACGCCATACAAAAAAGTGTGGGACCCCAGTGGAAGTGAGCAGGACGCCGTAGAATGTGTGTGGGACCCCAGTGGGAGTGAGTAGGACGCCGTAGAATGTGCGTGGGACTCCAGAGGAGGTGCGCAGGACGCCGTAGAAAGTTCACGGTATCCCAGTCGGGGTGCGCCGGACGCCGTAGAAAAAGTGTGGGACTCCAGTGGGAGCGAGCAGGGCACCGTAGGAACTGTGTGGGACTCTGAAGGGGGTGCGCAGGACGCCGTAGAAGGTTCACGGTATCCCAGTCGGGGTGCGTCGGACGCCATACAAAAAAGTGTGGGACCCCAGTGGAAGTGAGCAGGACGCCGCAGAAAGTGTCTGGGATCCCAGTGGGAGTGAGCAGGACGCCGTAGAAAGTTCACGGTATCCCAGTCGGGGTGCGCCGGACGCCGTAGAAAAAATGTGGGACCCCAGTGGGAGCGAGCAGGGCACCGTAGGAAGTGTGTGGGACGCCAGTGAGATTGAGCAGGCCGCCGTATAAAGTTCACGGTATCCCAATCGGGGTGCGCCGGACGCCGTAGAAAAATGTGGGACCCCAGTGGGAGTGCGCAGGACGCCGTAGAAAGTGTTTGTAGACCCCAATGGGAGTGCGCATGACGTCGTGGAATGTTTACGGTTACCCAGTGGGAGCGCGCCGGACGCCGTAGGAAGTGTGTGGGACCCTAAAGGGAATGCGCAGAACGCCGAAGAAAGTTTATGGGACCCTAGTGTGAGTACGCATGGCACCCTAGAAAGCGTGTGGGACCCCAGTGGGAGTAAGCAGGACGCCGTAGAAATTTTACGGTACCCTAGATTTAGTACGCATGGCACCCTAAAAAGTGTGTGGGACCCTAGTGGGAGTGAGCAGGACGCAGTATTAAGTGTGTGGGACCCCAAAGGGAATGCGCAGAATGCCGAAAAAAGTTTGTGGTACCCTAGTGTGAGTACGCATGGCTTCCTAGAAAGCGTGTGGGACCCCAGTGGGAGTGAGCAGGACGCCGTAGAAAGTGTGTGGGACCCCCGAAGGGGGTGCGCAGGACGCCGTAGAAGGTTCACGGTATCCCAGTCGGGGTGCGCCGGACGCTATACAAAAAAGTGTGGGACCCCAGTGGAAGTGAGCAGGACGCCGTAGGAAGTGTGTGGGACCCCAAAGGGAATGCGCAGAATGCCGAAAAAAGTTTATGGTACCCTAGTGTGAGTACGCATGGCTTCCTAGAAAGCGTGTGGGACCCCAGTGGGAGCGAGCAGGGCACCGTAGGAATTGTGTGGGACGCCAGTGAGAGTGAGCAGGACGCCGTATAAAGTTCACGGTATCCCAATCGGGGTGCGCCGGACGCCGTAGAAAAAGTGTGGGACCCCAGTGGGAGTGCGCAGGACGTCGCAGAAAGTGAGCAGGACGCCGTAGAAAGTTTACGGTATCCCAGTCGGAGTGCGCCTGACGCCGTAGAAAAAGTGTGGGACCCCAGTGGGAGTGAGCAGGACGCCGTAGATTGATTCTTAACCCACGAAATTCACTTTTTTGCTCTCTTGCGCCGTGCAGTACACTGGGTTTTGTCTGCTAATTTGGTTTTTTTTGTCTTGCTCCATGAAAAATTCATCTGGTTTATTTCTGGCTTCCGATTCATAGAACTTTTCCCGACTGGTGCCATAAACCAAGACAAGTCTGTATGTTTCAGAGCTGCCGTCGAAATTTGATGTCTATCGAGCAGCATTTCCTTAATAGGGTATATTCCGGCAGTCTTACATGTCCTCATGAACATTGAGTTTTCCCGATGTTTAATACGCAATTTTGAATCATTCTCGCAAGTTTTGGCCCATGGAAAAAAAAAACTCAAAAATTATTTCTGGGAATTCATTATTTTTGATCATCATCAGTGAATATTTTCTCACTCCCTTTTTTTGTTGCCTCACACAGTAAAATCCCGCTAACTTCTATACTAAATGCTAAAACGTTCATGTATATCACTAATTTTTTTTGGTCCGGTTTCATGTTTGAGTAGCTTAAGGATTTGATACTCGTAGATTTCAGTTATGCTTTGTCGGCATGGATGCCCCAGAGGAAATGGATTACTGGGGACTCCGCTAATCTATTCGACTATACTTACTGTTTTGGTTTTCAATATACTTCTGCTGGATCGTCGTTCTTCCCTGGTACCTTTTTTGTCTTTAATTTGCTCTATCAATCTTCTTTCAGCGTCGAACTTATGGATTTTCTTTATTCCATTGATTTTGTTTTCGTTTATTATCGTTTTTTGTGTGCCCATTGGTTAATTGCTGCCCGGGGCTGTTGTTCTTCCAAAGGACACTGAAAAGTTACAGCAGCGCATTTATGACACCCTCACCCGCGTACAAAATTGAATTCCTAATCGCTCCTGGTAGAGTACCTGCGAGATTCAGCAATTTGGGTTCGGAAGGTGCGTGCAGTAACCACGTCAGACAGCCCTCATGTCGCGACCGTTTCGGAAAATCCCTGGCCTCATGGTACTCCAATACGTTCTGCTGTGACGACTTCATCGACGGAACATCATTCCTTCGCCACGTTAATATGCGTTCGCGTCAACGGAAGCCGGATGCTAGCCTTGGTAGACACTGGAGCAGGTATTACGGTAGCTAGTAAGTCCCTCCTGCTAGGAATATTCCAACTTCAAGGAAGTCAAGTCCCATCCGCGATCGGGATGGCAGGGATTCCCATACACTTCGTAGGAAAGGCTCTGGTCAACCTCACGATTGGCAGCGAAAGCTTCAGAAAGACGACCACTTCACGGAAACCCAATGCCTACCAACGAGGGCTAATTCCTACGATCTTATCCTGGGCAAAGAAGTGTTAATCAGGCTTCCTCTCTGGAATGTGCCCTACAAAAACCGAATTTTCCATTTGGGGAATATCAGTCACGAATTTTCATCTGTTTCGCAGCCGAGCCCGATAACATCCCACAGGAACTCAGAAGTTTTTTCACAGCTTACGAGCAGCGTATGAGATGCTGAACAGCTTGCTAGCAGGTTATCTGTGCTAGGACAATTTACGAGTGGATTCGCAGGGGAACGTGATTGTGTGAGCTAGTAAAGAGCCGCTTATGCGCTGTCGCTAGATGACCCGCAATTAGTCAGCCGCGTTTTGAGGCTCCACAACTAACGAGCGCGCTTACTGTTTAGGCATGATCGATGGCAACGCGAAATCGATTGAAGAAATCGTGCGACACGTCTTTCCGACGCATAGTTTTTTTGCTCGGCAAGATTTCCATTGGTGGCGCTAATTTTATCCATTTTCCTCCGCTTTTCTGTCCATTGTTAGTTCACCTCGTGCTTTCCTCCTCCTTCTTTCATTCATTTGTTAATGTTTACGCTTGTTCGATTTTCGGTTCGTTTGGCATCCATTCTTTCAATTTTCATCGATCCAAATGTTTTCTCAGTTTACGGATTGAGCTTTCATCCCTTTAATGATTAACTTTTTTGTATTTCGGTCTAACAGGGGAACTAGCTTTAGTCACTGTGGCCATTCCGAATGACATGTAAGTTTCTAGAACTCTTTTTGACACGAAATCCGAGTTTGCTCTTCACAGCTGCCTTTAACCACTCGGAAAAAAGTTATAAGCGCTTTTCAAAGCCTGGCGGCTCGTGTGATTTTTAGGGTGTTCTGAAAAAAATTCCACATTTTGCTAAACTTGTATGTACGAGTAATCTAGAGTGCTGAACACGAATCTGGGGCCCGTTTGCCGAAATTCTTGGGTTTACTGAAGGCCACAGTTTGTGCCGTGCTACCTCGGAGGCAGGCCACCAAATTCGTATTCAGCACCCCGTATAACCTCCGAATACAATTTCGCAGTCAAATCTGAGACTTCAGCCAAGCTACCGTCTACCGTAGTCTGGCTAACATCGACAAATGGACTTCAAATTCGTGGTGAGCACTGCAAACAACCCTAAGAGGAACAGTTTGAGCCTCATCTATCGCATAAATCCGGAAATCTCGAGAGTCGCGTTTCGCCCCCAACTTTTTCCTCCGCTGGGAAGCTTCGAACGAGTCAAATTGAAAAGTTTGGAAAATCGACAATTAAAGCTCAGATTCATGATCAGCGCTTCAAATAACCTTCTCTGGGAGGATTTCAAGCCAGATTTTTTACGTTTCTCATTTTTTAAATCGCTTTCAGAGCCTTTTAACTCATATAAATTTACGCTCAGTTGAAAATCCGTGCAAGTTGGAGGCGCTATCACTCTGTGCTGCGTTCAGAAAATGAACATCCATCCCAACTTTGCTCTAGGGTGGGGGTCAGGGATGTGCGGCGATTGCCGTTTGCCGTTTGTCGTTTGCCGGCCATTTTTGGGATTTTTTTGCCGTTTTTCGTTTGCCGAAATTTTTGTTGTTTTTCCGGCAAAACATTGGAAGAAAACGCCGCCTATGCTAGCGGCTATGTGGGCACTAGGGGTACTCCGAATATCCGTTGTTCGCTGAACCGTTAGCAGGTGCTTTCAGCTATCTGGGGTGGTAGTAAATCTGTTTGAAAACGCGAGTTAACTTGCGGTAAGTTCATGGTGAACTACAGCTAATCGCGAGCTTTTTATTCGAAGATTTCTAGGAAAAGGACCAGACATTTCTGAAACTACGCACTCGCATGCCACGTTGTGAGACACTAGATACCCATAGTGTTAAAAATTCCCAAAAAATGATCCATTTTGTCTTTTCTGGAGAAAATGTTGATTTAGAAAAAAATTTCTTAAGATTTTTCGAACATTTCTCAGCTCGCGGTAAGTTCGCGCAGAACTTCAACTTAACGCGAGCTGACACAGAAATTGGAACTAGTGTGTGAATGAGGAGAAAGATGGATAGTTTTCAAAAAAGTTCTCACGAGAGCTTATTCTAAAGCTATCCATCTTTTTCTTCACTTATATTCTATTTCCATTTTCTCTGTCAGCTCGCGTTATGTTGCAGTTTTGCGCGAACTTAACGCGAGATCACCGCCCAGTTGTATAATTTTCATATGTATAATATAATGTATGCATAATGACTCATTTCATATGAGTTACTTGCAGTTGGTTCTAGTTTTGTCAGAGTGCGGCTACCGACCGCAGAGCCGCAGTAGCACAACCGGGGAGCCACAGAGGCACTACCGCGGAGCCGCAGCGGCACTATCGCGAAGCCGCAGAGGCACTATCGCGAAGCCGCAGCGGCACTATCGCGGGCCACCACGACATTGCCGATGTGACTCCGCGATAATGCCGCTTCGGTACTTGTAGGAGCCGAAGCCGCAGCGGCGATTTCTTCCATTTCCATGAGGTCCCACTATGTCTTGTTTTTGTTCATCTGTCTCCAGACGGAACTACTCCCATGAATTAGAATTATTAGAATGTTGACATAAGTATTGAAAAAAAGCAAAAAAAAAGTAGAGCGGCACATGTCAATAACCTTTGGGCCAATCTGAGGGATGAGGTTTTTTGCCGATTGCCTATTTGCCGTTTGCCGTTTGTCGTTTGCCGGCCGTTTTTAGGGATTTCTTGCCGATCGCCGTTTGCCGAAATCTCAAAACCGTTTGCCGCGCATCCCTGGTGGGGGTTGTTTTGGGGCTGAACACGATTACAAAGTCCACCTTCAAGTTTTGAGAAGACCAATGTGCGTTTTGGAAAGTACAATAGAAAAATGCTGAAATTTAACATTGAAACGCCTATAACTTTTTCTAGAGTGGTTTCAGGCAGCTGCAATGAGCATACTCGGATTTTACGTCTAAAGCTGTTCTAGAAAAGTATATTTCATCCGGACAGGCCAAACTGACTAATAGTAGTTCCTTTTTAAGTTTCCTTGTTGCCGCTTCCTCCTTTAATCCAAATGAATTGAGTTGGGGAATGAGCTCCCACATTTCTTCTCCATTCGGGAATATCATATGGGAATCTGATTGTGAAAAGTTCAGTGATATGCTAGAGACTATTCAAGAGGAAATTGTCTGTTCTACAAGAAAGCAAGTTTTCTCTTCGAAACCCTCAACTTTATCGGTTTTCGATCCATGAAGGGGATGGTAAAGAATTCCATACTCTTAACTGACCCAAAAAATCACTGAATCTGATTTAAAAATCAAAATTCACTATTTTGCACAGCAGAAAATTAAGTTTTAACTATTTAAAGCATTGTGCAGAATTTTTCCAAAACCAGCACGCTATAAAGAGGAGAGCGCGAGCAAGTTTCTTCCATCTCTAATGAAAACTTTTTGAGTATCGAAATTTCATCGTTAAAACTCTGCTATGTTGTAAAATAAATAAATTTTCGAGTAATCCATAGCATACCACCAAAATTCTCAGAATTCCATGTGAAATGTATGCGATTTAATAGAACCGCGGGACACAAATTCGCTCAATTACAGTTCTCTTCGTTGTTTTCGACATCTGCTGCCACCTGTCTACCAATTCATCGTTGTCTTTCTGCGGAAAATTACTGAAGCAGGTGCCGCAAAGTGCGTGAGCCAGGCTTTGAGGTCGATGGCGCGGGGAAAGAAGAGTTCGGCATAGTGTTATAAACTGCTCATAGAATTAGGTTTTTCAATAAGTTTCATTTGAATTTTCTGTCCTCCATTTCATGGACGTTAAAATCGAGAATATTGTTTTTTTTCTTCTGAAAATAAACTACTCTTATTGTAGATCAAATAACTTGTCAAGAATAGCTATGACATGTCACCAAAAATTCTACAAATCATTGCGAAAATTCCGATCAGGAAATGCTGGGCGAAAAATTGAAATGAAACTAGAATGGAATTTTCGCAATGAACTTCGAGCATTTTCGAAAACTCCAAAAGGGAGCCGGCGACGGCAGAGATTTTTCGCGTGCCAGCCGCTTCTTGGTAATTTGTTCCGATAAGGACAGTAGATGTGCCATGGGGCGTCCTAGATAACGAAGTTGAACTCAACTTTTCACCGCACAAGTTTATAAACACGCGATTTGGTAGTGAACTCCCGATTATATATCGAATGAAGAATGTTTGCACAAAGAATGGCTATGAAAACTTCAAACCCGTTGCACCCTTCCGACATAAGGAGGAATTCGAAATCGTCGCACGTCCTTGAAATATTTTCAGTTCCTGACACGAGAATATGCAAAACAGAACATTCTCACTACTTTTATTTGTGGAATCATTTGTTTCATAAGCATTGATGAAAAATTTTCGATTACAAATCAGAGAAAGAATGTTGGCTCAGAGCCATTGGCTGCTCACACAATGGTGGGGAAAATTCCACTTTCGGGAACCTCCCCACCAGTGTCTCATTATGTTCAACTGGCGTTTGTCGTCCTTCTTCATTCGTGTCAAGGCCACATGTATGCTCAACAAGGGCGAAAATTCGTTAATTCGTTTTCTAAAGTGGGTGACAAGAAATAACAGCATATTTGTAGTCATATTTTGACCAAATAGCGCTAGTTTGTGTAGTCATCGCGAAATCGTTTTCTAATCGATTTAGTGACATTATGTGATTATTAACTATTCAACTTTAAAATATGTCTCCGAAAATTGAGCTTCCAAAACTCATGCTCAGTATGCGTTACTCATACTGGTTGATGCCCAAACGAAATCAAGTTCCATCGAGTTTCGCTGCCATTAAGCCAAGATACATTGTAAAATAGAACTCGCAAAAATGCTTCTTTGACAACTTTCGGTCGAATTCTGAGCTTACTATGTACGTGCGCCGGAAATTGAATTCGCCAAATCTGGCTAATGCTCCTCGTTAACACAAAAGAAGCTCGAATATAGTGGGAGCAGCAATTCGACATCACGTGGCTTTAACCTGCTCGCGACTGACAATGGAATGATAACGGTTCACAAATGCCGCCTCCAGCAAAATTCATACCAGATGTACTTTTAACGACATTCTTGAATCTATGTCTGTGTAGATGCTGTCGAGTTCTCTGAACCAAGTTACGAGGCCGGATTCATCATTGGGTTAGACCTGGGTTTGTTGATTTGGGTTGGGATTAGCGCACGCACCAGCGCGCTGATTCTCGCGCAGAACCCAACCCAAGCCTGCAAACCCAGGTTTAACGCAATGATGAATACGGCCTATGGCGGGCTTCTTCAATGGGGCAAGGTAGGCCTCGGTCATAGTTGGATAATCGGTGTAGCCAGTCCGGTCGATAATCATGAAAGACATGCGAGGTGGGATGCAAAAAACACCCGATGTGGCTAACCCGACCGATGTTTACATGATCTAAGGTAAGAAATGAATGACATCCATGATATCTTTACACATATTTCATACGTATTGACCGCGACAGACACACCTGGGTACACCGGGTGTTTTTTGCAAGCGCCATCATCCATGTTTCTCATACGTATCGACGGGGCTGGCCACGGGGATTGTTGCAACCAACTCTGACAGGGGCCGTAAGGGTACCCATCAGAGAATTTTTAGGGTGTTTATAAATTGTTTCCGACTTGGCTCAAAAGTTTTCCTAGGGATCATTCGGGGTCCTGAACTGGATATCGTTCAGCACCCAAGAAAACCCCCGCGGGCAATTTTTTTCAATCTTGGACATTTACCAATTTAACGTATACCCATGGAAACTTATCTTAAAGGCAGCGTTCACGATGATAATCCTCCTTGACTTTCCACAGTGAAATGACAGGCCTCCAATCCTCCACGCTCAAAAACCAGCGTAAACAAGAGAGGGCCCATTTTTGCTCAAAAACGCGTCTTTCGTGACCTTTTTAAGCATGACTTGCTATATAGGGCACCAGACCTTCCGTAAACAGTGGCGATATCGGAAGTGAAATTTATCGTGAACACTGCCTTTAATCTATCGAAAATCAATCAATGAACCTTAAATTCGATTTTGAAACTTCAAATTATCCTCACAGGAAAGTTTCGAGGCAAATGTATCTTTGCGTTTTGGAAATCATCAAAAGTCGCATTATCCCCCCGAAAATTTTCTCCTGTGAGTCTTTGTGCCGAACATGTCGAAATTGCCCGGAAATCGATCTTCGGACCTCAATTACGAGTTCAGGATCCCAGATAAGCCCCAGAAATAAGTTTTCGAGCCAAATCCGAAACAATTCTCCTGAACACCGTAGAAGTTGCCTGGTGGGTTGACGTGCCCTTACCTTAGCGCCCGACTGAGGAAGCCCGCTAAACTCGGTTGAGGAAACTCCGCAACAGATATCTACAAACATAGAATTGAGCACGTATTGGAAGTACGTCAGGTGGTATGAACTTCGTTAAGAACGGCGTTTGTGGCCAGTTGATGATCCCTTGTGAGGCGAACATCTCACGCGTCGCCTATAAACAGTTAACGCGCAACTCACTGCTGGTATTCAACGCATTACGGACATCCAACCAATGACATTGGTAAGTTGTCCGTATATGCTGGCCGCAAGCTGCTCGCTACTCGGTTGAACATCTTGCGCGCCGGTAACAAGCAGCTAACCAGTAACTAACCGCCGGTATTCTAGCGCGTAATCGACATCTCACCAATGACATTCGTTAGGTGTCCGCAAATGCTGGTTGCAAGCTGTCGAAAAACTTCAGAGAAGCCGTCAATCGTGCTACCGATACCACCGTACTCCAACCTGGGACTCAAACTCTTGTGCCATGATATGTAAATAGTTCATCCCAAGTCGTGTCCACATTCACGTCATTCGCTATGGCTTTTCAATGATGACTAGGTCTGCATGAATTCTGTTTGCGCTGGCTCCACGCTCGGTTAATGATATCAAACCCGTCCCCGCCTACACCGTTGGTCGACAAGGGTCTCAGACAATGGAGAAACCTGACCGCAGGCAACTTCTCGAATTAAGACTAACCGCCGCACAACGATAGAGCGCCGCTGTTGGACCGCAGGCACAACTATGCAAGCGGTCGGGCCGCTTGAAAAGCGGCCCGACCGCATTCAGAAACCACTTGACCGCAGGCAATGCCGCAGCGCTGGGCGACGCGGCGCGTACTGCCGCAGTTCAAATCGCCGCAGTTTTCAAGGCGCGGCGTTGCCTTCATTTCTTTCATTGTTTCACTTTTATCGGTTTATATATGAGTTAATGTTGTAGCAATATGCTTCTTTCATCAGCTTGGCAAGCTCCTATTCGTATTCGTTATTGGTATTAGCGCTTCATCGATGGATGGGACAATTGAAATAATGTAGCAATCCAGATTTGTTGGGTTGGTTTTGACTGGTTTGGTGACGGATAACGAAACTAATTAGTAGATGTTGTGAGGATAGGCTCTAGTAGAATTTTGATATACTGCGATCGAGCAAATTACAGCTGGATCAATCCGAAAAGGTCTGAATTTGATTTGTTTGAAACATGCCGAATCACCCTAAATCACAGTAAGCGGTATTGGTCTCGGGACACCTCATTGCGTTAAATGCAATACTCCATGTATTTTTTTATAACAATCAGAATTTTAAATGGAAATTTAATCCCACATGAACGAGCTTTCAAAAAAACACCATAAGGTAGGGTTTAAAGCCGAAATCGAAGCTCTACAGAGACTTAACAATTACATGGTAACAGTGTCCAACCACCAATGGACCACCGACTCGAGTCTCTGAGTTGTCCGCCGGTAGTAACCGATGATCGGGAGGCAAGAGTCACTATAATCGGTAATGCGCAAATTTCGGAAAATGCCATCAATTTTTTGAGTCTGGGCCCTTCTTTCGCACTCACACAGGGAGTCAATGGATTCACGTACCGGAAAGTTGTTAAAGGATTGCATAATTTAAGGGATCAGCTCAGGTTCAGAGCCAGGCGTAATGAACAACCCAACACCATGGAGGGAAGTAGGAGTTCTATTTTGACGTCTATACCATTTCCACGTTCGTTCTACAAGGAGCCCGACCCTCGTCCGGAAGTCGATATAAAGTTCAGAATTCTTTCATCCGGAATTCGCGACGTGCTCAGTAGGCATGGACGTGAAAGAAGAAAAAACTTGACATCACTACAGCAGGAAGGTTTCAAGGAGATTCGTGAAAAGCTGGAACGCCACGAAATTCGTCTATCCGTGAGCGACAAGGGAGGAGAGTTTGTGATTACACCTCTCTCATTAGATCAAGAAATCACACAACTCCATTTGAATGATACCTCTGTCTACACACAAGCAACGAAAAAGGAATTTGTCGCACAGTGTCGAAAACTAAATAATACCTGGACGGAAGTTGGAAAAGCAGCAGGATTGGACGGAAAGCTTATTAGAAGGCTGAAGCTGGAAAACTCGAGATGTCCCGTTTTCTACTCTCTAATAAAGACACATAAATTGTCTCCGGATAACATCCGTTCCATGGCAGCCGATTCTTTCTAAATTCGACCCATTATCAGCTGTGTGGGGGGACCGACAGATCGAATTTCCTGGTTCCTGTCTAGAATAATCAGTCAACTTCTTCAGCACATCCCTTCTCACCTAGCCAACACAGGACAGCTTCTGGACCGCCTGCGCTGTTTAAGGGATCAGCAGAACTGTGTTATCGAATCTTTCGATGTAAACGCGCTCTACACAAACGTGGATAATGGAGACGCGCTCCAGGCTCTATCTGGAATGCTGGACGAGCACACAGACATCGCGACGTTTGGCTTGAGTAAGGGCCACATCTTGACGCTAGTGAAGGAGTGCCTGAATTGCAATATTTTCAAGTGGAATGGAACCTACTATGCTCAGGTCAGAGGGCTCGCAATGGGACAACGACTGGCACCTGTTTTGGCGGTGTGCTTCATGAGCAAAGTAGAAGAGCCAGTGCTATCCCGGCAACCTATCCTGTACTGTAGGTACATCGACGATTGCTGCGTGGTCACGTCAACTCAGACTGAAATGGATGAGCTGTTTGATATTCTCAATCAACGATCGCAGCACATACGCTTCACCAGAGAAGCCCCTCACGACGGATGGCTTCCTTTCCTGAATACGCAAATAAGTGTGACTGCTGGTGCATACAGAGTGAAATGGTATCGCAAGGAAACCTCCAAGAACATCGTCATTCACGCAACATCTGCGCACCCTGGAGCCGTGAAATGCGCCGTGATTCGGAACATGTTCAGAACTGCCAATCAAATCTGTACGGGAGACGAAGAGCGAGAAGAGTCGCGCAGACTGGCTGGTGCTATTACTCGTCTGAATGGATATACTGCGCAGCGACGGGACCGTGGCAGAAGAGTGAGGCTCCCGAATCGAATTGACAACAAAGTGCCTCTGCAGCTACCGTTCTTTTCCGACAGAGTGAGTGCAGCTATACGGCAATGTATTGCGCGTGCGGACCTCAGCGATGATGTGGCTCTCATAAACATCCCTCGGGACAACATAAAGCGGCAACTTGTACGCAACCGGCTCTACGACCGCACTTGCGACACGGAAAATTGCACAGTATGTCCAAACGGAGCAGAAGGCGATTGCTTATTGAGCGGTGTCATCTACCAGCTTCAGTGCAAGTCCTGCTGCGAGATCTACATAGGGAAACGGGAAGAATGCTGAACATTCGTGTCAAGGAGCACCTAGCAGGAAAGCGGTGCAAGAATACATTAACTCCCTTGGAAAACACAGGCAAGAAGAGCATGGTGGATTTGATTTTGACATCAAATGCACGATTCTAAGTCGTGAGGAGGATATTGGAGCGAGGAAAGCACTGGAGGCCTTCTATATCATGTCCCGCTCCCCCAGACTCAATAATAGAAATGAGTGCATTTCCATTACTAGTGACTTCCTACCATTCATACCGCTGTGCCAGCTATAGCACGATCAGCCGTGTATGACCAGGCGGGTTCACTTGTCTCCTGGCTTGCGGTCTATCTGGTCGATACGGGAGCTCGTCGTTGGTGGAACTGGCGTGGGTGGGTTTCTGTGCTGATTTCGGTGGCTTACTCAAGTTTTTGGGGCTTGTTGAACTTGTCGTAGAGGGAGAAGCGCTTGATGGAGCAACTCACAGGTCACTAAAGTTTTTAGCACTTTCAGACCTTCGAAAACGACGATTTGTTCGAAACGTCAGGCCACTAATAAACCAGTTTCACCGTTTATCAAACCTGCACGGCAAATAATCACAAAAGTACGTTCAACTCATGCCCAAGTTTCAAGACAGCCAAACATGGAATCTCATTACATGGTAAATTTTGTATTTGGGTGCTAAGTATATTGTCACTGAACCCCCTATGCTGTAATTGTATACTCTGTGTTCGAACAGTAATAAAACTCCAGAGCGAATACAGTAGGGGTTTAATGACCATGCGTGCGAGGCCTGTCACCAATAAAGGTCGCAGTTGATGGCAACGGCCGCCCACACCGTATGACCGCAGGTGATAATTAACGGCCGAGACCGCAAGAAAGCAAGCCATGCCTCCTTTCAGTAACAAGTCGGATCAGTCATCTGTGCCACGTTCCTCCCAATTTCTCCATTTAATAATGGTTATTAGTGCTTTTAGTTCTCATATAACACCGCGATTTTGCTTTGAATCCTTCTGAATTTCGACCTACGTCCAGTATATATATGGTTGGAATCATATCTATAGGAAGCCGCATTGTAGCATTTATCTCTCTATCTTGAGTGAGAAGAGGTCGTTTCTCTACCTCTACCATTGTGTTTTCTACAGAAAAAGCATTCGGTTTTCGTGATCAAGATATCATACTAGCATCGCCGCTTCCTCAAGTCAAGATATGGACGATATTTCAACTGGTGTTCCGCCATTTTGACCTCTAAAACGAATAACAAGACCAGCCAGAGTGAATTGAATTACCATCCGAATGCAACATAATTAAATTACTATGATTAATAGCGGTATTTCTATATTTTTCCCCAACATCCATCTAATTCGGATGATTGAACAGATTTTCTGCGAATATTACATAATTCCACGCATTCTCAAGTGGACTGAAGCGGAAATCCGAATCGTTCTGGTTTTTTCGGGAACCGGCCATATTTTGAAACCAAATGCGCGCGTGGAGCAATAACTCTGCAGATATTTTTCAAATATGTGATATCATCCGCAGTAACGGAACGCAACACACCGAATTTTGCACGCGATTCCACTCGAAAAGCCCTGAGTATCACGTTTTTACAGAAATTCCCGGTTTGCGTGTGAATTTCGGTGTCAACCTCAATTGTGAAATAGTCTGCACTTACGGACAGAAACACACCGCAAATCACGCGTGATATTTGAATTCTTCTCGTTCTGGTTTTTGAATCGGATTTTTCGTTATTTTGCAATGTTTTTCATTGCCGAGTGTTTCAGCCCTTCTGTGTTGCCTTTTTTATCGTCTGTACTAATGAAACACAACACACTAAATATCACCCGCGATTCTACTCAAAAAGCCCCGAGTAGTTTGTTTTCGTAGGATTCCCCGATTTGCGCGTGATTTTCGGTGTCAACGTGAATTGTGAAATAGTCTGCACTTACGCACAGAGACACACCGAAAAATCACGAGTAATATTTGAATTGTTCAGGTTTTTCTCTTGAGTAGCGCTCTTTTCTCGTTTGATTCTCCGTTTTTGATTTCTGCCTGACTTAACACCTGTTTGTTGACTGTTTTTTGATCGTGAGCGAAACACGAATCCGAATCTGACGCAAATTCCGCTCGGTTTCATGCAGCCCGTCTTTCTAGAAACTTCTGATGAAATCTCGGAAGATCGCGCTAACACAGTGAAGATGAGACGTTCGGCTGCGATTAACACCTTGGGAACTCGACGCTATGGAGGTGAGTAATTGAAACCTTTTAGAGTCTTTTGGAAACTGGATTAGGCTTTCTTTTTTTCATAAATCGTTGAGCAGAGGAGGATGCGAGCTGAAATGGAAGCAGAACACCTCCGTTCTCTTCGTATGCGAGGTGAGAATGGGATCCAGGCACCAAGGATTCTTCGACGAGGAGGCAGCCAAGGTATGCTTACTAACGAATTACATTATTGGATTTTTTTTTGAAAATTTTTGGCATTTTGATTCATTATCAGGAATTTTTGTGCCAAACATCGCTGGTTTTATTAGTAATTCTGATTTCTTTCTTTCTAGAACTTTTTCAGCACAGGCGTTTTCTCTATTGGGGGGAAACCTCTGCGCAATTTTTTTGGCTTCAACAACTTGTTTTTTTTTTTCGAAAAATTCGACGATTCCAATCAACTCTATTCCAAGAACTCCTCCGATTTCCGTTTTTGAACATTTTTTTAGTGCAGATGTTTTATCGATTGGGGGGAAACCTCTGCGCAAATTTTTTTGGCTTCAAAAACTTTTTTTTTTCGAGAAATTCGACGACTCCAATCTCCTCTATTCCGAGAACTCCGATTCCCGTTTTTGAACTTTTTTTCAGCGCAGAGGTTTTCTCGATTGGGGGGAAACCTCTGCACAAATTTTTTTGACTTCAAAAACTTCTAAGTATCTTTTTCAGATTTCGCCGGAGATTTAATCAACGATGACGACGAGCTACGCGCGGATATCTTTAAGGCTCTCCAAAAGGCGTTGTAAGTTTCGTTCTCAACTGATAATATCTCATGTAGTCTGAGTTTTATTTTGTCAGAAAAACTGCTTCAGGCGCGATGTTCGAGCCTATGGCCATAAATACGATAGTGTTACCGGTGCTTTCGAGTGGATTCCCAGCACGGTATGTTAAAGTCTGTGTCTTTAATTCAAGATATTTTGTTTGACTACTTTCCTTCAGTCTTTTTTGAAGAGGGGGGTTGATTTTCTCGAATGGTTATTATTGGGGATAAATGAGGTAGACGGATACAAAGTAGAACAGCGGAACTAATTAATGGGGCTACCAGAAACCTTTTTCATGAATATGGTTTTGAGACACGAGCCGTCCTCGGGCACGTTGATTGCGCCAGCCACCGAGCGTCATGCGCCAGCGTTTTGGACATGGTATGACGCCTGCCGTTGGTCGCTGACGCCTGCAGCTGGTTGCTGGCGGCGGCCGCTTGTCGTCTGCTATGGACGGAACCGAAGACAGACTTTGGAGAAGGAAAACGGGTACAGGGGGAGGACGGAGTACGGGGTGGCGTGGGCGCCAACCGGCTGGCAGCAATGAGCGCTCTCGGCCGAGTCGCCCCGTCAGCGAGATCGATGGCTCGCTCGCTCGTTAAGGCGATCGGAGGAGATCACGCACAAAAGATCAGGGCCTGTGAGTGGAACTCAATCGTTTTTTTTCAAACAAATAGGGTGACGATTTCTTATATTAAAGCAAATAGAGTTTTTTGAGGGGTTGAAGTACTTTCTAGGACGAGCACAATCTCCAAATTTTCAAGGTATTGGAACTCCGGGTGGGCGAAATTCTGGCATGAGTGCGAAGTTTTCTCCGATTTTTTCGAGGGGTTGGAACCCCGGGTGAGCGAGATTCTGACATGAGTGCGGAGTTTCGTCGATTTTTTCAAGGGGTTGGAACCCCGGGCGGGCGAGTTTTTGACATGAGTGCGGAGTTTCGTCGATTTTTTCAAGGGGTTGGAACCCCGGGCGGGCGAGTTTTCGACATGAGTGCGGAGTTTCGTCGATTTTTTTGAGGGGTTGGAACCCCGGGTGAGCGAGATTCTGACATGAGTGCGAAGTTTTCTCCGATTTTTTCAAGGGGTTGGAACCCCGGGTGGGCGAGTTTTTGACATGAGCGCGAAGTTTTCTCCAATTTTTTCAAGGGGTTGGAACCCCGGGTGGGCGAAATTCTGACATGAGTACGAAGTTTTCTCCGATTTTTTCAAGGGGTTGGAGCCCCGGGTGGGCGAAATTCTGACATGAGTACGAAGTTTTCTCCGATTTTTTCAAGGGGTTCGAACCCGGGGTGGGCGAAATTCTGACATGAGTGCAAATATTTCTACTCTTGTGCGTACTACTGGAGCTCTAATACCAGTACTATATACACTCATACTATTCACAATGATCCATTTGCTTTAATAGAGAAAGTCGTCTTCCTTTTTGTAGAATGAAACGATTACTGCACGCACAGGCTCCGAACTTACGTGCGTGATCTCCGTCGATCGCCAATCAACGAGCGAGGGAGCCATCCATCTCGCTGTTGGGGCGACTCGGCCGAGATCGGTCACTGCTGCCAGCCGGCTGGCGCCGACGCCACCCCCGTACTCCGTCCTCCCCCAGCTCCGGAAAACGAAATTAAGGCTGCAAAATCTTAATCGTATGACACAGAAGAAGCGAATCTAGGATTACCAATAAATGCAAACTAGACTATGCCTAATGAATGAGGATGACTTTGGAGGCTATTTTTTGAAAGAGTGATGTCGCGAGGGCCGAGAATGAAGGTTACCACGATAATTGGACGCTTGAGGGTAGTAGAGGGAAGAAATGCTGAATTTAGAGGGTTGGGAGTGAGGAATATGAAGTAAACAAGTACGCTAAGGAAGAGTGTGAATGAAGGTAATCGGTTTCGGATTTGGGCAGGGAAATAATTTTTTGTTTCGAAAATTTTGTGCGAAACACACAAAAACCCACGGAAAGGAGATTTCTGGGACTCAAAACGCTGAAAGATTTGAAAAGATAGATCATGTGCTCCGCCTCGATAGTCTAAATATTCCCGTACCTGCCTGACGTTTAGCGGTTTACGTAGTTTTGAGTTCGAAACGCCTAGAAACATGCGAAATTGTGGGTTTCGGAGCGTAAAACGCGAAATTTTGCGAATATGTGGTGTGAGTATAATTAGGGGTTGTGGATGCCGGCAACTACTTTTAGTCTGCATTTTCAGCGCCAGAGCAAGGTGTACAATTCGCTGGATCTGGATAACGGATAAATCATGATTTTTGTACAGACACCGGTTTTTTTTAGCGTGCAATCATTTTTCCTACCATTTTGTCGCTTTCTGCCATAATCATAATATGGCTCCATCAGTATCACTTATTCTCAACCTCACTTTTACTACCTACTATCTGGCTTTATAATACTCACGGATCTACCTGGCTTTATAATGCTCATTAGTCGTCTTTTTACCTGTGTACGTCTACCGGTATAGAGGTCTCACATACATATTATTTAGTTTAGTATGCCATATTTTTTACTGTTCTCATATGTATTGTTGCCTGCTGGAAGTTTACATTGTTTCTGTTGGAGGTTAACATTGTTGTCTGTTCGATGTTGACATTTTTGTCCGTTGGGGAACTTTAAGAAGAAATAAATCTGGAGAGAAACATCTCTCCGTATACGTGCATGTTTGGTGGTGTTCGAATGTGGTGGACCCTCAGGGGAGAAATCGCTAGAGCAGGGTATATTCTCAAATTCGGCCTATTCATCTATGCTTGGGTTTGAACGCGCTGGGTGGCGCAGTAGACGTGGGTTAAAAAATAGACCTTACGGAGTCATGGTTCAGTCTATGCCAACTATGGGGGGGGGTTATGGGCTACGTACGTGACCTCACAGGCTAATCGCAGCTGAACCGGGATTAATCGAGGTACCTGATGGGCTGGTCATGGCTGGATCTGGGCCCACCGCTGCAGCTTGCAGGACGACCGCAGTGAGTGTGTTGACTGACCGCAGGGGCCTGCGGGCCAAACGCAGTCACCTGTGGTCCAACCGCAGGAAATTACAGACCAACCGCAGGAACTTGCCGACAACCAATGGGTTCGGCAGACCAACCGCAGAAGCCTGCGGCCTCACCGCCGACCAACCGCAGGAATTTTCAGACTAACCGCCGACAAAAAACCGAGCAACAAACGCCCATCCCGGTGGCGGTCGTCTATTGGTCGGCGGTCAGGTTTTTCCATTGTCTGAGGTCAGCGGCTAGCTCCAGTGCAGGTCTCCAGCAATCAAGGAAACGGCACACCAGGATCCGTCATTGTGTACTGGCACTCTTTCAGAACGTCATTCAGGCTGATTGCCTGAACACAAGACACTGCCCATCCTTTTCAAACATAACGCAGGCAGTAGTCAATTAGGGGCGGATGAGAGTCTCGCCGCGCAACGGCGCGGCAGCACTGTGTGCAGTCGTATCGATCACGCGGCGCCGCGAAGCGAAGCGGTGGGTCGATAAGACCTGATCAGGGCAGCGGCCGCCGCCGGCGGCTGCCGTGTGGCCAGGCGGCGCCGCTTTGCAACCCCGAGCGATGCGGCGAACTGGTGCGGCGACAGCAGACAGTCGTGCCTGCTTTGCATTATGAGTTGGTCTAGCACATACATCAAGTCACTTCAATTCGTAAGGTTTTGGGCTGGTGAAACGTGATTTTTGAAAAGTTTTAAGGATTTCAACACCAATTCAGGTGCTCATTTTTTTCTAACTTTTGAACTCGAAAACTCCCACGTAACTTTTGACCCATGATTTTCTATATTTCCATTTGAGAAGCTTATTCTCAGCTGAAAGCAGGTCTTCTATGAATAAATAATTTTCGAAAAGGTAGAGTTTTCACGATAAGTAATAGTGAGTACAAGACATGGACATTAGACGCTAGGTTTCCAATGGATTAATGATCCGATTACCATGTTTTCAGAATACACCGAAGAAATAAATAGTTTGCATGACCACTTCTGCAAAAAACTCGGCTAATGAGTTTTTTGAATAAACCCTTTTCATTTGAAATTCACCGAATGAATAAATGTATTTGAATGAGACATTTCCGATTGAATGAATTTCGTCGAATTACGCATATTTAAAAGTGTTGAATAAATTATCAAAAATAATAATTGAATGAGGGCTCTCCGTTTTTTTTTGAAGTTTATGATATTTTTCAAAAACCTATCCTCTATTAGATTTGAATAATCGCAAGATTTGTCCGCATATTCAGATAAAAATTGGAATCCTCGAATCATTCCAGAATGATTAACGAATATTCTCTAATTTTTTATCAGTGACAGAAAGTATTCGAATGCCCAAATCATCAACCCGAACTTGTCCGAATATTCGGAAAACTGAATTTGTAAGTTTGTCAAAAAAGCGAATATTCGGAAAACAATTACATTGAAATCTCGAATGAATCAAATATCCGAAACACCTATCAATGCAGAATTCGAAAAGAATCGATAGCTGGATAAAAAGTGATTTATTTCCCTGAATAAACCGAATACCCGAGAAAACTAAAAGTCCAAAATCACGAACAAATCAAATCTTTAAAAAATTAGGTAATTTTTGGCTTTCAAATATATAGAATATTCCATAAGTTCGTTTATTTTTTTTTTCGAATAACTTTTAAATTTGCCCCCAAGTTTAGTGATTACTTAAGGTGAAATATTACAATTATAATTCTATAAAAATGAATACAAGATAGTGGAAGAGGTGACATCGATCACGAAATTCATTTTCAGGGGAGAATCCTCAGGTTTCGAAATAGCTTTGTTGGCCGATTGGTCTATCTTGAAATCATATATACCTATTCTTTCTTATGCGAGACACTGAACATGACTCAAGCCGCTGTGAAATTGTCTAGCTCCAAATTGGCGAATGTGAATATTACAACCAGTCAATTAGATATTTTGATGTGAGGTGCACAGCCCTGTATGTAGTACGCAAAAGCGCGTCGCCGCTCCAGTTTGCCGCGGCCCGACCATAGCAGTTGGAGATCGGCGGCGTCGAGAAATCTTGGACGGCGCGGCACGCCGCGCCGCTCCTACCTCCGCCGCTCCTTTCAACGGCGCGACTCTATTCGACCCCTTAAGGTCAACGTGCTTGGCTTCAGAATTTTTTTTTTTGGTAAAGTTTCGCAGGTTCACAGATGTTTCACTTCACCGCCATCAGACCGATTATGGAAGTCTCACAACAGCATTGTGAATGGAGCCTCATCCACGTCGAACTAATCGCTACGATTTGTGTTCCTCCGATCCTTGCAAGCCTCCATCTTTGGAAATTTCACTCGTGTGCTGTCAACCCTTTGTTGTTTTTTTCGCGCCGTTACAAAAGTCATTTCAAACTCGCACCCTGGGCCGTAGAACTGCAATGCTGCAACATCAAGATCGAGTATATCAAGGGATTTGTACAACGCAGTATCCAACTTCTTGAGCCGTGTCACCAACGAAGAGGTCCGTTTTGAGGACAGCTAACCGGAAAGCTTGTGGAACCCCTCTCCTGCGTCTTCTAGAACCCATCACCGCCTCTAGTCAGAACCTGCGCTGTTCTGATTGAACAAATACAAGACACTTAATGCTCCACCCAAATGCATTTTTTTAGAAACAAGATCGCCACCGAGCTCCGACAATGAAGAAGGCCTAACTCAATTCCTAGATTTGGAGGATAGCTGAACAATATGGAAGAATGTAGGCTTGTGTGTCGGATTCGTCAGCAATCTCGTCCAGAACGCAGTCGAAGGACCCTGGCTACGGTCTCAACAGATTTTTTTGGTTCGTGATGCAAGTGGATATTCACAGGATTGAGCACTTATGTGAAGATCGCCAGAGGAGACGAAGCCTTCCGATCAAGAGTCTCCCGTTCTGGAGCCTACGGAGGTGTGTGTTCCACCTTCCAGGCAATGTTAGGTGCCCACACCTACGAAAATATGGTCGTCTGTATCCGTTTTCTACCCTTCTTGATGTCCTGCTTCAACACTACGATCGACTCACCCACCAATACGCCCCCGTTCTGCCTGTCGTTTGGAAGAGATTCCGTTTTCAGCGTTGATTTGATAATCAAACACAAGACACTGAATCATATCCTCACAGATTGTGGTGCCAGTATTCATAAGCGATTCTACTTTCAGGTCGGTGCTCGGTTGGCATGCACAATCACACAACGCTAAGAGGAGTCAACAGATTCAAGCTATATCACGACGATTCAGGAAGCAGACAACGTTGATCTGAGAACAGGATTTCCTTATTTTAACTTTATCTCTCAATCGCGTCATGCCTCTACTCTCTACCAAAAACTGTTTCTCTCCATTACTGTTTGTGTTCGTCCTTGTCGATGTGTGTCTGGTTGGTAACGTAAGCGTTTGTTTATTCAAAGTTTCTTTTTCAGATAGATTGTTCTTGAACTTGGATGACTATTGCGCGTGAAATGGATTATTCGACAGCGTCGTCCAACACCAAGTTCGTTCCAGTAGCTGATCAGGTTTCGACAGGTGAGTTTCGGGTTGATACCCGCAAACAAAACACTGTCATACAGCTTTCACCACCGGCACAAGAAGACGTAGATGTAAATCTGTCGAACCCGGACCGCGTGGGTGAGAGCGACATTTCAGACTCAGCCTCAGGAATAGGATCTTCGTTGTTTTTGATAATTGTTTTCAGAATAACGGTGTTTCAGGTATGGAATCCGATGAGTCTTCCCAGTTGGATAAGCTGTGCATCCCCCCGTCTCCCTCCAAAGTCTGCCACCTATCCACAGTTGCCGTAGGAGTCGTCACCGATTGGCCGACGGCCGCATCGAATCTCAGGGCTGTTGCTCCAACACAGTCCACTAATGATGAATTTTTTATGCATTTGTGATTCGCAGTGCTGCAACTTCAACGTCATCAGCTTCTTCCAGGGATCACGGAGCAACGTCTCCTCCACCTGATACGTCATCAGACAACAAGAAGCGCCCCTCACCATCGATTCGGCGCATGGGGCGCCATGGTTTTTTGATACGGAGCAGGATTCCGATGGGCCCTGGACGACGTTCCGCGCACATCCGACATTGTATGAACTACCCAATCAGATGTTATACAACAATGCCCCAATCAGTGGAACCCCAGCGGAGGACCGGCGTCTTTTCATCAATAACACCTGGTGCTCAAACCGCAGTCTACCGTTCCTGTTTGTGAAGATACCGGTCTACTCGCAGCGATCAGCCGCTGAATCTCACTTCAACACGTCAGCGGCCAAGACTTGCAGTGAAATCATCCGTATGATATTTGTCAAGTCCGTTCGACCCGAGTCTGTTGCGGTGATCACGTTTCACAAGGAGCAGTACCGAAGAATGGAAGCTGCGGCAAGAAACAATAGGATCGAGCTGTATACTGTCGCCTCAGTGCAAGTACGCGGTAAGAACATCGTCGTTCTACTGACTACGCGAATATGTATGTTTCGAGCCGGATTGCGCACGCTTTGTCAACGATCCCCGTCGCATGAACGTGTCGCTATCCCGTAGTCGCCATGATTTGATTATATTGGGCCACTCCCCCTCGTTGCGCAGATTATCTAGCTGGTCACCGCTCCTGAGGTTCGCTGAAGAACGACGTGTGATGACGACAATGCGAGGTGTGTCAGATTTGCTGGAACGCCAGCACTAACTCTGAGTTATGGTGAGTTTTGTTTCCCTTTGTTTCCTTTTTCTTTGTTTTTTTTGTTTCTGGGTTACCCCACTTGTTTTTGTTTCTGGGTTACCCCACTTGTTTGTTCACACTTTGGGTTTCGTTCCCCGGTTCTTTTCTTTATTCAAATGCTTTTATTCATTTGTTTCTCACCAAAATCATTTCGCTTCCCCCGTGTCTCGGAAAGTCCGAGGACGGACTTTTTGTGGGTGAAGGGAGGTGTAAGGGTTTAGGAGTAGGCCGTACTTGTGGACGAATTACCTTGTATCACATAGCCAATAGGTCCCGAGTGGATTGCGTTATCATTCCTAATGCAGTACCCAACTCGCCTATTTAAGGGACTGGAGGCGCTTCCCCATCATCACTCGCACTATCCGGACAGCACCGTCACCTTCCGTCTACGGCCGCAACGACTGCCAACCGCCTCGTCTCTCCTCTCGTCACCTCGGGTCACACCTTCCACTTCGCACTGCTCGACATCGACCACGGACACTTATTCATATTGCTATAATATTGCTCTAATAAACCATTACATTATCGATGTCGTCCGACCCATTACTCAGACAGTCAAATGAATTAATCTTTATACATCATTCCGTATGCTTCAACTTTTTAAATGTCGTTGATGATGGGCATATGAAAGTGTGGGAAGACGTCCTAGGCCCGAAAGCCTATTCCTTTGCCTTGTTTCTTAACGAGTGGTGAGAGGGCTTCCAGATTTGACTACATCGGTTGAGGATCGCAAGAATTTCCACTTCTTAGAGCCGACAACGGAAATTTTTGATTTTCCTCTGGCTAACGATCTTTTTTCAGCTATCCAACCATTTTTTCTGTTCCAAAATGAGTCCTGCTTTATTCCGGGGCATCATAGCTATCCAAAAATTTCTAGTGCGCCGTTATTTGAGCATCCGGCATGACTGCAAACTTCTTAAACACTGCGGTTGACATATCAAGGTTAATATTACGCATTATTCCTAGGCTAGATAAAATCCCCACTTCCTCAGCCATAAAACTCCATGCAATTTGCTTTAAGATCTCGCGAACAACTTTCCGTAATCGAAGAGTATTGAATTGCACGTTTTGATTTTTTGGCATCAGAGCACCACAAATAAGCTATTGATTTTATGCCGCTAATGGACCTTGATTTCACGATTTCATAGCTAAAGCCAAGCTGAAGTTTCGCTAGTCATCATTTTGGAGCGCTTATCTTTTGAAAATATGATTACATGAGAACAGAACTACTTTTAGGAACAGACAGTGGATCGAAAATCTCCCCTGCAGCAGTCCGTAGCACGCTCAACGGTATTCTGGGCGAGCAGCGAAGACAAGGGCTCAATGGCGGCAACGGCGCCTCAGTGCGAAACCGCGACGCGACCGCGGCGTGTCGACCAGCGTTCGGTCGGCCTTTACGTTCTTATGCCGATCATGCATGTTTTTTTCTTCTCTTTTCATGGTTGTTCCTAGTCCTTTTTCAACTGTTCTCGATCATCGAACGCAATCTTTGTTATATTAGTCCCGTCTGCAGAACTTTTAATGTCAGGAACAGCGGGTACTATCAGAAACTAACAGGATCTCCCAATTTTTGATGAGTTTTTTTATTTCTTGATGTTGCCCAACAAGAACCCGTATTTAATGTTTGCTACTGACTTCTCTAGCAAGCTCTTAATTGATCGTGGACCTTTTCAATTTTTAATTGTTCAGGCTAGCCCAAATCTAAGAAAAACCTCCTGAATGTTAATTTTTTCTCGTTTTGAATCTTTTCTGATTGAAATTACTTTTATGATGTGTTTTTCTTGTTTTACTTTTCTTGAAACCTTTTTCTTACACATAGGTCGTGCCCGAATTCTACTTTGTTCAGGTAGGTACGATTTTCACTAGACTCCGACATATTTAGGGGAAAGATTTCAGGGAAAGCATAGCGACAAAAATATACATCACAAGAGCAACTTTGACCAGAATAAAATTCGAAATGAAAAACACTAACGCCCAGGAGGCTCTTTGGAGATCCGTGCCAGCCTAAACAAAAAATTCAGACAAGACTCACCATCGATGAAAAGCTTGCTAGAGAAGTAAGAAGTTAAGTAAAAAAAACACGAAAATTGGTTCTAGTCGGGTAACACCATGAGACAGAAGGAAAATTACCAAAGATTGGCAAATTACAATTCGTTGCCGACGATTTCCGCTATTCCTGGAATCAAAACTTCAGCAAACGGTCGCAATATAAAAATCGTAGCATAAAAGACAAAGAACTTTTGGAAAAAAACTTGAGAAATAAGAACAACTATGAAAACAGAAGAAAAAACCCAAATGATCAGCTGATGAGGGCGGGCGCGGAAGCTCGTACGAAACCGATGCGTCGCGTGTCCGCAGCGCGAGTCCACAATGACACACGCCAAATTTAAACCTGAAATAAAGGATGAGCCTTGCTGGGACCGGCTCGAAAGGGGAGAGAGAGGCGATATGTACTTTGAAAACTTATAGCTAGTTAATCTAAAGGTAGTGGCCGCGACGTAAAAGCTGCTGAGAAAACCATAAAAAGGAGTTTGACTTGGAAACTGCTCGAAACTGCGAAGGTTCCGCATCGAAAACGCGCTAGATTATTGTAGTTATGAAGACCCTAATCCGTGTACATTATACATTGGATCCGAGGCAAAAATTTTTGGATAATCGGATTTCGGTTCGATTCGGATTTGGCTTTTTTTGGTGATTCGAATTTCGGTTCGATTCGGATTTGGCTTTTTTTCGGTGATTCGGATTTCAGTTCGGTTCGGATTTGGCCTTTTTTCGGTGATTCGGATTTCGGTTCGGTTCGAATTTGATCTTTTTTCGGTGATTCGCATTTCGGTTCGGTTCGGATTTGACCTTTTTTCGGTAATTTGGATTTTAGTTCGGTTCGGATTTGACATTTTTTCGGTGACTCGGACTTCGGTTCGATTCGGATTTGGCTTTTTTCGGTGATTCGGATCCGAATACTCGATTCGGATAATGAGCTGGATACAACAGAAAAAAAACTATTGAAGAAGGATCATCCTATAGTTGTGCAACATACGGTCTAAAATGCCTTAAAGGCAGCGTGCGCGCTGAAAACCAAATTCTTGTTTTTGTGTTATATCGTTTGAGTGGACCTTAATAAAGCCACTCACAAAGCTTGCAGTCTTAAAATTGAACTGAAATGGAGTTATTCCCAGTTGAAAACATCTTTCTGGGTTCAGGGGTTGGCCTTTGGGTCGATCATCTGTTACGTCCGCCCATCAAATGAGAAAAGAAAGTAATTGATCAGCAAGTGATATAGTACAAATGAGTGAAATTTGGTGAAATCTATCAAATGATTATGTTATGACAGTCTTTTCTGCACATATCGGTCAATCTTTTCTCCCCCAAAAATCAGCTGAAAGAAAGACGAACGGGATTTGATCGGGAGATCTTGGGTCAACACAGCGATTCGTAGCGATCGACTGTTCCTTTCTTATGCGTCGATTGGTTGGATTGGGTCTGAAAACGAAGAGAAAGGGGTCCGGAAAAGCAGTTTTAGTAACTTTTCCGCGGTTCTCTCAATGTGGCTATGGTGTAGGACACTAGAGCTTCCAATATACATTGAAAACTCAAAAACGAATTTCATCGCGAACGATGCCTTTAACACATACGTTAGAGTGTCACCCGCCTGGAGTTTTAAGCTACCCGAAATCGCGCAAGATTCCGTAAAAAGATGTTGAATATCACCATGACTGAGCGATACGCCGCAGTGAAGACGAGTAATATGATTTTCTCACTGAACAAAGACTAAGAATGTTGAGGTTAGGATATATACAGGGGTGGAACTAAATGGGTTTGGGAACGCGAGTGAAGTCGCAATAAGTTCGCATGTCAACTGCAGTTTAACGCGAGCTTTTCATTCGACGATTTTTGAGCGAGAAGCCAGAAATAGCCAAAATTGAGCATTCACACACCACCGTGTGAGCCGCAAAATACGCATAGTGTAGTTTCAAAAATTCTGGAGAAGAAGGCTCATGCTATCTTTAGCACTGTTTTCAGCTCCCATCAAGTTCGGGCAAAACTGCAACTTGAAACGAGCTGACGGAGAACATTGACAAGTGAATGAATGAAAAAAAAAGATTGATAGCCTCCGAAAAAGTCTCTTGAAAAAGCTTCTCGGGATATCCAACTTTTTCTCTATTTGTGCACTATTTCCAGGTTCTCTGTCAGTTCGAATTGAGTTGGACTTCTGCACAAACTTAACGCGAAATCGCATGCGATGACGCGTATTTTTTGCGCTTACTTTTGCTGAAGAGTACGGAAGATGTTGAGCGACGTGTGCAGGAACCGAGCGACATTGTACAGGATGCAGTCAGGACCCCAGTAGTACACATTGGATCCGACTCACTCATTTTTGGATATCCATCCGAATTAATCGAAATTTTCATGACTCAAAATCCGATTCACCGAAAAAACGTCAAAATCCGAATGATCCAGAATCAGATTCACCGAAAAAAAAAACCCAAAATCCGTTTAATTCAAAATCTGAATCACCGAAATGTGCTCTGAGTCGGATAATGATTCGGATACCGAACATCCGAAATATACCATGATTCGCATCGGATAATGATTCGGATATCGGTAGATTCGGCTGATATGCTAGTACTCAACAAAGTGTACCTGATGTCACGACTCGATATTACTGTAGCCAAGCAGATTTCGTTCTACTGTAGCTCTTTGAGTTGTTGGCAGATCGCTCCCTGTTGACATCGTCAGCCGGAGACCTGCCCGTTGCCCCTGTTCTCCTTGTTGTCGGGCTGTTGACATTTCGATGTTGTCGGGCTGTTTACCGTGTTGTCGGGCTGATGACATTTCAATTTGTCGCGTTGAGCGGCCTATTTAGCAGCAGTTCACATCCTGCAGGACTGTTGTTTCATCTAGTTCAGGAACTACCTTACACCGACACGCGTTGCGGTCAGCACACCGGCACGCGTTGCGGTTAGCACACTGACATGCGTCGCGGCTGCGTCTCCTAGGCTCCACTGGGGCCGCCATCGGATGGGCAGGGAGGGCCTCCAGATGCAGGGCCAGTAGCGATCTCCCAATGTGGTGACTTTAAAGAGGCAGCCAAGGTGAGGTCGGTGACGCCTAGATGCCTCCTATGGTTGCCACCTAAGAACGAGAATCATTCTCGAAGAGTAGCGTTGAATGCAAAACTCTCACGAGTCGACGTATTTGAACCAGCACCGCACCTTCCTACGAAACGGATGCCCAACACAGCGCCTTGGACCACTAGGCCACATGTTCATGTGTGAGAGACTCCTTCTGTTTTCCTAAATACACTCCCTCCACAGTTCATCGTATTCATTGTAACTTTGATCGAACTAGCAGTAGTAAATATGGGTTTCGGAAGCGTGCAAATGTGTCTATCTTTCAGACTCAATAAGTTTTCAACCTTGGATGATGGGATTTCGGAATTTTATAACATTTTAAAATCATCAAAGCGAGAGAATGTTAGATTCAAAAAAAGATTTTGAAAAATTTTCGTTGGATGACCATTTACCACTGAACCACGATACACAATACTTTGTATTATGACTGTCGAGGAGCCAACCTCGTGTTTTTTCACAACGTACCGAAAAGTTCAAAGGGTTTTTTTAAATTATAAACTATTTTAATCCTTACTCTGTTTCACGCTTCCCAGTCAACATAGAAAGAAGTGAACTTGAGGGGAAAGAGGAAAGCTAAGTTTATATAGAAGCCGCACTTAGATGAACTATTATACAGCATTTATACGCGGATAACGTAAGTTTCATGCATTTTCTGAAAAACGAAACCGTTTTTCAGCCATCTTCCTTAGATGGCTTTCTAAGCAAATCTGATTTTATTTGTGGTGAGCGATTATTGAAAAAAATCTGAAAATGGTTGAATATGGCCACAGCAACTTTTAGGAATTGGAAGTTGAGCTTAGCATAGGACTAAAGCACGTGAAATCTATAAAGGAGAAGGATTCATGACAGCTACGTACAGTTAGACGTTAATCTCCCACTAAACTTCGCCAGGAATCATTGAAACATCAATAAAACCTTCGAGCGTTCCGCCTCTCATTCCTATCAGCTGGCAGCGGAGCTGGATGGCCGCCAGCCGGCGGATGCAATTTTTCCTTGCCCACCTAGACAACGAGATAGGCCGCCGTGCTGTGCAGTGGTGATGAGTGGACAGCGGACTGGTCGGATCGCAAGCGCTCCACTGCCATTTCTTGGAGCGCACTTGCTCCAAAAAGTCAGCACCATTGGACGTGCTCGACCCTATGACCGCGGTATCGACACAGCTCCTCTTCGCTACGCGCGCTATTTCACTTTCCTCTGCGGCGGTGAGCGAAGTCACCACCCGTTTCTTGCAGTCAGCCACCTCACAAAAGAACGCTCACTGCTCCCAGGTGGCTGACTGCAATGGTCATTAGCATGAGCGCCGCCTGTGCTTTTCTATGCCGGCCCGTCCATATTGATAGCCGAGACGTGATTGAACCAGTCACCACGCAGTGACAGCCGATAGCTGCCACCTTTCGGGGGGATTGCTACTGGCCCAGGAGGGCCTGTACCCCAAACCTGAGTAATTGAACCGGCTGTCCTGCATCTTATCATTTGAAGCATGCCTGAAAATGCGTCGTATACTTCCCTTTTATCTAAAGCGCGAGCTCTCCGAATCCGAATTATACAAAATCCAATTCACCGAGAAAACGTCAAGATCCGAATGATCCAAAATCCGATTCACCAAAAACGCCAAAATCCGTTTGATCCGAAATCTGAATCACCGAAATGTGCCATGAGTCGTATAACGATTCGGATACCGAATATCCGAAAATGTCATGATTCGGATCGGATAACGAGTCGGATATTGGTAGATTCGGCATGTCCTGCTACTCAAACAAGCGTATCTGATGTCACGACCCGAAATTCCATTCTGCAGCAGCCATACAGGCAGGTGCTTAGCTACACTACAGACACCCAATTGGAGCGCATCGTTAAAATTTACGCCGCTTTTTGTTGCGCATCATCAGCGCAGATTTTGCGCATAATTGGCATCAATCCTGTTCGTTTGGGTTGTCTGTGCGAGTATAGGGCCTTTCAGAGTGGCGTCGCTGCTAAATTCTTGACGTTGCTCTCCAGAGCGAGAGAAATCAGGCGTGACGATGACTTGTCGCCGAATCATATTTCTGGCTCTGCATCTCTTACCTCTCCTCCGCCGTTTGTTCGATTGGAAAAAAAAACACTGAAATAAGGGAAATAAATATTTCATAGATAGTTAATGGACAGGTTCTAACAAAGGAACATCAACAAATAGAAAGAAACTACGGAGGGATGGCAGCGACAGCGGCAAAAATGGTCGAAATCATTTTCATCGCGCGACGTTGCTGGCATCGCTGCTAGCTCGCGCACTCTGAGAGCGCGGCGGTCGCCCCCGTCGCACGGCACAGTTTACGCTGCGTAGCAACCCCCCATCACTCACACCGTTTCCGCGACCGCAAGTTTTGCTGCGACGCCACTCTGAAAGGCTTTTAGGGGTATGGTATACTTTGCCGCTGTCATGACCGACAGGCATGCAATCTAGCACAAATCGCTGCGGGACCTGCATCTCAACAACGGCATCGGTGGTCGTAGGTACAGTTATCGCGCGTCTGTCACAGCGACGCGACGCGGAGGGCTGACATACTGTGAATGGGCAGAAGCCTGTCGCTACCACTGTCGCTGTCGCGGGCAGAAGCTTGCAGCACATTGCGACAGCGACAGGTTCAGGGCCTACTGCATACTTTCCGCGACGCGCGACCGCGACAGTGCATATTAGCAATATCAATTTTCAATCGATTCAGATGACAAGCATTATGTCGCGTCGCTCGTCACGGGAAGTTTGCACTAGGCGTAAAGGTGGGAGCTCCGCGACAGGCGGTCGGTGTCACTGTGCAGAGCGACGCGACAGTGTGTCGAAAAAGCATGCCATACCCATTACAGCGCATTAAGGGTATGGTTGGCTCCCAGAATCCATGTGTATTGATCGAACGGCAATCCTGTTTTAGGTGGATCAGGCAGACAGGAACTCACGGGTATTTACGAAATCGAAGGGGAGGACTGATACTCATGGTACTCATCTATACTAATGCTTCAACATTGCACTCACTTTGAAGAGATTGTGAAAAGTGATCACATCTGTTCGGTTTGCAAATACTCCGAGATAAAGATGATTATAAAGGAGTTCTTTTAACATAGTAAGGCAGAAAAATTTTATTTCGTGGATTTTCGCCAGACTATCAATTTTCGATAGACATTTAGAATTATACCATCTTTTATTCGACCGGATATCCGACTCGGATATTCGGATTCCGACTCACCGAAAAAAGGTCGAGATCCGAGTGGTCCAAATTCCGAATGATTCACCGAAAAAATGTGATTTTCGGATTGATCCGAGATCCGGCTATCCGTGTCGCCTTCCTATCCGAATGACTAGGATTATCCGAATTTGTTATTTTGAATCTATCCGTTTGAGTCGGATATCCGCGACCTTTGATTTTTGGGTTATCCGAAATCCGAGTATCGGAATATTTATGATTCGGATTCAATGTATACTGTCTACGGCGCCCTGCACGTTCTTTCATCGAATAGAAAGTTCGATTAGCTCGCATAAGTCTGGCGGTTTACTCGCATAAAGCTGGTTATAAATTCGCATCTAAAATAAGGGTTGTCTCGCGTTGAAAAATCATTCACTACCACCACAGACTTCATGATGTGAAGCAATACGAGTTAGCAATCACAAAAAAAGCAGTTACAGTAAAAGTGAGCAAACACATACAGTCGGCATGGATCCTAGTGACATCTTGCGTTCCCAATTGAGGATTGGTGCAAACTCGGTGCAATTACTTTATAGCATATGACACCGGGTTCAGACCAACTTTCAATAGGGAACGCAGAGTATCACTAGGATCTATTCCGACTGTGAGCAGAAAATTTTAGAAACTTTTTGAAATTTCGCGCGCGCGTTCGCGTCGATATTGGAGCACGTTATGGGTGACTCGTGGATACTATGAAGTAGCAAGACTGAACCAAATCGTGACACAGTTTGGATAATCGGAATCCGAATCACTAATCGAATCCTGGTGTTATTCGGTGATTCGGATTTCGGTTCGATTCGGATTTGCCTTTTTTCGAAGATTCAGATATCGGTTCGATTCGCATTTGCCGTTTTTTCGGTGATTCGGATTCCGGTTCGATTCGGATTTGGCTTTTTTTCGGTGAATCGGATTTCGGTTCAGTTCGGATTTGGCCATTTTTCGGTGATTCGGATTTCGGTTCGGTTCGAATTTCGCGTTTTTTCGGTGAGTCGGATACCGAATCGTCAAAATTTCGAATCATTCGGACGGATATCCGAAAATATCCTAATCGGATCCAATATATAGTGCACATGTAAACAACTCCGCTCGAAACGTCCAAACACCGTGCTGTGTGCAGCCAAACTTTATCGACCTGCACAGCTAGATATTAAGTTGAAATTAAATAATCAACTTAACATTCATGGGGAAAGAAGCACGATATTTTATTTGGCTAACACGAGAGAACGAGAATATTCTAACAAGGCGAACCGACAGCTCTTAGTCATTGATTCAATCCTTATTCCCAGCCAGTTTATGACTTCGAAACTGCAAATCAGCGATACGGACCATGTAAAATGGGCTTGTCCACCTTCCAAAAGCGTGTTAAGTTGGGGCTGTTCATTTCACCCGAAATGGCTTTTTCCGCGGTTTTACATATGGTATCTACTACTCTGTATCCAAAAAGAGTTTTAGTGAAGAAAAGTTGACAATTATCCCGTCCACTGCCTTTAAAAAAACTGAGCGGTCGGTCACGTCGAAGCACACTGCCAACGCGTGGCTGGATGCCTCACACGATATTCGGAGATGCCCAGCAGGGCCGTGCGGGAATCTTTTTCAAGATTTTCGGAAATGGAAACGGAAGAAAACTGACTAAAACCAGCGGAAACGGAAACGGAAGAGACAGAAAAATTTTGGGTTGCCTCATTCTCACGTTTCATCGGTGCTCATTTGGCCTGCAGCATTCATTCATTACCCAATGGTTTCAGTCAATGAACTAATTGTCATTCGAAATAAAGTCCACTAACGAGGAATTCCACGATTTCCAATTCTCGCTTTTGGAAATTCGAAAAAGCGATTTCTAAAATCAGTATTGTACGGATACACGAAAGAGTACAGATCAACCAATAGTTCAGTGGTTCAAGAAAAATATTGTGATAAAAAGTTGGAAAGGCAAACTTTGATGTTGCTCAACTAACAATAAGATGTGAATGTTGAGCACGGTTTGGTTGCGAGATAACATCGCTTACTGGCTCGTGCATCAGTACCATGAATATGCCTTCTGTAGCCGCCAAGGTCAAGCCCAAATTGGGATCGCACACTGCGTTTGTGGGGGACCGCAAGCTGTGAGACGGTTGAAATGAGCAGGACGCCAATCATAGCGAAAAGGATTCGACTCACGCTGTAATGACCTCAAAGAGAACGCGGCTTTCAGCGCTGGGAAGTCGCGACCTTTTCACATTATAGCAATACTTTCTTCCGTTTCCAAGCCCAAAAACCTGGAAACGGAACGGAACAGCCCAAAGAGTATCGGAAATACGGAAACGGAATCGGAAACGGAACAGTTCCGCACAGCCCTGATGCCCAGGGTTTCGAATGCATCCAGTCTAATTTTGTTGCGAGAAATTAAGGAAACTACGTAAATTTTCGCTGCAGCACACGCATATTCTTTATAAGCTCTCGCTGAAGCACTCGATCGATTGATCTCAGTATCACTGGAGTTATCGCTTTAGCCCTCCAAAAAAGGTTGACACCAGAGAACCTCGAAAAAATCACTGTTCTCGCGCCAGAATATCCTTCCTTATTACCGCTTTTTAATTGAATACTCATTCCGGTGATGTTTTTCCATATCAAGTATTTTACTACGAAGTTCAAATTCTTGTGGTGCTATTAAAAAACCATTTCACATCTTTTTATTTGAATACGAAATGTGCATGAAGAATTGATTTTTTACCATTACTTCTCCAACATTCGTATCCGTTTCTGTATGAGCTTTTCTATTTTGCCGTTTTTCAGATGTCGATTGCCGTTTGCCGGCCGTCTTTGGGCGATTTTGGTCAATTGTCCTTTTCCGATTTTCGAAGACCGCTTGTCGCACGTCCTTGGCCGGGATAGCCACTCGACAACTTCTCAACGCCCCGTACATGGCGTCGTCTACAGCCTATCCGCGAAACAGCAGTTCCTGTAGACACCTCATTCGAGAAAAGTCTCCATCCTCGACTCCGCGACCGCATCCTATTGAAAAGTTGATCATGAGGCTCAAATCTCCTGATTTCTGTTTCAGTTTCCTTGCAGTAGAGAAAATTGAGCCTCCTCACTAGATGACCCGAGAAAAACTACATCAATCGATTAGTGACGTCATTTCGTGGACAGCACTTCACTGAGACGTCATCGTTGTTTTCTTAGAAGGCGAAGATTCAAAAAAAATTTGTTGGAATACAAAATTAGACACGTAACTAGTTTAATTTCATTAAAAGAAAGACCTACGTCATTGTGAGAGTTTGAATAACAGGTGATGTGTAGCTAACATTCAAAAAAGAGAACTATTAGAAATTACAAACAAAACAGACAAAAGCAGAGGTAGCCTGAATTTCCTGTCCACCCCATTCTCAAAAAGCACCGTCAAAACGGTCAGTGCGATTCGAGCCGGCTGTGAGCATGTTGCTTGGCCTCACAAAAACAAGCCAGTGAGAAGGGATAAATGTAAAAAATGATTCAGGGAAACCGACCTGTATGTGTAACTACATGGAATGTTGTAGACAAGCTGATTCAATTTACTATTAGAAGAATCCTTGATGAACTTCTGCATCACCCTGAAAAGAACTCTTTACTTGTGAATATTAGCGAAGAACTGGAGGGCAATTCGTTGGCGTCCACATCATAGGAAATAGACACGTACTTCGTCGTGATTACATTCTTAAAAATCGGGTGCTTACTTGACTCATTAAGAACATGCCGTTAAATGCTACTTGAGGCTCACAATCCATGCGGCTGCTGAGGTCGAATTCATGAACGCGTGGGGTTGGGGTAGGGGTAAAGGCGTCGGCACTATTGATGATTACCATGGCCAGTAGCAATCCCCCAGTGTAGTGACTGTGAAGAGGCAGCCAACCTGAGGTCGGTGACGCCTAGATGCCTCCTAAGGTTGCGACTTTAGAACGAGAATCACTCTTGAAGTGTAGCGTTGAATGCAAAACCCCCAACAGTCGACGTATTTGAACCAGCACCGCACATACTTACGAGACGGATGCCCAACCCAGCGTCTTAGACCGCTAGGCCACGTGTTCATGTGTGGGGGACTCTTTCTGTTTTCCTACATACACTCCCTCCACAGTTCTTCGTATTCATTGTAACTTTGATCAAACTAGCAGTAGTAAATATGGGTTCCAAGAGCGTGCAAACGTGTCTATCTTTCAGATTTAATAAGTTGCCAACCTTGGATGATGGGATTTCGGAATTTTTCTTGGAAATCATCAAAGCGAGAGAATGTTAGATTCAAAAAACGATTTTGAAAATTTTTTGTTGGATGATCTCTCACCACTGAACCACGATACACAGTACTTTGTAGTATGATTTTCGAGGAGCGAACCTCATCTTTTTGTCACAATGTACCGAAAAATTCAAAGGATTTTTTTGAATTATGAACTATTTTTCTCCTTAGTCTGTTTCACGCTCCCAGTCAAAACAGAAAGAAGTGAACTCGAAGCAAAAGAGGAAAACAATGTTTAGATAAAAGCCGCACCTATATGAACTACATATTATACAGCATTTATACGCGGATAACGTAAGTTTCATGCATTTTCTGAAAACCGAAACCGTTTTTCAGCCATCTTCCTTAGATGGCTTTCTAAGCAAATCTGATTTTATTTGTGGTGAGCGATTATTGGAAAAAAATTCGAAAATGGTTGAATATGGCCGCCGCAACTTTTAGGAATTGGAAGTTGAGCTTAGCATAGGACTAAAGCACGTGAAATCTTCAAAGGAGACGTATTCATGACAGCTATGTACGATTTGACGTTAATCTCCCACTAATCTTCGCCAGGAATCATTTAAACATCCTCTACTAATAAAGAACCGAAAAAGAAGGAGGAGCGGAGGGTGCACTCGAACTCGTCCGAAATTTTGCGTCGACCCGCAGTTTTCATCGAGAAAATGTAGGCTTGGACGAGTTCCGGCATGTGAAAATGCAAGTCCTTTAAATTTTATGTAAATTGGCATTGGGGCGCGCCAAGCAACTGTACAGACGATTTTCACATTGTTTTGTCCGTAGTGTACGCTCTACGTCTCGAATTCGACGCCCGAGCTCCAAATTTCTCGTTTTTTTGTTCTTAAAGCCTTGACTTTCTTTTTCTTACTTGTTCTTTTTTGTTCTCAATTACTGAAATTCGTTTTTATCGCCATTCCCGTCATTTCCCACTCCTGTCACCGCAAGGTCCACGATTTCGCTTTTGATCCATTTCAGATTCTCAGTGAGGATCATATTCCATGCAAGCGGTGATTGCTCTGACAATTTTGTGAGAGTCTGGCCCCAGCGTGATGACAATCTCACAGCCGATTCAATAAGTATTTTCCACATAGTCTATCTGAATGCCCTTGTCAGGCACATCTTGCCAGGTCAGTCGGTCAGCTTTCATTTGCGGCGACTTCTTTTCAATTCTTTTTTATTTATGTTTTGTTCTGTTGGGGTGTTACACATGGCCGTTTGTAGAAGCGTAAGAAAATCCGAGAAAGATTGGTGCTCCTGAACTGAGCCCGCTTTTTTGAAGGGGCAGGGGGAAGGAGATGAGGTGCTATTGCAGTGGGGGGACCACTATTGTATTGCACCTTACCACCGACTTTTTCGTGGCGCAATGACTCTCCTGATTTTGGCAGGGTAGGGGTTTAACACCCGGGTACCCGGAGTTTTCCTTCCCTGCCCACAGTGCAGCCGCAGGCTGCACCGTCCATTCTGACTTTCAGCCAATTTGCCCCTCCTAGAATTTGGCTTCACGGGAATATCAGCTCACACCCAGGGATTTTCTCCACTGCCCACAGTGCAGCCGCAGACTGCACTGTCCTTTCTAAGTTCCAGCCAATTTGCCCCTCCTAGAATTTCGCTTCACGGCAATATCAGTCTACACCCCGGGAATTCGTCTCCTGCCCACGGTGCAGCCTGCGGCTGCACCGTCCATTCTGAGTTCCAACCGATTTGCCCCTCCTAGAATTTGGCTTCACGGGAATATAAGTCTACACCCGGGGATTCCCTTCCCTGCCCACAGTGCAGCCGCAGGCTGCACCGTCCATTCTGAGTTCCAACCGATTTGCCTCTCCTAGAATTTGGCTTCACGGGAATATAAGTCTACACCCGGGGATTTCCTCCCCTGCCCACAGTGCAGCCGCAGGCTGCACTGTCCATTCTGAGTTCCAGCCGATTTGCCCCTCCTAGAATTTGGCTTCACGGGAATATAAGTCTACACCCGGGGATTTCCTCCCTTGCCCACAGTGCAGCCGCAGGCTGCACTGTCCATTCTGGGTTCCAACCGACTTCCCCCTCCTAGAATTTGGCTTCACGGGAATATAAGTCTACACCCGGGGATTTCTTCCCTTGCCCACAGTGCAGCCACAGGCTGCACTGTCCATTCTGAGTTCCAGCCAATTTGCCCCTCCTAGAATTTGGCTTCACGGGAATATAAGTCTACACCCGGGGATTTCCTCCCCTGCCCACAGTGCAGCCGCAGGCTGCACTGTCCATTCTGAGTTCCAGCCAATTTGTTCCTCCTAGAATTTGGCTTCACGGGAATATAAGTCTACACCCGGGGATTCCGTCCCCTGCCCACAATGCAGCCGCAGGCTGCACTGTCCATTCCGAGTTCCAGCCGATTTGCCCCTCCTAGATTTTGGCTTCACGGGAATATAAGTCTACACCCGGGGATCTCCTCCCTTGCCCACAGTGCAGCCGCAGGCTGCACTGTCCATTCTGGGTTCCAACCGACTTCCCCCTCCTAGAATTTGGCTTCACGGGAATATAAGTCTACACCCGGGGATTTCCTCTCCTGCCCACAGTGCAGCCGCAGGCTGCACTGTCCATTCTGAGTTCCAGCCAATTTGCCCCTCCTAGAATTTGGCTTCACAGGAATATCAGTCTACACCCAGGAATTTCCTTCCCTGCCCACAGTGCAGCCGCAGGCTGCACCGTCCATTCTGAGTTCCAACCGATTTGCCCCTCCTAGAATTTGGCTTCACGGGAATATAAGTCTACACCCGGGGATTTCCTCCCCTGCCCACAGTGCAGCCGCAGGCTGCACCGTCCATTCTGAGTTCCAGCCGATTTGCCCCTCCTAGAATTTGGCTTCACGGGAATATAAGTCTACACCCGGGGATTTCCTTCCCTGCCCACAGTGCAGCCGCAGGCTGCACTGTCCATTCTGAGTTCCAGCCAATTTGCCCCTCCTAGAATTTGGCTTCACAGGAATATCAGTCTACACCCGGGGATTTCCTCCCCTGCCCACAGTGCAGCCGCAGGCTGCACCGTCCATTCTGAGTTCCAACCGATTTGCCCCTCCTAGAATTTGGCTTCACGGGAATATCAGTCTACACCCGGGGATTTCCTTCCCTGCCCACAGTGCAGCCGCAGGCTGCACTGTCCATTCTGAGTTCCAGCCAATTTGCCCCTCCTAGAATTTGGCTTCACGGGAATATAAGTCTACACCCGGGGATTTCCTCCCCTGCCCACAGTGCAGCCGCAGGCTGCACTGTCCATTCTGAGTTCCAGCCAATTTGCCCCTCCTAGAATTCGGCTTCACAGAAATATCAGTCTACACGCGGGGTTTCCTCTCCTGCCCACAGTGCAGCCGCAGGCTGCACTGTCCATTCTGAGTTCCAGCCAATTTGCCCCTCCTAGAATTTGGCTTCACGGGAATATCAGCCTACACCCAAAAATTTCCTTCCCGGCCCACAGTACAGCTGCAGGCTGCACCGTCCATTCTGAGTTCCAGCCAATTTGCCCCTCCTAGAATTTGGCTTCACGGGAATATCAGTCTACACCCGGGGATTCCCTCCCTTGCCCACAGTGCAACCGCAGGCTGCACTGTCCATTCTGAGTTCCAGCCAATTTGTCCCTCCTAGAATTTGGCTTCACGGGAATATAAGTCTACACCCGGGGATTTCCTCCCTTGCCCACAGTGCAGCCGCAGGCTGCACTGTCCATTCTGAGTTCCTGCCAATTTGCCCCTCCTAGAATTTGGCTTCGCGGGAATATAAGTCTACACCTGGTGATTTCCTCCCCTGTCCACAGTGCAGCCGCAGGCTGCACCGTCTATTCTGAGTTCCAGCCAATTCGCCCCTACTAGAATTTGGCTTCACGGGAATATAAGTCTACACCCGGGGATCTCCTCCCTTGCCCACAGTGCAGCCGCAGGCTGCACTGTCCATTCTGGGTTCCAACCGACTTCCCCCTCCTAGAATTTGGCTTCACGGGAATATAAGTCTACACCTGGGGATTTCCTCCCCTGTCCACAGTGCAGCCGCAGGCTGCACCGTCTATTCTGAGTTCCAGCCAATTCGCCCCTACTAGAATTTGGCTTCACGGGAATATAAGTCTACACCCGGGGATTTCCTCTCCTGCCCACAGTGCAGCCGCAGGCTGCACTGTCCATTCTGAGTTCCAGCCAATTTGCCCCTCCTAGAATTGGGCTTCACGGGAATATGAGTCTACACCCAGGAATTCCCTTTCCTGCCCACAGTGCAGCCGCAGGCTGCACCGTCCATTCTGAGTTCCAACCGATTTGCCCCTCCTAGAATTTGGCTTCACGGGAATATCAGCCTAAACCCAGGGATTTCCTCCCCTGCCCACAGTGCAGCCGCAGGCTGCACTGTCCATTCTGAGTTCCAACCGACTTGCCCCTCCTAGAATTTGGCTTCACGGGAATATAAGTCTACACCCGGGGGTTCCCTTCCCTGCCCACAGTGCAGCCGCAGGCTGCACCGTCTATTCTGAGTTCCAACCGATTTGCCCCTCCAAGAATTTGGCTTCACGGGAATATAAGTCTACACCCGGGGATTCCCTCCCCTGCCCACAGTGCAGCCCCAGGCTGCACTGTTCATTCTGAGTTCCAGCCAATTTGCCCCTCCTAGAATTTGGCTTCACGGGAATATCAGCTTACACCCAGGGATTTCCTCCACTGCCCACAGTGCAGCCGCAGGCTGCACCGTCCATTCTGAGTTCCAACCGATTTGCCCCTCCTGGAATTTGGCTTCACGGGAATATAAGTCTACACCCGGGGATTTCCTGCCTTGCCCACAGTGCAGCCGCAGGCTGCACCGTTCATTCTGAGTTCCAGCCAATTTGCCCCTCCTAGAATTTGGCTTCACAGAAATATCAGTCTACACGCGGGGATTTCCTCTCCTGCCCACAGTGCAGCCGCAGGCTGCACCGTCCATTCTAAGTTCAGACCGATTTGCCCTTCCTGGAATTTGGCTTCACGGGAATTTAAGTCTATACCCGGGGATTTCCTCCCCTGCCCACAGTGCAGTCGCAGGCTGCACTGTCCATTCTGAGTTCCAGCCGATTTGCCCCTCCTAGAATTGGGCTTCACGGGAAAATAAGTCTACACCCGGGGATTTCCTCCCCTGCCCACAGTGCAGCCGCAGGCTGGACCGTCCATTCTGAGTTCCAACCGTTTTGCCCCTCCTAGAATTTGGCTTCACGGGAATATAAGTCTACACCCGGGGATTTCCTCCCCTGCCCACAGTGCAGCCGCAGGCTGCACTGTCCATTCTGAGTTCCAGCCAATTTGCCCCTCCTAGAATTTGGCTTCACGGGAATATAAGTCTACACCCGGGGATTTCCTCCCCTGCCCACAGTGCAGCCGCAGGCTGCACTGTCCATTCTGAGTTCCAGCCGATTTGCCCCTCCTAGAATTTGGCTTCACGGGAATATAAGTCTACACCCGGGGATTTCCTCCCTTGCCCACAGTGCAGCCGCAGGCTGCACTGTCCATTCTGAGTTCCAGCCAATTTGCCCCTCCTAGAATTTGGCTTCACGGGAATATAAGTCTACACCCGGGGATTTCCTCTCCTGCCCACAGTGCAGCCGCAGGCTGCACCGTCCATTCTGAGTTCCGACCGATTCGCCCTTCCTAGAATTTGGCTTCACGGGAATATAAGTCTATACCCGGGGATTTCCTCCCCTGCCCACAGTGCAGCCGCAGGCTGCACTGTCCATTCTGAGTTCCAGCCAATTTGCCCCTCCTAGAATTTGGCTTCACAGGAATATCAGTCTACACCCGGGAATTTCCTTCCCTGCCCACAGTGCAGCCGCAGGCTGCACCGTCCATTCTGAGTTCAGACCGATTTGCCCTTCCTGGAATTTGGCTTCACGGGAATTTAAGTCTATACCCGGGGATTTTCTCCACTGCCCACAGTGCAGTCGCAGGCTGCACTGTCCATTCTGAGTTCCAGCCAATTTGTCCCTCCTAGAATTTGGCTTCACGGGAATATAAGTCTACACCCGGGAATTTCCTCCCCTGCCCACAGTGCAGCCGCAGGCTGCACCGTCTGTCCAATCTGAGTTTCAGCCGATTTGACCCTCCTAGATTTTGGCTTCACAGGAATATAAGTCTACACCCGGGGATTTCTTCCCTTGCCCACAGTGCAGCCACAGGCCGCACTGTCCATTCTGAGTTCCAGCCAATTTGCCCCTTTTAGAATTTGGCTTTACGGGAATATAAGTCTACACCCGGGGATTTCCTCCCCTGCCCACAGTGCAGGCGCAGGCTGCACCGTCCAATCTGAGTTCCAACCGACTTGCCCCTCCTAGAATTTGGCTTCACGGGAATATCAGTCCACACCCGGGGATTTCCTCCCCTGCCCACAGTGCAGCCGCAGGCTGCACCGTCTATTCTGAGTTCCAGCCAATTTGCCCTCCTAGAATTTGGCTTCACGGGAATTTCAGTCTACACCCGGGGATTTCCTTCCCTGCCCACAGTGCAGCCGCAGGCTGCACCGTCTAATCTGAGTTCCGACCGATTTGCCCCTCCTAGAATTTGTCTTCACGGAAATATCAGCCTACACCCAGGGATTTCCTCCCCTGCCCACAGTGCAGCCGCAGGCTGCACCGTCCATTCTGAGTTCCAGCCAATTCGCCCCTCCTAGAATTGGGCTTCACGGGAATATCAGTCTACACTCAGGAATTTCTTGCCCTGCCCACAGTGCAGCCGCAGGCTGCACCGTCCATTCTGAGTTCCGACCGATTCGTCCTTCCTAGAATTTGGCTTCACGGGAATATAAGTCTATACCCAGGGATATCCTCCCCTGCCCACAGTGCAGCCGCAGGCTGCACTGTCCATTCTTAGTTCCAGCCATTTTGCCCCTCCTAGAATTTGGTTTACGGGAATACCAGTCTACACCCGGGGATTTCCTCCCCTGCCCACAGTGCAGCCGCAGGCTGCACCGTCCATTCTGAGTTCCAGCCAATTCGCCCCTACTAGAATTTGGCTTCACGGGAATATAAGTCTACACTCGGGGATTTCCTCTCCTGCCCACAGTGCAGCCGCAGGCTGCACTGTCCATTCTGAGTTCCAGCCAATTTGCCCCTCCTAGATTTTGGCTTCACAGGAATATCAGTCTACACCCAGGAATTTCCTTCCCTGCCCACAGTGCAGCCGCAGGCCACACCGTTCATTCTGAGTTCCAGCCAATTTGCCCCTCCTAGAATTCGGCTTCACAGAAATATCAGTCTACACGCGGGGTTTCCTCTCCTGCCCACAGTGCAGCCGCAGGCTGCACTGTCTATTCTGAGTTCCAGCCAATTTGCCCCTCCTAGGATTTGGCTTCACGGGAATATAAGTCTACACCCGGGGATTTCCTCTCCTGCCCACAGTGCAGCCGCAGGCTGCACTGTCCATTCTGAGTTCCAACCGTTTTGCCCCTCCTAGAATTTGGCTTCACGGGAATATCAGTCTACACCCGGGGATTTCCTCCCCTGCCCACAGTGCAGCCGCAGGCTGCACTGTCCATTCTGAGTTCCAGCCAATTTGCCCCTCCTAGAATTTGGCTTCACGGGAATATAAGTCTACACCCGGGGATTTCCTCCCTTGCCCACAGTGCAACCGCAGGCTGCACTGTCCATTCTGAGTTCCAGCCAATTTGTCCCTCCTAGAATTTGGCTTCACGGGAATATAAGTCTACACCCGGGGATTTCCTCCCTTGCCCACAGTGCAGCCGCAGGCTGCACTGTCCATTCTGGGTTCCAACCGACTTCCCCCTCCTAGAATTTGGCTTCACGGGAATATAAGTCTACACCCGGGGATTTCTTCCCTTGCCCACAGTGCAGCCACAGGCTGCACTGTCCATTCTGAGTTCCAGCCAATTTGCCCCTCCTAGAATTTGGCTTCACGGGAATATCAGTCTACACCCGGGGATTTCCTTCCCTGCCCACAGTGCAGCCGCAGGCTGCACCGTCCATTCTGAGTTCCAACCGATTTGCCCCTCCTAGAATTTGGCTTCACGGGAATATCAGTCTACACCCGGGGATTTCCTCCCCTGCCCACAGTGCAGCCGCAGGCTGCACTGTCCATTCTGAGTTCCAGCCAACTTGCCCCTCCTAGAATTTGGCTTCACGGGAATATCAGCCTACACCCAGGGATATCCTCCCCTGCCCACAGTGCAGCCGCAGGCTGCACTGTCCATTCTGAGTTCCAGCCAATTTGCCCCTCCTAGAATTTGGCTTCACAGGAATATCAGTCTACACCCGGGGATTTCCTCCCCTGCCCACAGTGCAGCCGCAGGCTGCACCGTCCATTCTGAGTTCCAACCGACTTGCCCCTCCTAGAATTTGGCTTCACGGGAATATCAGCCTAAATCCAGGGATTTCCTCCTCTGCCCACAGTGCAGCCGCAGGCTGCACTGTCCATTCTTAGTTCCAGCCATTTTGCCCCTCCTAGAATTTGGCTTCACGGGAATATCAGTCTACACCCGGGATTTCCTTTCCTGCCTACAGCGCAGCCGCAGGCTGCACCGTCCATTCTGAGTTCCAACCGATTTGCCCCTCCTAGAATTTGGCTTCCCGGGAATATCAGCCTACACCCAGGGATTTCCTTCCCTGCCCACAGTGCAGCCGCAGGCTGCACTGTCCATTCTGAGTTCCAGCCAATTCGCCCCTCCTAGAATGTGGCTTCACGGGAATATAAGCCTACACCCGGGGATTTCCTCCCCTGCCCACAGTGCAGCCGCAGGCTGGACCGTCCATTCTGAGTTCCAACCGTTTTGCCCCTCCTAGAATTTGGCTTCACGGGAATATAAGTCTACACCCGGGGATTTCCTGCCTTGCCCACAGTGCAGCCGCAGGCTGCACTGTCCATTCTGAGTTCCAGCCAATTTGCCCCTCCTAGAATTTGGCTTCACGGGAATATAAGTCTACACCCGGGGATTTCCTCCCCTGCCCACAGTGCAGCCGCAGGCTGCACTGTCCATTCTGAGTTCCAGCCGATTTGCCCCTCCTAGAATTTGGCTTCACGGGAATATAAGTCTACACCCGGGGATTACCTGCCTTGCCCACAGTGCAGCCGCCGGCTGCACTGTCCATTCTGAGTTCCAGCCAATTTGTCCCTCCTAGACTTTGGCTTCACGGGAATATAAGTCTACACCCGGGGATTTCCTCCCTTGCCCACAGTGCAACCGCAGGCTGGACCGTCCATTCTGAGTTCCAGCCAATTTGCCCCTCCTAGACTTTGGCTTCACGGGAATATAAGTCTACACCCGGGGATTTCCTCCCTTGCCCACAGTGCAGCCGCAGGCTGCACTGTCCATTCTGGGTTCCAACCGACTTCCCCCTCCTAGAATTTGGCTTCACGGGAATATAAGTCTACACCCGGGGATTTACTGCCCTGCCCACAGTGCAGCCGCAGGCTGCACTGTCCATTCTGAGTTCCAGCCAATTTGCCCCTCCTAGATTTTGGCTTCACAGGAATATCAGTCTACACTCAGGAATTTCTTGCCCTGCCCACAGTGCAGCCGCAGGCTGCACCGTCCATTCTGAGTTCCAACCGATATGCCCCTCCAAGAATTTGGCTTCACGAGAATATAAGTCTACACCCGGGGATTTCCTCCCCTGCCCACAGTGCAGCCGCAGGCTGCACTGTCCATTCTGAGTTCCAGCCAATTTGCCCCTCCTAGAATTTGGCTTCACGGGAATATAAGTCTACACCCGGGGATTTCCTCTCCTGCCCACAGTGCAGCCGCAGGCTGCACCGTCCATTCTAAGTTCAGACCGATTTGCCCTTCCTGGAATTTGGCTTCACGGGAATTTAAGTCTATACCCGGGGATTTTCTCCCCTGCCCACAGTGCAGTCGCAGGCTGCACTGTCCATTCTGAGTTCCAGCCAATTTGCCCCTCCTAGAATTTGGCTTCACGGGAATATAAGTCTACACCCGGGGATTTCCTCCCCTGCCCACAGTGCAGCCGCAGGCTGCACCGTTCATTCTGAGTTCCAGCCAATTTGCCCCTCCTAGAATTCGGCTTCACAGAAATATCAGTCTACACGCGGGGTTTTCTCCCCTGCCCACAGTGCAGCCGCAGGCTGCACCGTCCATTCTGAGTTCCAACCGATATGCCCCTCCAAGAATTTGGCTTCACGAGAATATCAGTCTACACCCGGGGATTTCCTGCCTTGCCCACAGTGCAGCCGCAGGCTGCACTGTCCATTCTGAGTTCCAGCCAATTTGCCCCTCCTAGATTTTGGCTTCACAGGAATATCAGTCTACACCCAGGAATTTCCTTCCCTGCCCACAGTGCAGCCGCAGGCTGCACCGTCCATTCTGAGTTCCAGCCAATTTGCCCCTCCTAGAATTTGGCTTCACGGGAATATAAGTCTACACCCGGGGATTTCTTCCCTTGCCCACAGTGCAGCCGCAGGCTGCACTGTCCATTCTGAGTTCCAGCCAATTTGCCCCTCCTAGAATTTGGCTTCACGGGAATATAAGTCTACACCCGGGGATTTCCTCTCCTGCCCACAGTGCAGCCGCAGGCTGCACCGTCCATTCTGAGTTCCAGCCGATTTGCCTCTCCTAGATTTTGGCTTCACGGGAATATAAGTCTACACCCGGGGATTTCCTCCCTTGCCCACAGTGCAGCCACAGGCTGCACTGTCCATTCTGAGTTCCAGCCAATTTGCCCCTCCTAGAATTTGGCTTCACGGGAATATAAGTCTACACCTGGGGATTTCCTCCCCTGTCCACAGTGCAGCCGCAGGCTGCACCGTCTATTCTGAGTTCCAGCCAATTCGCCCCTACTAGAATTTGGCTTCACGGGAATATAAGTCTACACCCGGGGATTTCCTCTCCTGCCCACAGTGCAGCCGCAGGCTGCACCGTCTATTCTGAGTTCCAGCCAATTCGCCCCTACTAGAATTTGGCTTCACGGGAATATAAGTCTACACCCGGGGATTTCCTCTCCTGCCCACAGTGCAGCCGCAGGCTGCACCGTCCATTCTGAGTTCAGACCGATTTGCCCTTCCTGGAATTTGGCTTTACGGGAATATAAGTCTACACCCGGGGATTTCCTCCCCTGCTCACAGTGCAGCCGCAGGCTGCACTGTCCATTCTGAGTTCCAGCCAATTTGCCCCTCCTAGAATTTGGCTTCACAGGAATATCAGTCTACACCCGGGGATTTCCTTCCCTGCCCACAGTGCAGCCGCAGGCTGCACCGTCCATTCTGAGTTCCAGCCAATTTGCCCCTCCTAGAATTTGGCTTCACGGGAATATCAGTCTACACCCGGGGTATTCCTTCCCTGTCCACAGTGCAGCCGCAGGCTGCACCGTCCATTCTGAGTTCCAGCCAATTCGCCCCTCCTAGAATGTGGCTTCACGGGAATATCAGTCTACACCCGGGGATTTCCTCTCCTGCCCACAGTGCAGCCGCAGGCTGCACCGTCCATTCTGAGTTCCGACCGATTCGCCCTTCCTAGAATTTGGCTTCACGGGAATATAAGTCTACACCCGGGGATTTCCTCCCCTGCCCACAGTGCAGCCGCAGGCTGCACCGTTCATTCTGAGTTCCAGCCAATTTGCCCCTCCTAGAATTTGGCTTCACAGAAATATCAGTCTACACGCGGGGATTTCCTCCCCTGCCCACAGTGCAGCCGCAGGCTGCACTGTCCATTCTGAGTTCCAGCCAATTTGCCCCTCCTAGATTTTGGCTTCACAGGAATATCAGTCTACACCCAGGAATTTCCTTCCCTGCCCACAGTGCAGCCGCAGGCTGCACCGTCCATTCTGAGTTCCAACCGATATGCCCCTCCTAGAATTTGGCTTCACGAGAATATCAGTCTACACCCGGGGATTCCGTCCCCTGCCCACAGTGCAGCCGCAGGCTGCACCGTCCATTCTGAGTTCCAGCCAATTCGCCCCTACTAGAATTGGGCTTCACAGGAAAATAAGTCTACACTCGGGGATTTCCTCTCCTGCCCACAGTGCAGCCGCAGGCTGCACCGTCCATTCTAAGTTCAGACCGATTTGCCCTTCCTGGAATTTGGCTTCACGGGAATTTAAGTCTATACCCGGGGATTTCCTCCCCTGCCCACAGTGCAGTCGCAGGCTGCACTGTCCATTCTGAGTTCCAGCCAATTTGTCCCTCCTAGAATTTGGCTTCACAGGAATATCAGTCTACACCCGGGGATTTCCTCCCCTGCCCACAGTGCAGCCGCAGGCTGCACTGTCCATTCTGAGTTCCAGCCAATTTGCCCCTCCTAGAATTTGGCTTCACGGGAATATAAGTCTACACCCGGGGATTTCCTCCCCTGCCCACAGTGCAGCCGCAGGCTGCACCGTCCATTCTGAGTTCCAAACGATATGCCCCTCCTAGAATTTGGCTTCACGAGAATATCAGTCTACACCATTGGATTCCGTCCCCTGCCCACAGTGCAGCCGCAGGCTGCACCGTGCATTCTGAGTTCCAGCCAATTCGCCCCTACTAGAATTTGGCTTCACGGGAATATAAGTCTACACCCGGGGATTTCCTCTCCTGCCCACAGTGCAGCCGCAGGCTGCACCGTTCATTCTGAGTTCCAGCCAATTTGCCCCTCCTAGAATTTGGCTTCACGGGAATATAAGTCTACACCCGGGGATTTCCTCCCTTGCCCACAGTGCAACCGCAGGCTGCACTGTCCATTCTGAGTTCCAGCCAATTTGTCCCTCCTAGAATTTGGCTTCACGGGAATATAAGTCTACACCCGGGAATTTCCTCCCCTGCCCACAGTGCAGCCGCAGGCTGCACCGTCCATTCTGAGTTCCAACCGATTTGCCCCTCCTAGAATTTGGCTTCACGGGAATATAAGTCTACACCCGGGGATTTCCTTCCCTGCCCACAGTGCAGCCGCAGGCTGCACTGTCCATTCTTAGTTCCAGCCATTTTGCCCCTCCTAGAATTTGGCTTCACGGGAATATCAGTCTACACCCGGGGATTTCCTTCCCTGCCCACAGTGCAGCCGCAGGCTGCACCGTCCATTCTGAATTCCAACCGACTTGCCCCTCCTAGAATTTGGCTTCACGGGAATATCAGCCTACACCCAGGGATATCCTCCCAGGCCCACAGTGCAGCCGCAGGCTGCACTGTCCATTCTGAGTTCCAGCCAACTTGCCCCTCCTAGAATTTGGCTTCACGGGAATATAAGTCTACACCCGGGGGTTCCCTTCCTTGCCCACAGTGCAGCCGCAGGCTGCACCGTCCATTCTGACTTTCAGCCAATTTGCCCCTCCTAGAATTTGGCTTCACGGGAATATCAGTCTACACCCGGGGATTTCCTTCCCTGCCCACAGTGCAGGCGCAGGCTGCACCGTCCATTCTGAGTTCCAACCGACTTGCCCCTCCTAGAATTTGGCTTCACAGAAATATCAGTCTACACCCGTAGATTTCCTTTCCTGCCCACAGTGGAGGCGCAGGCTGCACCGTCCATTCTGAGTTCCAACCGACTTGCCCCTCCTGAAATTTGGCTTCACGGGAATATCAGTCTACACCCGGGGATTTCCTCCCCTGCCCACAGTGCAGCCGCAGGCTGCACCGTCTATTCTGAGTTCCAGCCAATTTGCCCTCCTAGAATTTGGCTTCACGGGAATTTCAGTCTACACCCGAGAATTTCCTTCCCTGCCCACAGTGCAGCCGCAGGCTACACCGTCGAATCTGAGTTCCAGCCAATTTGCCCCTCCTAGAATTCGGCTTCACGGGAATATCAGTCTACACCCAGGGATTTCCTTCACTGCCCACAGTGCAGGCGCAGGCTGCACCGTCCATTCTGAGTTCCAACCGACTTGCCCCTCCTAGAATTTGGCTTCACGGAATTATCAGTCTACACCCGGGGATTTCCTTCCCTGCCCACAGTGCAGCCGCAGGCTGCACCGTCCATTCTGAGTTCCAGCCAATTCGCCCCTACTAGAATTTGGCTTCACCGGAATATGAGTCTACACTCGGGGATCTCCTCCCTTGCCCACAGTGCAGCCGCAGGCTGCACTGTCCATTCTGGGTTCCAACCGACTTCCCCCTCCTAGAATTTGGCTTCACGGAAATATAAGTCTACACCCGAGGATTTCTTCCCTTCCCCACAGTGCAGCCACAGGCTGCACTGTCCATTCTGAGTTCCAGCCAATTTGCCCCTCCTAGAATTTGACTTCACAGAAATATCAGTCTACACGCGGGGATCTCCTCCCCTGTCCACAGTGCAGCCGCAGGCTGCACCGTCCATTCTGAGTTCCAGCCAATTTGCCCCTCCTAGAATTTGGCTTCACGGGAATATCAGTCTACACCCGGGGTATTCCTTCCCTGTCCACAGTGCAGCCGCAGGCTGCACCGTCCATTCTGAGTTCCAGCCAATTCGCCCCTCCTAGCATTTGGCTTCACGGGAATATCAGTCAACACCCGGGGATTTCCTCCCCTGCCCACAGTGCAGCCGCAGGCTGCACCGTCCATTCTGAGTTCCAGCCAATTTGCCCCTCCTAGAATTTGACTTCACAGGAATATCAGTCTACACCCAGGGATTTCCTTCCCTGCCCACAGTGCAGCCGCAGGCTGCACCGTCCATTCTGAGTTCCAGCCAATTTGCCCCTCCTAGAATTTGACTTCACAGGAATATCAGTCTACACCCAGGGATTTCCTTCCCTGCCCACAGTGCAGCCGCAGGCTGCACCGTCCATTCTGAGTTCCAGCCAATTTGCCCCTCCTAGAATTTGGCTTCACAGGAATATCAGTCTACACTCGGGGATTTCCTTCCCTGCCCACAGTGCAGCCGCAGGCTGCACCGTCCATTCTGAGTTCCAGCCGATTTGCCCCTCCTAGATTTTGGCTTCACGGGAATATAAGTCTACACCCGGGGATTTCCTCCCTTGCCCACAGTGCAACCGCAGGCTGGAACGTCCATTCTGAGTTCCAACCGACTTCCCCCTCCTAGAATTTGGCTTCACGGGAGAATGAGTCTACACCCGGGAATTTCCTCCCCTGCCCACAGTGCAGCCGCAGGCTGCACCGTTCATTCTGAGTTCCAGCCAATTTGCCCCTCCTAGAATTTGGCTTCACGGGAATATAAGTCTACACCCGGGGATTTCCTCTCCTGCCCACAGTGCAGCCGCAGGCTGCACCGTCCATTCTGAGTTCCGACCGATTCGCCCTTCCTAGAATTTGGCTTCACGGGAATATAAGTCTATACCCGGGGATTTCCTCCCCTGCCCACAGTGCAGCCGCAGGCTGCACTGTCCATTCTGAGTTCCAGCCAATTTGCCCCTCCTAGAATTTGGCTTCACGGGAATATAAGTCTACACCCGGGGATTTCCTCCCTTGCCCACAGTGCAGCCGCAGGCTGCACTGTCCATTCTGAGTTCCAGCCAATTTGCCCCTCCTAGAATTTGGCTTCACGGGAATATAAGTCTACACCCGGGGATTTCCTCCCCTGCCCACAGTGCAGCCGCAGGCTGCACTGTCCATTCTGAGTTCCAGCCAATTTGCCCCTCCTAGAATTTGGCTTCACAGGAATATCAGTCTACACCCAGGAATTTCCTTCCCTGCCCACAGTGCAGCCGCAGGCTGCACCGTCCATTCTGAGTTCCAACCGATATGCCCCTCCTAGAATTTGGCTTCACGAGAATATAAGTCTACACCCGGGAATTCCGTCCCCTGCCCACAGTGCAGCCGCAGGCTGCACCGTCCATTCTGAGTTCCAGCCAATTTGCCCCTCCTAGAATTTGGCTTCACGGGAATATCAGTCTACACCCGGGGATTTCCTTCCCTGCCCACAGTGCAGCCGCAGGCTGCACCGTCCATTCTGAGTTCCAACCGATTTGCCCCTCCTAGAATTTGGCTTCACGGGAATATCAGCCTACACCCAGGGATTTCCTCCCCTGCCCACAGTGCAGCCGCAGGCTGCACCGTCCATTCTGAGTTCCAACCGATTTGCCCCTCCTAGAATTTGGCTTCACGGGAATATCAGTCTACACCCGGGGATTTCCTCCCCTGCCCACAGTGCAGCCGCAGGCTGCACCGTCCATTCTGAGTTCCAACCGATTTGCCCCTCCTAGAATTTGGCTTCACGGGAATATCAGTCTACACCCGGGGATTTCCTTCCCTGCCCACAGTGCAGCCGCAGGCTGCACTGTCCATTCTGAGTTCCAGCCAATTTGCCCCTCTTAGAATTTGGCTTCACAGGAATATCAATCTACACCCGGGAATTTCCTACCCTGCCCACAGTGCAGCCGCAGGCTGCACCGTCCATTCTGAGTTCCAGCCAACTTGCCCCTCTTAGAATTTGGCTTCACAGGAATATAAGTCTACACCCGGGGATTTCCTTCCCTGTCCACAGTGCAGCCGCAGGCTTTACCCTCCAATCTGAGTTCCAGCCAATTTGCCCCTCCTAGAATTTGGCTTCACGGGAATATCAGTCTACACCCGGGGATTTCCTTCCCTGCCCACAGTGCAGCCGCAGGCTGCACCGTCCATTCTGAGTTCCAGCCGATTTGCCCCTCCTAGAATTTGGCTTCACGGGAATATAAGTCTACACCCGGGGATTTCTTCCCTTGCCCACAGTGCAGCCACAGGCTGCACTGTCCATCCTGAGTTCCAGCCAATTTGCCCCTCCTAGAATTTGGCTTCACAGGAATATCAGTCTACACCCGGGGATTTCCTTCCCTGCCCACAGTGCAGCCGCAGGCTTTACCCTCCAATCTGAGTTCCAGCCAATTTGCCCCTCCTAGAATTTGGCTTCACAGAAATATCAGTCTACACCCGTAGATTTCCTTTCCTGCCCACAGTGGAGGCGCAGGCTGCACCGTCCATTTTGAGTTCCAACCGACTTGCCCCTCCTGAAATTTGGCTTCACGGGAATATCAGTCTACACCCGGGGATTTTCTCCCCTGCCCACAGTGCAGGCGCAGGCTGCACCGTCTAATCTGAGTTCCGGCCGATTTGCCCCTCCTAGAATTTGTCTTGACGGGAATATCAGCTTACACCCGGAATTTCCTTCCCTGTCCACAGTGCAGGCGCAGGCTGCACCGTCCATTCTGAGTTCCAACCGACTTGCCCCTCCTAGAATTTGGCTTCACGGGAATATCAGTCTACACCCGGGGATTTCCTTCCCTGCCCACAGTGCAGCCGCAGGCTGCACCGTCTATTCTGAGTTCCGACCGATTTGCCCCTCCTAGGATTAGGCTTTACGGGAATATAAGTCTACACCCGGGGATTTCCTCCCCTGCTCACAGAGCAGCCGCAGGCTGCACCGTTCATTCTGAGTTCCAGCCAATTTACCCCTCCTAGAATTTGGCTTCACGGGAATATAAGTCTACACTCGGGGATCTCCTCCCTTGCCCACAGTGCAGCCGCAGGCTGCACTGTCCATTCTGGGTTCCAACCGACTTCCCCCTCCTAGAATTTGGCTTCACGGGAATATAAGTCTACACCCGGGAATTTCCTTCCCTGCCCACAGTGCAGCCGCAGGCTGCACCGTCCATTCTGAGTTCCAACCGATTTGCCCCTCCTAGAATTTGTCTTCACGGGAATATCAGCCTACACCCAGGGATTTCCTTCCCTGCCCACAGTGCAGCCGCAGGCTGCACCGTCCATTCTGAGTTCCAGCCAATTTGCCCCTCCTAGAATTTGGCTTCACAGGAATATCAGTCTACACCCAGGGATTTCCTTCCCTGCCCACAGTGCAGCCGCAGGCTGCACCGTCCATTCTGAGTTCCAGCCAATTTGCCCCTCCTAGAATTTGGCTTCACGGGAATATCAGTCTACACCCGGGGATTTCCTTCCCTGCCCACAGTGCAGCCGCAGGCTACACCGCCCAATCTGAGTTCCAGCCAATTTGCCCCTCCTAGAATTTGGCTTCACGGGAATATCAGTATACACTCGGGTATTTCCTTCCCTGCCCACAGTGCAGGCGCAGGCTACACCGTCCAATCTGAGTTCCAGCACATTTGCCCCTCCTAGAATTTGGCTTCACGGGAATATCAGCCTACACCCAGGGATTTACTTCCCTGCCCACAGGGCAGCCGTAGGCTGCACCGTCCATTCTGAGTTCCAGCCAATTCGCCCCTCCTAGAATTTTGCTTCACGGGAATATCAGCCTACACCCAGGGATTTCCTCATCTGCCCACAGTGCAGCCGCAGGCTGCACCGTCCATTCTGAGTTCCAGCCAACTTGCCCCTCCTAGAATTTGGCTTCACAGGAATATCAGTCTACACCCGGGGATTTCCTTCCCTGCCCACAGTGCAGCCGCAGGCTGCACCGTCCATTCTGAGTTCCAGCCAATTTGCCCCTCCTAGAATTTGGCTTCACGGAAATATCAGTCTACACCCGGGGATTTCCTCTCCTGCCCACAGTGCAGCCGCAGGCTGCACCGTCCATTCTGAGTTCCAACCGATTTGCCCCTCCTAGAATTTGGCTTCACGGGAATATCAGTCTACACCCGGGGATTTCCTCCCCTGCCCACAGTGCAGCCGCAGGCTGCACTGTCCATTCTGAGTTCCAGCCAATTTGCCCCTCCTAGAATTTGGCTTCACGGGAATATCAGCCTACACCCAGGGATTTCCTCCCCTGCCCACAGTGCAGCCGCAGGCTGCACCGTCCATTCTGAGTTCCAACCGACTTGCCCCTCCTAGAATTTGGCTTCACGGGAATATCAGTCTACACCCGGGGATTTCCTTCCCTGCCCACAGTGCAGCCGCAGGCTGCACCGTCCATTCTGAGTTCCAACCGACTTGCCCCTCCTAGAATTTGGCTTCACGGGAATATCAGTCTACACCCGGGGATTTCCTCCCCTGCCCACAGTGCAGCCGCAGGCTGCACCGTCTATTCTGAGTTCCGACCGATTTGCCCCTCCTAGAATTTGTCTTGACGGGAATATCAGCTTACACCCAGGGATTTCCTTCCCTGCCCACAGTGCAGCCGCAGGCTGCACCGTCCATTCTGAGTTCCAACCGACTTGCCCCTCCTAGAATTTGGCTTCACGGGAATATCAGTCTACCCCGGGCATTTCCTTCCCTGCCCACAGTGCAGCCGCAGGCTGCGCCGTCCATTCTGAGTTCCAGCCAATTCGCCCCTCCTAGCATTTGGCTTCACGGGATTATCAGTCTACACCCGGGATTTCGTCCCCTGCCCACAGTGCAGCCGCAGGCTGCACCGTCCATTCTGAGTTCCAGCCAATTTGCCCCTCCTAGAATTTGGCTTCACGGGAATATCAGTCTACACCCGGGGATTTCCTTCCCTGCCCACAGTGCAGCCGCAGGCTGCACCGTCCATTCTGAGTTCCAACCGATTTGCCCCTCCTAGAATTTGGCTTCACGGGAATATCAGCCTACACCCAGGGATTTCCTCCCCTGCCCACAGTGCAGCCGCAGGCTGCACCGTCCATTCTGAGTTCCAGCCAATTTGCCCCTCCTAGAATTTGGCTTCACGGGAATATCAGTCTACACCCAGGGATTTCCTTCCCTGCCCACAGTGCAGCCGCAGGCTGCACCGTCCATTCTGAGTTCCAACCGATTTGCCCCTCCTAGAATTTGGCTTCACGGGAATATCAGTCTACACCCGGGGATTTCCTTCCCTGCCCACAGTGCAGCCGCAGGCTGCACCGTCCATTCTGAGTTCCAGCCAATTTGCCCCTCCTAGAATTTGGCTTCACAGGAATATCAGTCTACACCCGGGGATTTCCTTCCCTGCCCACAGTGCAGCCGCAGGCTGCACCGTTCATTCTGAGTTCCAGCCAATTTGCCCCTCCTAGAATTTGGCTTCACGGGAATATCAGTCTACACCCGGGGTTTTCCTCCCCTGCCCACAGTGCAGCCGCAGGCTGCACTGTCTATTCTGAGTTCCAGCCAATTTGCCCCTCCTAGAATTTGGCTTCACGGGAATATAAGTCTACACCCGGGGATTTCCTCTCCTGCCCACAGTGCAGCCGCAGGCTGCACCGTCCATTCTGAGTTCCGACCGATTCGCCCTTCCTAGAATTTGGCTTCACGGGAATATAAGTCTACACCCGGGGATTTCCTCCCCTGCCCACAGTGCAGCCGCAGGCTGCACTGTCCATTCTGAGTTCCAGCCAATTTGCCCCTCCTAGATTTTGGCTTCACAGGAATATCAGTCTACACCCAGGAATTTCCTTCCCTGCCCACAGTGCAGCCGCAGGCTGCACCGTCCATTCTGAGTTCCAACCGATTTGCCCCTCCTAGAATTTGGCTTCACGGGAATATCAGTCTACACCCGGGGATTTCCTCCCCTGCCCACAGTGCAGCCGCAGGCTGCACCGTCCATTCTGAGTTCCAGCCAATTTGCCCCTCCTAGAATTTGACTTCACAGGAATATCAGTCTACACCCAGGGATTTCCTTCCCTGCCCACAGTGCAGCCGCAGGCTGCACCGTCCATTCTGAGTTCCAGCCAATTTGCCCCTCCTAGAATTTGGCTTCACGGGAATATCAGTCTACACCCGGGGATTTCCTTCCCTGCCCACAGTGCAGCCGCAGGCTGCACCGTCCATTCTGAGTTCCAACCGATTTGCCCCTCCTAGAATTTGGCTTCACGGGAATATCAGTCTACACCCGGGGATTTCCTTCCCTGCCCACAGTGCAGCCGCAGGCTACACCGCCCAATCTGAGTTCCAGCCAATTTGCCCCTCCTAGAATTTGACTTCACGGGAATATCAGTATACACTCGGGGATTTCCTTCCCTGCCCACAGTGCAGGCGCAGGCTGCACCGTCCATTCTGAGTTCCAGCCAATTTGCCCCTCCTAGAATTTGACTTCACGGGAATATCAGTATACACTCGGGGATTTCCTTCCCTGCCCACAGTGCAGGCGCAGGCTGCACCGTCCATTCTGAGTTCCAACCGACTTGCCCCTCCTAGAATTTGGCTTCACGGGATTATCAGTCTACACCCGGGGATTTCCTTTCTGCCCACAGTACAGCCGCAGGCTACACCGTCCAATCTGAGTTCCAGCACATTTGCCCCTTCTAGAATTTGGCTTCACGGGAATATCAGCCTACACCCAGGGATTTACTTCCCTGCTCACAGTGCAGCCGCAGGCTGCACCGTCTATTCTGAGTTCCGACCGATTTGCCCCTCCTAGAATTGGGCTTCACGGAAATATCAGTCTACACCCAGGGATTTCCTTCCCTGCCCACAGTGCAGCCGCAGGCTGCACCGTCCATTCTGAGTTCCAACCGATTTGCCCCTCCTAGAATTTGGCTTCACGGGAATATCAGTCTACACCCGGGGATTTCCTTCCCTGCCCACAGTGCAGCCGCAGGCTGCACCGTCCATTCTGAGTTCCAGCCAATTTGCCCCTCCTAGAATTTGGCTTCACAGAAATATCAGTCTACAGCCGGATTTTCCTTTCCTGCCCACAGTGCAGCCGCAGGCTACACCGTCCAATCTGAGTTCCAGCCGATTTGCCCCTCCTAGAATTTGGCTTCGCAGGAATATCAGTCTACACCCAGGAATTTCCTTCCCTGCCCACAGTGCAGCCGCAGGCTGCACCGTCCATTCTGAGTTCCAACCGATATGCCCCTCCTAGAATTTGGCTTCACGAGAATATCAGTCTACACCCGGGGATTCCGTCCCCTGCCCACAGTGCAGCCGCAGGCTGCACCGTCCATTCTGAGTTCCAGCCAATTCGCCCCTACTAGAATTTGGCTTCACCGGAATATGAGTCTACACTCGGGGATTTCCTCCCCTGCCCACAGTGCAGGCGCAGGCTGCACCGTCCATTCTGAGTTCCAACCGACTTGCCCCTCCTAGAATTTGGCTTCACAGAAATATCAGTCTACACCCGGGGATTTCCTTCCCTGCCCACAGTGCAGGCGCAGGCTGCACCGTCTATTCTGAGTTCCGACCGATTTGCCCCTCCTAGAATTTGTCTTCACGGGAATATCAGCCTACACCCGGGATTTCCTTCCCTGTCCACAGTGCAGCCGCAGGCTTTACCCTCCAATCTGAGTTCCAGCCAATTTGCCCTCCTAGAATTTGGCTTCACGGGAATTTCAGTCTACACCCGGGGATTTCCTTCCCTGCCCACAGTGCAGCCGCAGGCTGCACCGTCTAATCTGAGTTCCGACCGATTTGCCCCTCCTAGAATTTGGCTCCACAGGAATATCAGTCTACACCCAGGGAATTCCTTCCCTGCCCACAGTGCAGCCGCAGGCTGCACCGTCCATTCTGAGTTCCAGCCGATTTGCCCCTCCTAGAATTTGGCTTCACAGGAATATCAGTCTACACCCAGGGATTTCCTTCCCTGCCCACAGTGCAGCCGCAGGCTGCACCGTCCATTCTGAGTTCCAGCCAATTTGCCCCTCCTAGAATTTGGCTTCACAGGAATATCAGTCTACACCCGGGGATTTCCTTCCCTGCCCACAGTGCAGCCGCAGGCTGCACCGTCCATTCTGAGTTCCAACCGATTTGCCCCTCCTAGAATTTGGCTTCACGGGAATATCAGCTTACACCCAGGGATTTCCTCCACTGCCCACAGTGCAGCCGCAGGCTGCACCGTCCATTCTGAGTTCCAACCGATTTGCCCCTCCTGGAATTTGGCTTCACGGGAATAGAAGTCTACCCCGGGGATTTCCTTCCCTGCCCACAGTGCAGCCGCAGGCTGCACCGTCCATTCTGAGTTCCAACCGATTTGCCTCTCCTAGAATTTCGCTTCACGGGAATATCAGCCTACACCCAGGGATTTCCTCCCCTGCCCACAGTGCAGGCGCAGGCTGCACCGTCCATTCTGAGTTCCAGCCAATTCGCCCCTCCTAGAATTTTGCTTCACGGGAATATCAGCCTACACCCAGGGATTTCCTTCCCTGCCCCCAGTGCAGCCGCAGGCTGCACCGTCCATTCTGAGTTCCAACCGATTTGCCCCTCCTAGAATTTGGCTTCCCGGGAATATCAGCCTACACCCAGGGATTTCCTTCCCTGCCCACAGTGCAGCCGCAGGCTGCACTGTCCATTCTGAGTTCCAGCCAATTCGCCCCTCCTAGAATTTGGCTTCACGGGAATATCAGTCTACACCCGGGGTATTCCTTCCCTGCCCACAGTGCAGCCGCAGGCTGCACCGTCCATTCTGAGTTCCAACCGACTTGCCCCTCCTAGAATTTGGCTTCACGGGAATATCAGTCTACACCCGGGGATTTCCTTCCCTGCCCACAGTGCAGCCGCAGGCTGCACTGTCCATTCTGAGTTCCAGCCAATTTGCCCCTCCTAGAATTTGGCTTCACGGAAATATCAGTCTACACCTGGGGATTTCCTCCCCTGCCCACAGTGCAGCCGCAGGCTGCACCGTCCATTCTGAGTTCCAGCCAATTTGCCCCTCCTAGAATTTGTCTTCACGGGAATATCAGCCTACACCCAGGGATTTCCTTCCCTGCCCCCAGTGCAGCCGCAGGCTGCACCGTCCATTCTGAGTTCCAACCGATTTGCCCCTCCTAGAATTTGGCTTCACAGGAATATCAGTCTACAGCCGGGGATTTCCTTTCCTGCCCACAGTGCAGCCGCAGGCTACACCGTCCAATCTGAGTTCCAGCCAATTTGCCCCTCCTAGAATTTGGCTTCACGGGATTATCAGTCTACACCCGGGGATTTCCTCCCCTGCCCACAGTGCAGCCGCAGGCTGCACCGTCCATTCTGAGTTCCAACCGATTTGCCCCTCCTAGAATTTGGCTTCACGGGAATATCAGCCTACACCCGGGGATTTCCTTCCCTGCCCACAGTGCAGCCGCAGGCTGCACCGTCCATTCTGAGTTCCAACCGATTTGCCCCTCCTAGAATTTGGCTTCACGGGAATATCAGCCTACACCCAGGGATTTCCTCCCCTGCCCACAGTGCAGCCGCAGGCTGCACCGTCCATTCTGAGTTCCAGCCAATTTGCCCCTCCTAGAATTTGGCTTCACGGGAATATCAGTCTACACCCGGGGATTTCCTTCCCTGCCCACAGTGCAGCCGCAGGCTGCACTGTCCATTCTGAGTTCCAGCCAATTTGCCCCTCCTAGAATTTGGCTTCACGGGAATATCAGTCTACACCCGGGGATTTCCTTCCCTGCCCACAGTGCAGCCGCAGGCTGCACCGTCCATTCTGAGTTCCAACCGATTTGCCCCTCCTAGAATTTGGCTTCACGGGAATATCAGCCTACACCCAGGGATTTCCTCCCCTGCCCACAGTGCAGCCGCAGGCTGCACCGTCCATTCTGAGTTCCAACCGACTTGCCCCTCCTAGAATTTGGCTTCACGGGAATATCAGTCTACACCCGGGGAAATCCTTTCTGCCCACAGTGCAGCCGCAGGCTACACCGTCCAATCTGAGTTCCAGCACATTTGCCCCTTCTAGAATTTGGCTTCACGGGAATATCAGCCTACACCCAGGGATTTCCTTCCCTGCCCACAGTGCAGCCGCAGGCTGCACCGTCTAATCTGAGTTCCAGCCAATTTGCCCCTCCTAGAATTGGGCTTCACGGGAATATCAGTCTACACCCAGGGATTTCCTTCCCTGCCCACAGTGCAGCCGCAGGCTGCACCGTCCATTCTGAGTTCCAACCAATTCGCCCCTCCTAGCATTTGGCTTTACGGGAATATCAGTTCACACCCGGGGATTTCCTCCCCTGCCCACAGTGCAGCCGCAGGCTGCACCGTCCATTCTGAGTTCCAGCCAATTTGCCCCTCCTAGAATTTGACTTCACAGGAATATCAGTCTACACCCAGGGATTTCCTCTCCTGCCCACAGTGCAGGCGCAGGCTGCACCGTCCATTCTGAGTTCCAACCGACTTGCCCCTCCTAGAATTTGGCTTCACAGGAATATCAGCCTACACCCAGGGACTTCCTCCCCTGCCCACAGTGCAGGCGCAGGCTGCACCGTCCATTCTGAGTTCCAACCGACTTGCCCCTCCTAGAATTTGGCTTCACAGGAATATCAGTCTACACCCGGGGATTTCCTTCCCTGCCCACAGTGCAGCCGCAGGCTGCACCGTCCATTCTGAGTTCCAGCCAATTTGCCCCTCCTAGAATTTGGCTTCACAGAAATATCAGTCTACAGCCGGATTTTCCTTTCCTGCCCACAGTGCAGCCGCAGGCTACACCGTCCAATCTGAGTTCCAGCCGATTTGCCCCTCCTAGAATTTGGCTTCACAGGAATATCAGTCTACAGCCGGATTTTCCTTTCCTGCCCACAGTGCAGCCGCAGGCTACACCGTCCAATCTGAGTTCCAGCCGATTTGCCCCTCCTAGAATTTGGCTTCGCAGGAATATCAGTCTACACCCAGGGAATTAATTCCCTGCCCACAGTGCAGCCGCAGGCTGCACCGTCCATTCTGAGTTCCAGCCAATTTGCCCCTCCTAGAATTTGACTTCACAGGAATATCAGTCTACACCCAGGGATTTCCTTCCCTGCCCACAGTGCAGCCGCAGGCTGCACCGTCCATTCTGAGTTCCAGCCAATTTGCCCCTCCTAGAATTTGGCTTCACGGGAATATCAGTCTACACCCGGGGATTTCCTTCCCTGCCCACAGTGCAGGCGCAGGCTGCACCGTCCATTCTGAGTTCCAACCGACTTGCCCCTCCTAGAATTTGGCTTCACGGGAATATCAGTCTACACCCGGGGATTTCCTTCCCTGCCCACAGTGCAGCCGCAGGCTGCACCGTCCATTCTGAGTTCCAACCGATTTGCCCCTCCTAGAATTTGGCTTCACGGGAATATCAGTCTACACCCAGGGAATTAATTCCCTGCCCACAGTGCAGCCGCAGGCTGCACCGTCCATTCTGAGTTCCAACCGATTTGCCCCTCCTAGAATTTGTCTTCACGGGAATATCAGCCTACACCCGGGGATTTCCTTCCCTGCCCACAGTGCAGCCGCAGGCTGCACCGTCCATTCTGAGTTCCAGCCAATTTGCCCCTCCTAGAATTTGTCTTCACGGGAATATCAGCCTACACCCGGGGATTTCCTTCCCTGCCCACAGTGCAGCCGCAGGCTGCACCGTCCATTCTGAGTTCCAACCGACTTGCCCCTCCTAGAATTTGGCTTCACGGGAATATCAGCCTACACCCAAAAATTTCCTTCCCGGCCCACAGTGCAGCCGCAGGCTACACCGTCCAATCTGAGTTCCAGCCAATTTGCCCCTCCTAGAATTTGGCTTCACGGGATTATCAGTCTACACCCGGGGATTTCCTCCCCTGCCCACAGTGCAGCCGCAGGCTGCACCGTCCATTCTGAGTTCCAACCGATTTGCCCCTCCTAGAATTTGGCTTCACGGGAATATCAGCCTACACCCGGGGATTTCCTTCCCTGCCCACAGTGCAGCCGCAGGCTGCACCGTCCATTCTGAGTTCCAGCCAATTCGCCCCTCCTAGCATTTGGCTTCACGGGAATATCAGTCTACACCCGGGGATTTCCTTCCCTGCCCACAGTGCAGCCGCAGGCTGCACCGTCCATTCTGAGTTCCAGCCAATTCGCCCCTCCTAGAATTTTGCTTCACGGGAATATCAGCCTACACCCAGGGATTTCCTTCCCTGCCCACAGTGCAGCCGCAGGCTGCACCGTCCATTCTGAGTTCCAACCGATTTGCCCCTCCTAGAATTTGTCTTCACGGGAATATCAGCCTACACCCAGGGATTTCCTTCCCTGCCCACAGTGCAGGCGCAGGCTGCACCGTCCATTCTGAGTTCCAACCGACTTGCCCCTCCTAGAATTTGGCTTCACGGGAATATCAGTTTACACCCGAGGGTTTTCTCCCCTGCCCACAGTGCAGGCGCAGGCTGCACCGTCCATTCTGAGTTCCAACCGACTTGCCCCTCCTAGAATTTGTCTTCACGGGAATATCAGCCTACACCCAGGGATTTCCTTCCCTGCCCACAGTGCAGCCGCAGGCTGCACCGTCTAATCTGAGTTCCAGCCAATTTGCCCCTCCTAGAATTTGGCTTCACGGGAATATCAGTCTACACCCGGGGATTTCCTTCCCTGCCCACAGTGCAGCCGCAGGCTACACCGTCCAATCTGAGTTCCAGCCAATTTGCCCCTCCTAGAATTTGGCTTCACAGGAATATCAGTCTACACCCAGGGATTTCCTTCCCTGCCCACAGTGCAGGCGCAGGCTGCACCGTCCATTCTGAGTTCCAACCGACTTGCCCCTCCTAGAATTTGGCTTCACAGGAATATCAGTCTACACCCGGGGATTTCCTTCCCTGCCCACAGTGCAGCCGCAGGCTGCACTGTCCATTCTGAGTTCCAGCCAATTCGCCCCTCCTCGAATTTTGCTTCACGGGAATATCAGCCTACACCCAGGGATTTCCTTCCCTGCCCACAGTGCAGCCGCAGGCTGCACCGTCCATTCTGAGTTCCAACCGATTTGCCCCTCCTAGAATTTGGCTTCACGGGAATATCAGCCTACACCCAGGGATTTCCTTCCCTGCCCACAGTGCAGCCGCAGGCTGCACCGTCCATTCTGAGTTCCAACCGATTTGCCCCTCCTAGAATTTGGCTTCACAGGAATATCAGTCTACACCCGGGGATTTCCTTCCCTGCCCACAGTGCAGGCGCAGGCTGCACTGTCCATTCTGAGTTCCAACCGATTTGCCCCTCCTAGAATTTGGCTTCACGGGAATATCAGTCTACACCCGGGGATTTCCTTCCCTGCCCACAGTGCAGGCGCAGGCTGCACTGTCCATTCTGAGTTCCAGCCAATTCGCCCCTCCTCGAATTTTGCTTCACGGGAATATCAGCCTACACCCAGGGATTTCCTTCCCTGCCCCCAGTGCAGCCGCAGGCTGCACCGTCCATTCTGAGTTTCAACCGATTTGCCCCTCCTAGAATTTGGCTTCACGGGAATATCAGCCTACACCCAGGGATTTCCTTCCCTGCCCACAGTGCAGCCGCAGGCTGCACTGTCCATTCTGAGTTCCAGCCAATTTGCCCCTCCTAGAATTTGGCTTCACGGGAATATCAGTCTACACCCGGGGATTTCCTTCCCTGCCCACAGTGCAGCCGCAGGCTGCACCGTCCATTCTGAGTTCCAACCGATTTGCCCCTCCTAGAATTTGGCTTCACGGGAATATCAGCCTACACCCAGGGATTTCCTCCCCTGCCCACAGTGCAGCCGCAGGCTGCACCGTCCATTCTGAGTTCCAACCGACTTGCCCCTCCTAGAATTTGGCTTCACGGGAATATCAGCCTACACCCGGGGATTTCCTTCCCTGCCCACAGTGCAGCCGCAGGCTGCACCGTCCATTCTGAGTTCCAACCGATTTGCCCCTCCTAGAATTTGGCTTCACTGAAATATCAGTCTACACCCGGGGATTTCCTTCCCTGCCCACAGTGCAGCCGCAGGCTGCACTGTCCATTCTGAGTTCCAGCCAATTTGCCCCTCCTAGAATTTGGCTTCACGGGAATATCAGTCTACACCCAGGGATTTCCTTCCCTGCCCACAGTGCAGCCGCAGGCTGCACCGTCCATTCTGAGTTCCAACCGATTTGCCCCTCCTAGAATTTGGCTTCACTGAAATATCAGTCTACACCCGGGGATTTCCTTCCCTGCCCACAGTGCAGCCGCAGGCTGCACTGTCCATTCTGAGTTCCAGCCAATTTGCCCCTCCTAGAATTTGGCTTCACGGAAATATCAGTCTACACCTGGGGATTTCCTCCCCTGCCCACAGTGCAGCCGCAGGCTGCACCGTCCATTCTGAGTTCCAACCGACTTGCCCCTCCTAGAATTTGGCTTCACGGGAATATCAGTCTACACCCGAGGATTTCCTTCCCTGCCCACAAGGCAGGCGCAGCCTGCACCGTCCATTCTGAGTTCCAACCGACTTGCCCCTCCTAGAATTTGGCTTCACAGGAATATCAGTCTACACCCGGGGATTTCCTTCCCTGCCCACAGTGCAGGCGCAGGCTGCACCGTCCAATCTGAGTTCCAACCGATTTGCCCCTCCTAGAATTTGTCTTCACGGGAATATCAGCCTACACCCAGGGATTTTCTCCCCTGCCCACAGTGCAGGCACAGGCTGCACCGTCCATTCTGAGTTTCAACCGACTTGCCCCTCCTAGAATTGGTTTTCACAGGATTAACAGTCTACACCCAGGGATTTCCTTCCCTACCCACAGTGCAGCCGCAGGCTGCACTGTCCATTCTGAGTTCCAACCGATTTGCCCCTCCTAGAATTTGTCTTCACGGGAATATCAGTCTACACCCGGGGATTTCCTTCCCTGCCCACAGTGCAGGCGCAGGCTGCACCGTCCAATCTGAGTTCCAACCGATTTGCCCCTCCTAGAATTTGTCTTCACGGGAATATCAGCCTACACCCAGGGATTTTCTCCCCTGCCCACAGTGCAGGCACAGGCTGCACCGTCCATTCTGAGTTCCAACCGACTTGCCCCTCCTAGAATTTGGCTTCACAGGAATATCAGTCTACACCCAGGGATTTCCTTCCCTGCCCACAGTGCAGCCGCAGGCTGCACCGTCCATTCTGAGTTCCAACCGATTTGCCCCTCCTAGAATTGGGCTTCACGGGAATATCAGTCTACACCCAGGGATTTCCTTCCCTGCCCACAGTGCAGCCGCAGGCTGCACCGTCCATTCTGAGTTCCAGCCAATTCGCCCCTCCTAGAATTTGGCTTCACGGGAATATCAGTCTACACCCAGGGATTTCCTTCCCTGCCCACAGTGCAGCCGCAGGCTGCACCGTCCATTCTGAGTTCCAACCGATTTGCTCCTCCTAGAATTTGTCTTCACGGGAATATCAGTCTACACCCAGGGATTCCCTTCCCTGCCCACAGTGCAGCCGCAGGCTGCACCGTCCATTCTGAGTTCCAACCGATTTGCCCCTCCTAGAATTTGGCTTCACGGGAATATCAGTCTACACCCGGGGATTTCCTTCCCTGCCCACAGTGCAGCCGCAGGCTGCACCGTCCATTCTGAGTTCCAGCCAATTTGCCCCTCCTAGAATTTGACTTCACGGGAATATCAGTCTACACCCAGGGATTTCCTCCCCTGCCCACAGTGCAGGCGCAGGCTGCACCGTCCATTCTGAGTTCCAACCGATTTGCCCCTCCTAGAATTTGGCTTCACGGGAATATCAGTCTACACCCAGGGATTTCCTTCCCTGCCCACAGTGCAGCCGCAGGCTGCACCGTCCATTCTGAGTTCCAACCGACTTGCCCCTCCTAGAATTTGGCTTCACAGGAATATCAGTCTACACCCAGGGATTTCCTTCCCTGCCCACAGTGCAGCCGCAGGCTGCACCGTCCATTCTGAGTTCCAACCGATTTGCCCCTCCTAGAATTTGTCTTCACGGGAATATCAGTCTACACCCGGGGATTTCCTTCCCTGCCCACAGTGCAGGCGCAGGCTGCACCGTCCAATCTGAGTTCCAACCGATTTGCCCCTCCTAGAATTTGTCTTCACGGGAATATCAGCCTACACCCAGGGATTTTCTCCCCTGCCCACAGCGCAGCCGCAGGCTGCACCGTCCAATCTGAGTTCCAACCGATTTGCCCCTCCTAGAATTTGTCTTCACGGGAATATCAGTCTACACCCGGGGATTTCCTTCCCTGCCCACAGTGCAGGCGCAGGCTGCACCGTCCAATCTGAGTTCCAACCGATTTGCCCCTCCTAGAATTTTGCTTCACGGGAATATCAGCCTACACCCAGGGATTTCCTTCCCTGCCCACAGTGCAGCCGCAGGCTGCACCGTCCATTCTGAGTTCCAACCGATTTGCCCCTCCTAGAATTTGGCTTCACGGGAATATCAGCCTACACCCAAAAATTTCCTTCCCGGCCCACAGTGCAGCCGCAGGCTGCACCGTCCATTCTGAGTTCCAACCGACTTGCCCCTCCTAGAATTTGTCTTCACGGGAATATCAGCCTACACCCAAAAATTTCCTTCCCGGCCCACAGTACAGCTGCAGGCTGCACCGTCCATTCTGAGTTCCAACCGATTTGCCCCTCCTAGAATTTGGCTTCACTGAAATATCAGTCTACACCCGGGGATTTCCTTCCCTGCCCACAGTGCAGCCGCAGGCTGCACCGTCCATTCTGAGTTCCAACCGACTTGCCCCTCCTAGAATTTGTCTTCACGGGAATATCAGCCTACACCCGGGGATTTCCTTCCCTGCCCACAGTGCAGCCGCAGGCTGCACCGTCCATTCTGAGTTCCAACCGATTTGCCCCTCCTAGAATTTGGCTTCACGGGAATATCAGTCTACACCCGGGGATTTCCTTCCCTGCCCACAGTGCAGCCGCAGGCTGCACCGTCCATTCTGAGTTCCAGCCAATTTGCCCCTCCTAGAATTGGGCTTCACGGGAATATCAGTCTACACCCAGGGATTTCCTTCCCTGCCCACAGTGCAGCCGCAGGCTGCACCGTCCATTCTGAGTTCCAACCGATTTGCCCCTCCTAGAATTTGGCTTCACGGGAATATCAGCCTACACCCAGGGATTTCCTTCCCTGCCCACAGTGCAGCCGCAGGCTGCACCGTCCAATCTGAGTTCCAGCCAATTTGCCCCTCCTAGAATTTGGCTTCACAGGAATATCAGTCTACACCCGGGGATTTCCTTCCCTGCCCACAGTGCAGGCGCAGGCTGCACCGTCCAATCTGAGTTCCAACCGATTTGCCCCTCCTAGAATTTGTCTTCACGGGAATATCAGCCTACACCCAGGGATTTCCTTCCCTGCCCACAGTGCAGGCGCAGGCTGCACCGTCCATTCTGAGTTCCAACCGACTTGCCCCTCCTAGAATTTGGCTTCACAGGAATATCAGTCTACACCCGGGGATTTCCTTCCCTGCCCACAGTGCAGGCGCAGGCTGCACCGTCCATTCTGAGTTCCAACCGACTTGCCCCTCCTAGAATTTGGCTTCACAGGAATATCAGTCTACACCCAGGGATTTCCTTCCCTGCCCACAGTGCAGCCGCAGGCTGCACCGTCCATTCTGAGTTCCAACCGACTTGCCCCTCCTAGAATTTGGCTTCACAGGAATATCAGTCTACACCCAGGGATTTCCTTCCCTGCCCACAGTGCAGCCGCAGGCTGCACCGTCCATTCTGAGTTCCAGCCAATTCGCCCCTCCTAGAATTTGGCTTCACGGGAATATCAGTCTACACCCGGGGATTTCCTTCCCTGCCCACAGTGCAGCCGCAGGCTACACCGTCCAATCTGAGTTCCAGCCGATTTGCCCCTCCTAGAATTTGGCTTCACAGGAATATCAGTCTACACCCAGGGATTTCCTTCCCTGCCCACAGTGCAGCCGCAGGCTGCACCGTCCATTCTGAGTTCCAACCGATTTGCCCCTCCTAGAATTTGTCTTCACGGGAATATCAGCCTACACCCAGGGATTTCCTTCCCTGCCCACAGTGCAGCCGCAGGCTGCACCGTCCATTCTGAGTTCCAACCGATTTGCCCCTCCTAGAATTTGTCTTCACGGGAATATCAGTCTACACCCGGGGATTTCCTTCCCTGCCCACAGTGCAGGCGCAGGCTGCACCGTCCATTCTGAGTTTCAACCGATTTGCCCCTCCTAGAATTGGTTTTCACAGGATTAACAGTCTACACCCAGGGATTTCTTTCCCTACCCACAGTGCAGCCGCAGGCTGCACTGTCCATTCTGAGTTCCAGCCAATTCGCCCCTCCTAGAATTTGTCTTCACGGGAATATCAGCCTACACCCAGGGATTTTCTCCCCTGCCCACAGTGCAGGCACAGGCTGCACCGTCCATTCTGAGTTTCAACCGACTTGCCCCTCCTAGAATTTGGCTTCACAGGAATATCAGTCTACACCCAGGGATTTCCTTCCCTGCCCACAGTGCAGCCGCAGGCTGCACCGTCCATTCTGAGTTCCAACCGATTTGCCCCTCCTAGAATTTGGCTTCACAGGAATATCAGTCTACACCCGGGGATTTCCTTCCCTGCCCACAGTGCAGCCGCAGGCTACACCGTCCAATCTGAGTTCCAGCCGATTTGCCCCTCCTAGAATTTGGCTTCACAGGAATATCAGTCTACACCCAGGGATTTCCTTCCCTGCCCACAGTGCAGCCGCAGGCTGCACCGTCCATTCTGAGTTCCAACCGACTTGCCCCTCCTAGAATTTGTCTTCACGGGAATATCAGCCTACACCCGGGGATTTCCTTCCCTGCCCACAGTGCAGCCGCAGGCTGCACTGTCCATTCTGAGTTCCAGCCAATTTGCCCCTCCTAGAATTTGGCTTCGCAGGAATATCAGTCTACACCCAGAGAATTATTTCCCTGCCCACAGTGCAGCCGCAGGCTGCACCGTCCATTCTGAGTTCCAACCGATTTGCCCCTCCTAGAATTTGGCTTCACGGGAATATCAGTCTACACCCAGGGATTTCCTTCCCTGCCCACAGTGCAGCCGCAGGCTGCACCGTCCATTCTGAGTTCCAGCCAATTTGCCCCTCCTAGAATTTGACTTCACAGGAATATCAGTCTACACCCAGGGATTTCCTTCCCTGCCCACAGTGCAGCCGCAGGCTGCACCGTCCATTCTGAGTTCCAGCCAATTTGCCCCTCCTAGAATTTGGCTTCGCAGGAATATCAGTCTACACCCAGGGAATTAATTCCCTGCCCACAGTGCAGCCGCAGGCTGCACCGTCCATTCTGAGTTCCAGCCAATTTGCCCCTCCTAGAATTTGGCTTCACAGGAATATCAGTCTACACCCGGGGATTTCCTTCCCTGCCCACAGTGCAGGCGCAGGCTGCACCGTCCAATCTGAGTTTCAACCGATTTGCCCCTTCTAGAATTTGTCTTCACGGGAACATCAGTCTACACCCAGGGATTTTCTCCCCTGCCCACAGTGCAGGCACAGGCTGCACCGTCCATTCTGAGTTTCAACCGACTTGCCCCTCCTAGAATTTGGCTTCACAGGAATATCAGTCTACACCCAGGGATTTCCTTCCCTGCCCACAGTGCAGCCGCAGGCTGCACCGTCCATTCTGAGTTCCAACCGACTTGCCCCTCCTAGAATTTTGCTTCACGGGAATATCAGCCTACACCCAGGGATTTCCTTCCCTGCCCACAGTGCAGCCGCAGGCTGCACCGTCCATTCTGAGTTCCAGCCGATTCGCCCCTCCTAGAATTTGGCTTCACGGGAATATCAGTCTACACCCAGGGATTTCCTTCCCTGCCCACAGTGCAGCCGCAGGCTGCACCGTCCATTCTGAGTTCCAACCGATTTGCCCCTCCTAGAATTTGTCTTCACGGGAATATCAGCCTACACCCAGGGATTTCCTTCCCTGCCCACAGTGCAGCCGCAGGCTGCACCGTCCATTCTGAGTTCCAGCCGATTCGCCCCTCCTAGCATTTGGCTTCACGGGAATATCAGTCTACACCCGGGGTATTCCTTCCCTGCCCACAGTGCAGCCGCACGCTGCACTATCCATTCTGAGTTCCAGCCAATTCGCCCCTCCTAGAATTTGTCTTCACGGGAACATCAGCCTACACCCAGGGATTTCCTTCCCTGCCCACAGTGCAGCCGCAGGCTGCACCGTCCATTCTGAGTTCCAGCCAATTTGCCCCTCCTAGAATTTGGCTTCACGGGAATATCAGTCTACACCCGGGGATTTCCTTCCCTGCCCACAGTGCAGCCGCAGGCTGCACCGTCCATTCTGAGTTCCAACCGACTTGCCCCTCCTAGAATTTGGCTTCACGGGAATATCAGTCTACACCCAGGGATTTCCTTCCCTGCCCACAGTGCAGCCGCAGGCTGCACCGTCCATTCTGAGTTCCAACCGATTTGCCCCTCCTAGAATTTGGCTTCACGGGAATATCAGCCTACACCCAGGGATTTCCTCCCCTGCCCACAGTGCAGCCGCAGGCTGCACCGTCCATTCTGAGTTCCAACCGACTTGCCCCTCCTAGAATTTGGCTTCACGGGAATATCAGTCTACACCCGGGGATTTCCTTCCCTGCCCACAGTGCAGCCGCAGGCTACACCGTCCAATCTGAGTTCCAGCTAATTTGCCCCTCCTAGAATTTGGCTTCACGGGAATATCAGCCTACACCCAGGGATTTCCTTCCCTGCCCACAGTGCAGCCGCAGGCTGCACCGTCCATTCTGAGTTCCGACCGATTTGCCCCTCCTAGAATTTGTCTTCACGGGAATATCAGCCTACACCCAGGGATTTACTTCCCTGCCCACAGTGCAGCCGCAGGCTGCACCGTCTAATCTGAGTTCCGACCGATTTGCCCCTCCTAGAATTGGGCTTCACGGGAATATCAGTCTACACCCAGGGATTTCCTTCCCTGCCCACAGTGCAGCCGCAGGCTGCACCGTCCATTCTGAGTTCCAACCGACTTGCCCCTCCTAGAATTTGGCTTCACGGGAATATCAGTTTACACCCGAGGGTTTTCTCCCCTGCCCACAGTGCAGGCGCAGGCTGCACCGTCCATTCTGAGTTCCAACCGACTTGCCCCTCCTAGAATTTGGCTTCACGGGAATATCAGTCTACACCCGGGGATTTCCTTCCCTGCCCACAGTGCAGCCGCAGGCTACACCGTCCAATCTGAGTTCCAGCTAATTTGCCCCTCCTAGAATTTGGCTTCACGGGAATATCAGCCTACACCCAGGGATTTACTTCCCTGCCCACAGTGCAGCCGCAGGCTGCACCGTCTAATCTGAGTTCCGACCGATTTGCCCCTCCTAGAATTGGGCTTCACGGGAATATCAGTCTACACCCAGGGATTTCCTTCCCTGCCCACAGTGCAGCCGCAGGCTGCACCGTCCATTCTGAGTTCCAACCGATTTGCCCCTCCTAGAATTTGTCTTCACGGGAATATCAGCCTACACCCAGGGATTCCCTTCCCTGCCCACAGTGCAGCCGCAGGCTACACCGCCCAATCTGAGTTCCAGCCAATTTGCCCCTCCTAGAATTTGGCTTCACGGGAATATCAGTCTACACCCGGGGATTTCCTTCCCTGCCCACAGTGCAGCCGCAGGCTGCACCGTCTATTCTGAGTTCCGACCGATTTGCCCCTCCTAGAATTTGTCTTCACGGAAATATCAGCCTACACCCAGGGATTTCCTCCCCTGCCCACAGTGCAGGCGCAGGCTGCACCGTCCATTCTGAGTTCCAACCGACTTGCCCCTCCTAGAATTTGGCTTCACAGGAATATCAGTCTACACCCGGGGATTTCCTTCCCTGCCCACAGTGCAGGCGCAGGCTGCACCGTCCATTCTGAGTTCCAACCGACTTGCCCCTCCTAGAATTTGGCTTCACGGGAATATCAGTCTACACCCGGGGATTTCCTTCCCTGCCCACAGTGCAGCCGCAGGCTGCACCGTCTATTCTGAGTTCCGACCGATTTGCCCCTCCTAGGATTTGTCTTGACGGGAATATCAGCCTACACCCAGGGATTTACTTCCCTGCCCACAGTGCAGCCGCAGGCTGCACCGTATATTCTGAGTTCCGACCGATTTGCCCCTCCTAGAATTGGGCTTCACGGAAATATCAGTCTACACCCAGGGATTTCCTTCCCTGCCCACAGTGCAGCCGCAGGCTGCACCGTCCATTCTGAGTTCCAACCGATTTGCCCCTCCTAGAATTTGGCTTCACGGGAATATCAGTCTACACCCGGGGATTTCCTCCCCTGCCCACAGTGCAGCCGCAGGCTGCACCGTCTATTCTGAGTTCCGACCGATTTGCCCCTCCTAGAATTTGTCTTCACGGAAATATCAGCCTACACCCAGGGATTTCCTCCCCTGCCCACAGTGCAGGCGCAGGCTGCACCGTCCATTCTGAGTTCCAACCGACTTGCCCCTCCTAGAATTTGGCTTCACAGGAATATCAGTCTACACCCGGGGATTTCCTTCCCTGTCCACAGTGCAGCCGCAGGCTTTACCCTCCAATCTGAGTTCCAGCCAATTTGCCCCTCCTAGAATTTGGCTTCACGGGAATATCAGTCTACACCCGGGGATTTCCTTCCCTGCCCACAGTGCAGCCGCAGGCTGCACCGTCTATTCTGAGTTCCGACCGATTTGCCCCTCCTAGAATTTGTCTTCACGGAAATATCAGGCAGTAGACGTTGACAATAGACCAAGAGCAGTATATATAAACGTCGGCTGCTTGACGAGATACGTGCGATTCAATAGCGCATTTGATATCCAACCATCAAGTGTACGAGTGGTAGGCCGGAGAACAGCAAGGTACCTCAAACTTGGGTAATTAAACCATTTCATTTACCGCTGACGTGCCCAGCTTCTTGTACAATGATCTTTTTATTGATTGTATGAGCCTCTCGTAAAACCCTCCTTTCCACGGGGCATACGGTGTGATCCTTATCCATCTTATTTCCTGGTTTCCTGCAAACTCTTCCACTTCCTGTGTTTGTAGTTCCGAGACTTCCCCCATTATTTCCGCTCCTAGGATGAACGTCGGTGCGTTGTCTGAGGTGATCGTCTCTGGTGTGCCTCTCCTTGCAATGAACCGTCTCATAGCTCTGAGGAAGGAAACTGTGGTATTGTCTGATACTAGCTCCAGATGCACTAGCCTCGTCGCCGTGCACGTTAGTATGCATCCATACGTCTTCTTCTCAGTTTCCCCCTCCTTGACGTGTATTGGACCATAGTAGTCCAGTCCTACATGTTGAAAGGGTCTAGTTCTTATGACTTTTCTTTCTGGTAGGTCCATCGCTTTCGGATAACTGTAGGGAAGATTATTGAGCTTCTGGCACCTGACACAGGCTCGCAATACCTTTGTCGTTTGTCTTCTGAGTTTCGGAATCCAATACCGCTCCCTAACCCTGCTCATAGTGTGGGCTACCGAGCGATGTAGATTCCCATGGGCTTCCTGAATTATCAGACTCGCCAGCATCGTGTTGGGTGCTATCAGCACTGGATTCCTTTCTTCCTCGGTCATGTTGCTATTACCGAAGCGTCCAAAGCATCTCTGGAGACCATCCTTTTCGTCTTTTTTCACGTTTAGGTTCTTCAGTCGTCCTACTAGCTTCCTCGTCACCTCTTCTTTCTGATGGATTCTCAACACTACTTTGCGCGCTGCTCTCATTTCTATTCCTGTGATAGCTAGTGTTGTTGCGTTGTCTGCATGTTCTTCTCCGATAATTGATGGATTTGTAGGATTTCAGTTCTTCTATCCCTCCTAACCCTACTCGCCGCTCTTCTCACGAACCTTAGGACGTAGGCCATAATTTGGGTAGTCTTCCTTAGAGAGCTGAAACGTTTCCATTCGATTATTCCGCCGCCCTCTTCTAACTCTTCCTCCACCACATTCACTGATGGTTCCTCTTGTACGATTGATGGTGCTGAGAAGAGTTGTGTCTCTTCTGGCCAGTCCATTAGTTCTTCTTTGAAAAAGGGGGTTCCTTTCCTTTTGTGGTGTTCGAGTTCTTTTCCTGTTGCCCCTCTCGTTGCTACATCTGCAGGGTTCACTTTTGTGCTTATGAACCCTATGATTAGCTGGATATTGTCCTCCAGGAGTTTCGTTGCGATCTTCTTGATCTCCGATATCCTGTTTGTAACCAGTACTCCTCTCGTACTCTTCTCATCTGGCCTTTTCAGCCAGCTCAGTGCTATCTCGCTGTCGGTCAATATTACATCCTTGATTGAAATTACCTCCTTCAGTTCTTCACATATCGTCCTACCCAACCGCACCCCGATCGTGCAGGCGTTGAGTTCTAGCTTCGGAATTGTGTGAATCTGCTTCATCGACGGTAATTTCGTTTTTGCTGCCAGTAGCGCCGCTCCCTTGTTCTTCACCATATATGCTACTGCAGCCATTGCTTTCGTGCTCGCATCAACGCACACCACTACTCTGTGATGCGTACCGCTTTCTGCGATTTTTCTTGGCATCTCCCTCCGGAAATCTTTCACTTCTTCTGTGATTCTTTCCCATGCTGATCTGTCTTCGACACTTAGCAATGCGTCCCAGGAATATTTCTTCTTCCATAACTCCTGGAAAAACCACTTCATTCTTATGAGCAAGGGTGCTAGCCACCCCATTGGGTCATACACCGATGCCAACTGTTTCAGTATCGTCCGCTTCGTGATCTTCTTTGCTGGGACTATTGTGCATTCCATCGTCAGAGTGTCTTCTTCCGCGTCCCATCTTATTCCGAGTACCTTGTGCCTCTGATTCGTTGATCTATCCTTTTCCGATATCGCGTCCATCAGTTCTTTATTGTTCGACATGAACTCTCTGAGATTCATATTCAACTCGTTGAAGGTAGATTTCGACCTCTGGTACTTTTCCTTTGCCTCTTCTACCGACTCTGCTAGCAGGAACAAATTGTCTACGTACGAATTCGTATTGATTTCTTCCGCTAGCTCCCTGTTCTGTTCCTTCTCCAGGTGTCGTCGGATCGTCGCTGACAGTAGAAACGGTGATGCATTCAGTCCGAAGGTTACGCGTGTGAATCGGTATACCACCACATTGTCTTTGTCCGGTGGTCTCCTGATGTCCCTTAGCCACAAGCATCTCGTCGAGTCTCTATCGGCATGGTGTAATCGCACTTGCAAAAATGCTTTTTCCACATCTGAGATCATCGCAATCTTCCCTGCCCTGAACCTCCACATCATTCCTAGAAGTTTTGGAAGGATTAGGGGTCCTTGGTGCAGTGCGTCATTTAGACATGGCTTCCCAGGATAGTGTGCTGACGCATCAAACACTATCCTTAGCTTCGTCGTTTTTTCGACGGCGTTATGACTGCCTGGTGGGATAGCAAATGGATCCACCCCGAGTGCTTTTCCTCGTGGTGTACTTCTTCGATGATCTCCTTCTTTAGCTGATCCTTGAATACTTCGTCATACTTTCTCAGCATTTCCACGTCGTTTCCATACTTCTTGTATGTTCCCCACAGACGTGCCAACGCTATCGAATAGTTGTCCGGGAGTGTTTCATGTTCTTGCTTCCACGGTAGTCTCACGTAGTATCCGTCTTTCTTCTTGACAGTAGTGTCTCGAAAATTCTTCCATACCTGGTCATTGATTCTTTCCTTCTCTATCTTCTCTGGTCCAGGGAATTCTTCAACACCTGACGAATCAATTGCCAGATACTTGTCCCAGAGCTCCTTCTCTTCTTCTTCTTTCGACGTTTGCATCACCTCGCAAGGGTTATCCTTTTCTCCGACCAGGTTCCTTCTTCCTGACTTTACTTCGTCAGCCTTCTTACCCGTTATCATGAAACCGAACTTCGTTCCCACAATGTGGATCCCTGAAGGCAGCTTATACTTTGTTTCCTCCATTAGGCCCCACAGTGTGTCGCATCCCAATAGTATTCTTGAACTTTCTTCTTCCTCTATCCCTTCTGACTCGGCTAGTTGTAGCTTATGTTCTTCTATGAATCGGACATCTTCCCTTGTCAGTGTCGGTTTCGCTCTTCTTTTTGCCACGTGTTGACTTCCATACAGCTGAACCTTGTGCTTGATACCTTTCCTATCTTCAAGCGTAGCTTCCACGACAGGATAGGTAGCTTCTTCTGCTGCTTTCTTAGCTCCAAAGGTTCTTATTCTCATCTTTTCTGTTCTTACCACTGGAAGGTTGAGCTTCTTTGCCAATGCTGTATCTATGAAGGACAATTCTGAACCGGAATCTAGCATCACTCGGACTCGGCTTGTTGCTCGAGGTCCTCTCAGCAGTGCTATTCCTGTCAGGATTGAAGTGTTCCGGGTTTCGGTGTTCTTTCGTGCCACTTGATACACTTCTCCTTCCCTTTCTTCTTCATTTCCTGACTCGTTCTCGTCCTCCGTTTTCTTTTGTACTTCATTGACATTGGGATATCTGGGCTGCTGGAATCTGTTTGTGGAGTTGACTTGGTTGGAGTTTCCTCTCCTTGGTGTGTCATTCCTCCATTGTTGTCTAGGTGGCTCCTGTCTGGTGAACCTCGACCTAGGCGTTTCATTCGTATTTGTCGATCGTTGCTTCGGCGTTGTCCCTCTGTCGGGCTCTCTCCTGGCTTCCTGTGAGCTCTGGCCTTTGCACGTCGACGAATGGTGCTTCTGCCCGCATTTGAAGCAGGCGATGCTTCTGCAATCCCTTGCAGTGTGTGAAGATTTGCCGCAATTGCGGCACAGCCGATTTCTTTCCAGATATCCAATCCTTTCTCCGAATGGTACCGTCCTACATTGGTAGGATAGGTGGTTTGGTCGTTTGCAGTAGATACACCCTGTCCTGACCTGAGTCAGGCTAGGCTGTATTCCCTGAGACTGGTCTCTTCTTTCCACATTATTGGTATTGATTACCTCTTGTGTCCTGAGGATTTGCTCTTCTTGACTGATAATCTCCTCCATGTCGTTGTACAGAGTACTCCATGTCCACTGTTCTAAGGAAGGTCGCTTCCCCAGTGCTTTCTTCTGGACTGTGACTTCAAACTTTCGGAAGACTACAGTTAGGAGCCAACGATGGTCCACGTTTTGGCCTTTGCTTTGTAACTGCGCCATCAACGTAGCCACCTCATCGAGTAGCCTTCTCTGCGCTCTCGTTGACGTTCCTTTTGCTTGTAGATCTTCCACATTCCTGAACAGCTGGTCCACGACGATGTCCTTTCGTCCGAACTTCTTCTGTAGCCATTCCACTGCTCTCTGATAATTGCTTTCCTCGAACGGGAATCGCTTGATCGCTTCCTTCGGTTCTCCGGCTAGTACCGATAGCAGATATGACAACTTGGTTAGTCGTGGAATATCCTGTTCGTCGATCATCGTCCGAAACAGGCCCCAGAAATGATCCCAATCCGTCAGTTTTCCTGAGAATATCGGGATACTGATTTTCGGGAGCGCTGTCAACAGTCTTCCTGGTCTGGCTAGGGTCGGCTCAGATAAGTTTCTACTTCCTTCGCTGTGCTGCCATCCATTCGTTTCTGTGTTGGTTTTGATATCCCTGATAGTCTGATCCACCTCGAACTCCAGTCCTTTCAGGTTCTCCACTAACACCTCCGATTTTTCCAGCAGCTCCAGTGCTCTGTCGGTTCGCTCGAGTACGTCGGTTTCTTCCACCTTCGTATCCTCCTCGCTTAGTAGCTCGAACGACTCCGTTAACCCACTCAAGGCGTCATCTAACGTCCTTGCATGTCCGTGCACTGCCACTCTCATCTTTCCTATCCTCAGCCTGATCTTCTTCAATTCTTGGATGTTGTCCTTCCTTAGTCCCTCATCCCAGGTTTCAAATAGATTATCACCTTCTATCCAACGGTCTTCCAGAGATTTCTTCATTCTGGTTACCCTTCCTTTGGCTGTTGATAATCTATGCGTCATCTTTCTTTTTTTTACCGTGCCAGGCTTGCCAAAAAAAAAACAACAGAGGGAAAATATCTGACAGGAGAGAAAATAAAATTTCCTTTAGGATGGGTAGTTGATTTCTTTTTTCACTTCCTATAGAGCTCTTCTTGTCCTGTGAGCTTCCCTGCTCCGACGATGGAACGATTTAATCGATTTTTCTTTCGTAGTTGTATTCTTGAGCAGTAGACCGAGAATTTTCAGCTTTATTCGGCTAACGTTTCGGCAATCACGCCTTCTTCAGAGCCTGGAAGCCAAAGATACATAAGGAAACTAGCCGTCCAAGCACCATTTCAGAACAAAAGGACTAATTTTGCAGAAAACTCACAAAAGCGACACCGTATGACAATTTGAAATAGCTAACCTTTAGTGTGCAGACTGGAGCCTGCCAGACACCCTCAGATGGTCTTAGATGGCGGGTGAATGAGTGGGACCATATCGGACCACCCACCTCATTAGCCTTCAGAAGGCTGATCAAGCTCATAAGCAGATCAAAACCCACAAAGGTCAACAAAGGGGGCTAGTTCTTGGGTGATCGCCACACATTCGTCCTTTCTGTTGATCTTTGGGTTTTTGGAATTTATCCAAAACGCCTCTAGGGTCCTGCGTGCGGCAATCTCTGAATCGCGCGCAAGTATCGTAACCGCAATATCGAAACAGCTGTTTCCATGGACTTGCACCTGGTGTTCTCCCAAAGGAGTAGACACCTTGGACTTTCTCATGCCATCCACGTGTTCCTTAACCCTAACGCAAAGAGCCCTGCCTGTTTCTCCTACATATTCCTCTCTGCACATCTGGCAAGAGATAAGGTAAACCACCCCAGTGCTAGCGCAATCCCCTTCCCTTCCGTATGGGCAAATCACACATGACGGCGTTATGCAGGCTCGGTCATACAGACGGTTTCGAACCAATTGTCCCTTGAGGTTGTGAGGAGGGATCTCAATCAGCCTAACGACGTCCTGGAGGTCTGCCTTACGTATAGTCTACAGCAATGTTAGTAGGACCTGGTGAGGTTGCGGACTTGTCTTAACATACGGTAGTTTGTTAGTGGAATCACTCATTTTTCCAGAACAGCTTTGATAGATCGGTGAGTCTGTGTGTTCACCGATACGACCAAATCTGTGGAAGCAATGAAAACAGGTGAAATGTGGGAGCGGAAGCCGAAACTCACCGACCAATTTTAGTTATTTCGAAAAAATGAGTGATAACACAGGCTACAGTATGTTTAGAAGAATCCGCAACCTCACCAGGTCCTACTTCCATTGCTGTAGACTATATAAAGGAGCGTATCGCGGCGCTTAGCTCTTCGGAAATGAAGGGCACAGAAAACCCTATTTTTGACCTGTCCTGGTCAGCGCTGATCATTCTGGGTGGTCTTCGCTTGAAATTGGTGGATCCTTTGACAGGGTAACCGTTTTGCTGAGCTATGCGCTGAGCTAATTCTATTGAGGCCGTCTTCTGCGTACTGTCAGATGAAACTGCGATAGCTGTGCGAAACATGTTTTTTACAGTGGCTTTTTTGATTGTAGTGGGATGCGCAGAACTATAATGGACAATAATATTTTTACTTGTAGGTTTGCGGAACCACCTAGTTTTGTATGACCCTCCGGAAATTTTGACCTGGGCATTCAGAAACGGAAGCCACCCAGCAGCCGATGGTTTTTCCCGTGTAAATTGAATGTGTTCCGATTGCTGGTTCAGGAGGTCAAAACAGGTGTCCATCTCGGTTTGAGTGGCGCACACAATGAAGCAATCGTCAATATAACGGCAGTAAACGACTGGGTGGCGATCTAAAACTGGCAATTCTACTTTAGACATAAATGTGACCGCCAAGACAGGAGCCAAACGCTGTCCCATTGCCAGTCCCCTAACTTGTTTGAAATAGTCCCCAGACCACCTGAAAACATTGCATTCTAAACATTCGCTGAGCAGCGCCATTATTTGAGATATTGAAAGAGTGTAAAAATTTATGTTTGCCTGCTGTTCCGTAAGGATTTCGAAGACCGCCTGCAAAGCGCAATCATTTGACACATTGGTGTACAATGACGTAACATCAAAAGACTCCATAACGAAACCCTCCTCTAATCTACCGTTAGCTAATTTTTGGAGGAAGCTTCCGGTGTTAGGGAGGTGAGCAGGTAGGAATTTGAGAAGTTGAATTAGAATTATGTTCAAAAACCATGAAACCCGGTCTGTTGGACCCCCGACATTGCTTATAATGGGTCTTATTTTGAAAATTGATGGATCAGCTGCGGCGTCAATGTTATCTGCGGTCAACTTGTGTGTTTTTATGAGCGTGTATAGAACAGGACAAACGGGTAGGTCATTCTTAAGGCGAACAGCTGTGCTCCTAGGCAAATTGACAGCATTGAGTACTTTGCTCCATATCCTATTCAGGCGACGATATTGCCTGCCAAACTCCTCAGGGCTAGAAGGGGCATATAGAGTGCGATCTTGAAGGTGCAAACGAGTTATGGCCCGGTCCAATTCTTGCGAGAGAACAACAAATTCTCCGCCCTTGTCACTGACATTGATTTTTATGGTGCCATCTGTTACAAGGTCTCGGATCTCCGCTAGTCCATGTTTTTGTGCCGCTGTTAGATTGGATTGCGCACGAGTTGCTGAGCACCTATGCAAGACTGTAAGGAGAGAGGTGGAGAATAGACGGAACTTAATGTCCACCGCAATATTGGGTTCCTTTGGACTGAGGTAGGTGGACGGAAAGGGAGGGGATGGGATTGCAGTACTACTTACGATACTTGGTCTTGGTCCCAGCGCATCGATCTTCGCTCGCTGCCGCAGACGATCATGTAACGATTGCAGGCTGCCAACTATCTTACGTGACAAGTTACAGCACAATTAACGACTAGGAGCGAAACTCGGTCCTAAGTCCAACACAGAGAGCGCATCTTGGGACAGTGTGACGTCACCAATAACCGTGACCCGAGGGCCACGCACATCACCCACACTATCTTCGACGCTGGGATTTCTGCTAAAGGTATTAGTGGTGATTTGCACATTACGACATCGCTCTCGAGTCAGTAATCTAGAAAATTTTTCCTGAAGTCTTACTTTAGTCCTAGAACGGATAGAATCACATATGGTCTTTGACTCACCTACGATCCTCCTCCACAGGCGATTCGGCAAGAAACGTTCACAACATACTTCTTTTGCAATACATCTATTCAACAATACATACAAATGATCTCTATTGGTCTCCATACAGATTCTCAGAAGTTGTCGCTGGACTGCTTGCACATTCTTGTCGCCATGTGATCGCCCGCAAAGCTCGAACAAACGTTTCCTCTCGATGAAATTGGGGATGACGTTGTGTTGTTGGCAGCGGCGAAGGAAATAGGTAGTTTGCCTTGCTACGACCATCTTTTGTCGAAGGGACAGAACTTCCTTTATAAGTCGATAATAGTCTGCTGGCACATCGCGAAGTATATTCCACGTTCGACTTTCCATAAATCTCGGCATGGTAAAATCTCGTAGTTGTATTCTTGAGCAGTAGACCGAGAATTTTCAGCTATATTCGGCAAACGTTCCGGCAATCACGCCTTCTTCAGAGCCTGGAAGCCAGAGATACATAAGGAAACTAGCCGTCCAAGCACCATTTCAGAACATAAGGACTAATTTTGCAGAAAACTCACAAAAGCGACACCGTATGACAATTTGAAATAGCTAACCTTTAGTGTGCAGACTGGAGCCTGCCAGACACCCTCAGATGGGATTTTTCTTTCGTCTCGGTACGACGAAAAGGTTCGAGAACAAACTCAAAAAAAATCGATTGCGAACTCCGAAATTACGATTTCTTTTTCGTTTGCCCTCTTTTCCCGGGCTCTTCTTTTTCTTCTTTACCCAAGTTTAGGCTTTTAAAAAAAATCTTTTTTTTTTCGAAAAAAAAAATTCTTCTTTTTTGGTGCTTGTTCTTCTTTACTGGGCTCGATGAAACGGCCGATGCACCATTTCCTTGAAGGCGCTGTCGCTAGTGGAAAGGTTAGGTACTTTTGGAGGAATGGCAAAAAGTTGAAATTTTTGAATTCAATGAGTAGCCAACCTTTTTCTTTTTCTCCTCCAATTGAATCCTTCGTCGTGGTGGATCCTTCCAGCGATCACGTGCGGTGGTTCAGTCTTCTTTGACGTCGGACAGCGGCCTCCAGGGACTTCTTGGCGAACCTCAAACTTGGGTAATTAAACCCTTTACTAACCTATATGCACTGTCTGACTAGAGAAGAAGAGGGGGGAGGAGAGGTAGGGGCTGGGACAAAAACACTGAACAAGAAAAAAATAGAAAGAACCCCCCCCCCCATCAAGCAAGAACAGGCCGCTGGCCTAAAAATGATGGCAAATGACGGAGGGGTTTCGAAATGGACGGCCGCAGCGCGCCCCAGCCATGCGGAGCGTCGTTTGCGCTGGGGCGCGCTTCCCTTCCTTCGGCTTGCAGCACTCCCGAATTTTCAGTGTTTTCTCTCCCCCCTCTTCTGATTCTTCTTGACCTTTCTCACCTTTGTGGTGAGAAGATCCTAGTCTTCTTGGGCTTTGTCCCCTTTGTCCAGATTGTTGCTTCGGGCTTTTCTTCTTAATATTTTTCCAGTAAATATGTGGGGGTTATTTGAACGAACGAACAATAAGCATGCATATTTACAAGTAGGTGTCGCCGACAACGTTTGTCGACGACAAATATTGCGAAATCAATGTTTATTGTTTTTTCGAACATTGAGCGGAAAAAAAGTATGTTCGTAAGCGGCAGATTTTAGAAAAACCTCTGAGAATGCTCAGCTGGGCATCAATAAGTATAGCGAAACGGCTTCCCAGTGCAAATCACCTGAAATAAATAGAGGCATATCGAATTAAGACGCCAGTAAATAAGAAGTTGAGCAGTAACATAAGAAATGCACACTAAAAGTGGTTTCACTTGAATGGAACTGAAAAAAGCAGGTGGGAGATTAACGCGCTCTAATGAGAAAACCGCGCCGCGCCGACGCGACCGCAGCAACAAAATTTGTCCAGTCACCAGGATTTAGTGGCTTCTCTATTCATAAACCTCAGCGCCAGCTCGTCAGGCTCGTGAAGCGAATATGATTACCTTCTAGACGCGTTTCAACCTACTACGATTACTTCATCGACGCCAGCGCGTGACGTGTGTGTGATGTTGAAGCATGAATGGCCCGACGTCCTGCTCACGTTTTCATCATCTGCATTATTGCTTCACCATCAGTTTCGTTCCGCTTCATAATTATTTCCAATACTATCCAGTGCTACCATGGTGAAAATCGCTTGCTGCCTTTTTGGCACAGTTTAGACCTAGCAACTTCATTCGGCTTCGCCACAGTGTCGCTGCTGGAACGACGATGTGGGAGATATTCATGCTCTAGCGCCATGCCCGTGCGTGACGCGCTAACGTTGAGGAGTATGAGCAGGATCATGTCTAAAAATCACCCATCCCATGCGGGCAGTCGCGTCGCGGCGTCGCATTGCAGCGCGCTTTCTCTTCACTGCAAAGTATTTTCTCGCCTTTATTCGATATCGCCTCAACTACTCACAGTGTAGTGCATATTTCCTATAAGCGACTACGCTTACAAACACCGCTGAACTAGCACAAAAACAGGATCGTTGCATGGAATCGGCGTGAAGACATTTGGCTTTCGAGAAAATAATAGCAACGGCAACCAAGGTTTTCTCTGAAAATGGAGGCAACCTTCGAACTTTCAAATAGGCTCAAGCGGTTGCAGTCCCGCAGGACAATGGCTGAGATCTCAAATCCCAAAAAAAACTCATGTTTTGAAGGACGTGAAAAAGTCTAACCGAAATTGAAAATGTCGGGTATGGCCTTGAATGTAGAGATTAAGTTCAATCTCATGAGTTTTTCGAGTCAGGAGAGTAGTGGTAAATGTAAAGACTACAAAAACAAAGGGGAAAGTTACAAAAGTTGAAACTTTCTCTTTGAAGTTTCGGCTTTCAAAATGGGCAAGAAAATTCACTGATGGTAGGACGTAAAAATCTTCTGTCCTTTTCTCGAGAACTTTGGTTACCAAGTTAGGACCATAGCTGTTTGGACGAATAGGACAACGGCCTGCTGGATATACTTAGTATCCGAGTAAATCCTTGTCGTATATCCGACCAGATATCCCAGATTCAGATACCAATTGGCTAGTTAGTCAAAGTAGAAGTTTTTTTGTATAGTTGATTTGCATACTTTTTACTAGCTAGTTGTCCGGAATCAGACCTGTGTATGGATAACACTGTATCTCGCAACGAAGATATAGTAACTGAAGATTTGTTTACGCATTTTTATTAATATGCATATATGTAGCTTGAAGTTAGTATGTTAACATGCTGCAACAGCAATGAAGTACCGCTGTTTGTCAATCATGGGTGTTTCCAAAGGCTTGCGTTGTATACCTGGTTAATTTTTCACCGTTTTACCTCAACTTTGTTATCCGAGATTATCCAACCGGATGTCCGTACCCGAATCATTGGAAAAATGGCATTATGTGAATTGATCCATTATCCGAAGAATTATCTTCGAATAACAAGTATACTGCTGGACCCTGTGTTTAAGTATATCATCACGTCTACAGTATAGTATATTATACCAGTATTATACCAGTATTGTTATCAAATCAACTGGGCACTATACTATAGCCTTTTGCACCCCAAGGATTACGGTTAGTTAGTTAGTTAGTTTTATTACGATCACATAAGGCAACCGTTGGAAAAAAAAACATCTAACAGCGAGAAAAAAACAAGTAATTGCACAAACACAGTGCAACAAATGAAAAATATAATTATGAGCACTAGTGCTGTCGGTACCAATCAAACTAGGATAACTCGTAGCTATGAAAAAGGTTTGATATTCTCCGCTTAAACTGAGCATAAGTCATATTTGTAGCTGGAGTATTTTTTGTAGCTTTGAGAAAGGCACTCCCTGCTCTAAAAGTAAACGATTTTGCCCGAATTGTGGTTTTGGTCTAGGTAACGTGATTTTGAAATGGCTCCCCCTAGTATTGGTTGTCGTGGAACTGAAAAAATTTCTGGGATGAAGTAACTAAGGGTTACGGTGAAAGGATTACGGTTAGTTACGGTAAGGAAATAAAAAACTGCATAGGCGTAACCTCGACATGGGTGCAAAATTGTTCTCGAACAATCTTATGTGTTGATTGGACCGGACCTGTATTTCCAAAATTCATTCAACCAAAGTAGGGTTTTCAAACAATGAGCTCGTACTGGGAGACAGCTAAATTCTTTGTGTGAATATTGTCATTCAGCAAGCTTGTAAGTATACATCACAATTGAGGAGGCCAATAATGCCTAGCAGATGCATAGTATTCCGCTTTCTTTTCGCACTCAACCAAAGAACGTAAAGATGGTCACACTAAGCTATGGTACATCGTAATAATCTGGGTAAGCTGACTATTCGCCGATGGAATTCGCATGACAAGGTGAGAGGTATCGCTGGCCGGAAGACAGATTGTCGCAATTCTCACTGCTCTTATTCCTCAAGTTCACCAATTCATCCATTCGTTTACAGCTTCTAATATAAAGGAACAAGCATCGTGTGATTTAAGCTCTTGTCCAACGATAGATTGAGAAAATGCAAGAGAAAGCACTGCAGCAGCGAGAAAGCGCGCTGCAATACCACGACGCGACGCGACCGCCCGCATGGGATGGGTGATTTTTAGACAGCATCGTATGAGCAGCCCTTAGACCGTGATTGGGGCGCCTGCTTTGCTTTGAAAGGTTTACGATTTCGGTCATCACTATTGTACAAAACGCCTTTCGAAGCATGACAATCTGACGCTGTATTTATTGCATCTGTTCCACAGCTATGTCTGATATTATAATAAAGGTTTTCAGCATTTTTTAGTTTGCAGGTTTTTGACGCGCCACAGTTTGACAGCCAACGAGCACCCTTCTTCTGTGGGATGCGCGGTGGTGCTTGTGTATTCTTGGTGACATTGCTGTGTAGCATACGAGCATTTCGTGGTGAAGAAGACGTGACCATTTTCCCGACCACGCCACAGGTAACGCTTAGCGTTTTTGTTCACTTTAAACTTCGTTTAAAAGTTGAAAACTGATTAGTTGCTCGTTCTCTGCTGTAATGATTTAGTCACGGGTGGTATTGTCATGCTGGTAAGCCACTGCGTGTGCTGAATGACGAGTAGACTAGGTCACAAAGTAATCCAAGAAACTCTTCCGGCAATTGCTTGAGATGGACGGCTGACACACCGTCGAGTCCCTCGGCTCGCGAGTTCTTCATGGACTTGATGAGGGAGGACATTCAGAGGCAGTTATGGCAGGTAGATCTTGTCGGCTGAGCTTCCGTATAGACCGGAGAGTGAGCCTGTTGGAACAATCACCCCGGGAAGTCGCTGAAGCAAAGTGTTTTCCAAGTCGACATGCAGCCTTAAATTCGGACCCGAATTTCCCCGAAGGGAACTTGAGCATGTTGCGCTCCGCTGCCAATTTCTTCCCAGAAAACCGCTTAAGAGTGCTCCAGGTCTTCTTTGCATCAGTGGAGAGATTCAAGGATTCAGTGAATTCCATCCATCGCATCCGCTTGTAATCATTCAGCATTTTGGTGATCTCATCATACAGTCGTTGAATGCTGGGATCTGAAGGGTCAGCTCGGCGCTTCTCGTCCCGTAATTCGATCAGCTCCAGGACATCTTTGGGAACGTTAGGGTGAAACGTTCTAACGCGCCCTGTAGGAATTGCATTTCTGGAGGCGTTGCGTATGGCATCAACGATGAACTTGTCCTTCTCATCAACGAAGCCAGTTAGCGGATAGTAGGCTACCCGACTGAGTAACACCTCTTTAAATATGACCTAGTTGGCCTTACGGTAGTTGGTGTACAATTTGCTACGTGAGCCTATGAAAGGTGCCAGGTGACTTTTGAGAGAAAAATCCAATGAAGCACATATGGGTACATGATCGCTGGTCATAGCTATAGCAGTGGACCAGTTACAGGAAACAGCAAGAGAAGATGATACAGAAGTTACATCCGGAGTGGACGGCCTGCCCGTGGAAAGAAGGCGAGTGGGGGCGTCCTCGTTAATGGCAACAAGATCACAATCCTCAGCAAAAAGCTCAAGTAGTTCCCCTCTGTCATCGGGATCTAGAGAGGAGAACCAGGATGTCGAGTGAGCATTAAAATCGCCAGCCATGACAACAGAAGAAGATGGGAGGGCAGTGTGCACAGATTGCAAAAATGGAGTGGGGTCAAACGAATTTTTGACATGAGGAGATTGGGGGAATATAAGTGTTAACAATATCTATAGGGCAACTTTGCAATACAACATGAACACCAATACATTCTACAACATTATCATCAGGGAGAGCTATAATATGAGAAGGTATAGAAGTTTTTCCAAACGTAGAAATGCCTCCACCATGAGATGTGCGAGGGAGGTGGTAAGACGTATAACCGGGGAGGCGGGGTAGGGAGGATGTTGGGCTAAGTTTTGTCTCCTGAAGGAGAATGACATCTGGATGAGAGCGTTCAATGTACAATGTGAGTTCAGCAAGTTTGGCACGCAGGCCATTGATATTGAGTTGAAAAATGTCTAGACCATGAAGAGGAACACTAGGGGGAGAGTTAGAGCAAGAAGTACAACAATAAATAATAAGCAACAGTGTAGTCATTATAGCTGGTTAACCCCGAACATTTGAGGTTTACCCAACCGAGGCAACCACCGCACTGGACGCTTGCATGTTGAGCCGACAGTCCATAATGACAACAGGGATATCGTGGAGTCTTGCAGTGTGGCCTTGTGTTCCTCTCAATGCCGGCTCGCAACAGTAGAATGCGAAGGAGTGCGGCAGCCAGCCATTCGCAATCCCATACAGAAAAAGTCCTCGTGGAGTTGTTGATGCCCGTTTGATGAGTCTCCTTGATCTTGGTAGTCGACTCCACAGATCCACCACGCGTAGGTTGAGCATCTCGGATCCGGTAGTGTAATGTCGGTCCCATCGGGCGTTGGTTGCTACACAATAAGACGTTGAAGCTAGGACTTTTACGGGCGTCACCGTCTACCGCTACAGAAAATCGTGCGCCTGCAGCAAGCCAGGACGGCGAGGCGACTGCAGAAAATTACCGGAGACAACCAATGCGGATGTTTTAGTCAGCTTTTTATCTTTTTCTAACAGATTATAAGTTCATCAGCCCTGGATAAATCACATAGATCTTGCGTGTAAGACTGCGATATTAACCAAAACAAAAGGTCAGCAAGTGGGACGCACACATACTTATCAGAATCCACTGAAAGTTAGCAAAAAGCTATAGAAAACTTGGGCTCAGCAGTTAAAAGCCTTTTTCTTCGCAAAGCATCGGTCAATATTGATTCGCCAGCGCAAACACACCTTTATAGCCTATCTCACTCATTTTGAGCCGTTTAAAGTAGGGCTTATCGGTTGTATCATGTCAAAATCTCATTATCGTTGTATTTTGCGATGATCGACCGCTCCGCTGCTTGCTCCGCGTGGACTCATCAGCAGGCTAGGCTTTACATCTACATGTAATTACCCATAAATCAGGGAAAGGGGCTCAAGTTCATGTTTGATACCTGCCAAGTATACTGGAGTCCACCAAGAGTGTCTCATTCACCTATCAATAAGAAGCGGTCGGCTGGGGATCAATGTGCATGAATCCCATACCAGCACGCTTGATACCGATTGAGCAAGAGCGGTTTTGCTGCAACGAGTCTCATGCTCATTGATCTCCAATCCACCGCTTCTCATTGATAAGTAAATGAGACACTCTTGGTGGACTCTACTATAGAAGTCTTAGAATGGCTACACTGTGTCATTCTCTGATCGATACAACACTCCTGCAAGAACCCCACCTTTGCGTTGGCAGTAATTCGTTGCGCACCGTGATGTCTTGGCTCTCTGTCAGCAGACGGTTGTCTGCTACGGTGGATGGTTATGCCTTTTGAATTCCTAGCATCAACGTCTTGTGGCTTCATACAGACCACGTCTACGTAAAAAGGCGGGTGTGCGGTTGCGTACTTCCACCAGGCATCTTGTGAGTTGCGGAAGTCGCGCTATAATCGACTGGAATTTTGAAGAAAAAATATCGGCTGCATATAGGAGATATCTGTAACTGTTTTGCCTAGCTACGGAAGGTTTCTGATTTGGCATTAAACAAAATGTGAGAATCTCGTTGAAGAAGCGAAGTACTTCAAGCGTATAATTTGGCATGGGAAAAACTCGGGAGAAGCGCTAAAAGTTCAATGAAATGATGTACCATTGATCTGGCTGCGCACTCGTTTCATGAACAGCAAAAATTCGGTGTAGCATTGAAGAACCAAATTACGCGCGTGCTACTGAGCACCCATTTGTAGTCTGCAGAAATGGAAGTAGGACCTGGTGAGGTTGCGGATTCTTCTTAACGTACTGTAGTCTGATTGTGTTATCGCTCATTTTTTCGAAATAACTGAGATTGGTCGGTGAGCTTTTGTTTCCACTCTCACATTCTCACCTGTTTTCATTGCTTCCACATATGCAGCCATATCGGTGAAAACACAAACTCACCGATCCATCACAGCTGCTTCGGAAAAACGAGTGATGCCACTAACGATCTACCGTATGCTAGGACGAGTCCGCAACCTCACCAGGTCCTACTTCCATTGCTATAGACTATATATTCGTGTGGCTGCAAATGTTTTAGTCGACGGCATTTATATAAACTCACTGTGGTGTTATTTTCACTTTTGTTGTTAAATAATGCTTCTCGGGATCGCTGTTTCTGAATATTTGGGAGTAAGCCAAAACTTGGCACTCAGCTTTGCAACCTTGAGCTGTAAACATTAGCCCGACTTTAGAAAAGACGGGCGGGATTCGTTTTTTCAATGCTACACTGAATTTTTGATCAAATCAATGATACATCATTTCACTGAACTTTTAGCGCTTCTCCCGAGTTTTTCCCATGCCAAATTATACGCTTGAAGTATTTCGCTTCTTTTGACGAGATTCTCTTAACTTGTTTAATGCCAAATCATAAACCTTTCGTAGCGAAGCAAAACAGTTACAAATTTCATTTTATTTTAGCAAAGGTTCCCTTTGAGGAAAAGAAGCAATAGGTCGCTTATTATCTCCCGATAGTTACCTTCCGTAGTCTACCGTTAAAGGCATCGTTCGCGCTGAAAACCAATTTCCATTTTTCAGGCTCAATTTCATGATTGAGCCCGGCGGACCACGTTGGTGAAGTTTTGCGCGTCAAAAACATAAGGTTCTGAAGTTGGAGTGGTTCAAAATGACGATCCGCCACCAGTTTTCACCAACCATCTAGCACAAGGAACAGAAGCGCCATCACATGCGCGGATGATTCAGCATTTGAATTTTCTAATTAGGGAAATTCTAACATCCAAACTTGCCCAATGGATACCTCATTTTTTAGAATAAGTTCCAGTGAACAAGAGGCAACAGGAATTCAACCACCTAATAAGTTTGAAGCAAAAAATACATCCGACGTATTGCACCAGACACACCGAAATCGACGGAGGGGTGGGAAATGAATAATTCGAGACGTTTCAAAATAAGTTTTCTCGCAAAAGTCGATGGTTTTTTGGAGCCTTTCCACTCTTATTCTGTATGTCAGGGAATTGCCTGCGCAAAAACATGAAAAAATGAGATACGGTTTTTTGCGCGTGCGATGCCTTTAACCTAAAAACGGACTTCATCTTCTTCCTCTTCTTCTTTGCAGCCACAGAGAGGGTTCTCGTCATAGGTTCAGAAACTCGGCCACTAGCGTTGGGCTCATCCACAAATCCATTGTTGTCAATGAAGTTGGACTCTTCGGGCAATTGAACAGGTGTGCAATAGTATGCCCTTTGCCACCGCAATCCGGGTACTCGTCAGGCTTGCTGTTATCGATCTTATGCAGATATGACTTCAACATTGGGGAGTGTTCAGAGCGTAACGAGGCAAGGGTGCACCTGGCACGCCTGCCAAGTTCCATCTCGGCCTCGCTGACCTTGGGAGGTGCGACTCCCAAAGTAGAGTTTATGGCAACGGACTTCATAATCGTGTTCAGCACCCCAAATAACGTGCCTAGACGGAGTTTGGGAATTGTTTCCATCTTAAAAATCCGCAATTGCAGATATTCAGTAGCTTTTGATTTCCCGGATTTCCATTTTCAATAGAAAGTGTTGCTATAATTATGATACAAGGACTTTAAGAGTTGTATGCAAAATAGATCTTATTTCTTGACGGTTTTCTGTAGATTTTTGTGAACAAAGGCTTTTGGGCACGCGGAGTTGAATGGCCACAGTGACGGTTGATGAAAGTTTCCGTGGACATTGATATCTGAGCTTCGAGTGTGTTGCTATAATTATGATACGCACTGTAGAAGTTTCCCACCATATCCTAGAATCTCCACGAAGTCTTCGCCAATCATACTTAACGTCGGCATGAATCCGGAAGAGACTTCGCGTTCACTGTTGAAAGTTGGCGCAAACTCGGTGCAATACGCTATAACATAGGACACCGAATTTGGGCCAACCTCCAATGGGGAACGCAGTCTATTCAGGGCTCATGCCGCCGTTAGCTCGTCAATGAACATATGCAAGTAACGACCACAATAAATTATACTAAAACGTATATTAAGTTTATGTGGATAAGAATATACATCAAGTACGGACAATGAAATAGTTGCCTTGTGTTGTATAAAACCGCGTCCCAGTAAAAACCGTCTTGAGACCTTCGTACTTTTCTTCATCAAGCGTCCCTTGCGGCTCTGCCACTCTGTCATCCCCCGGGGACGAGCATGAGATGTGCATGCGGACCGTCCCCGAGCGTCCCCACGCGGGGATCGTCCCCTTGCTGGGACGCTTGGGGACGGATCCCCGCCGGGGAGAGGTATGCATACGGCCCCTGGTGGGTATATCCACATCCCGCTCCATACCCTGAGGGGGCGGAGAATAATTTAGTTTATGTTTTGGAATAAGGCGCTATTGATCTTCTTGTTGATCTATTCATTTGATTTTATTTTAGGCGTTTGATGCACCTCGCGTCAATGTTATTACGGTGGAAAAAGAGGCTGTCATCTCCGGTACTCGGATAGAAAGTTTAGAAGGGAAAGAAAATGGATTCCTAGGATATTCGTAAGTTCACCCTCTTCGCCTCTGTTTTTTCTCACTGAAAAGCGTCGTTAGGCATCTTTCATTGTCCTCACCGCAACCGCGACACGCGTGAGAGAAGCGATGGACTATTGAAAGTTCTCATCGCGCAGGACGCGCGGTGCCGCCCAACCGCCATTTATGTTTCATCATTTGAATCGATACTCGCTTCTCAGTTCAAGTGCACTCCAACAAAAATAAATCTGGGACTATCCTACGCTACCGTATACGCACATGTAACCTAGAAATTTCAGTGCGTGTCACAGTTGAGGCTCAACTATAACCTACGCCGCCCTGGCGGTGTCTCGGAGGTTTTATAGTTGTTTCCCGCTCGTCCCGCACTGCGAAAACTTTCATAGTCCACTGCTCATCCTGCGCGTGCTGCGCTTGCGGTGAAGACAATAAAACAGGCCTAAGTCAGTGCGGCGTCGTTTGAAGTTCCGCCGCACAGCGGAGCGAGAGTGCAGTCCTAGGATATCTATCGTGTTGTAACAAGTGGTAAAATGTATAGGGTATTGTCGTACACCGCCCCCCCCCCCGCTCTCTTTGTGGCGGCGGAACTAGGAACGACGCCTGTGTGAGGAGTGTCGTAATAGTCAATGGCCTTCAAGACGTGGAACAAGAACGTAGCAGATCCGTCTTGGTGTAGCTGCTCTGGCCTGGCTTTGGTAATCTTCTACTTATGTTATTGTGACATAAGTTTGGTTTTGAAAACTACCCTTCACCGATCTTTCCACGTGTAGTATGGTTTTTTGCTCCTGCTGACTTTGTTTATGTATTGATGACTTTTTTAAGCATTGCCCTGAGATTTCATGTCGTACTCCTCCAGTTTGTTAATTCCTGCTATCTTGATTCCGTCGTTTTCGTGCAATGGATATAATAGAGAGGGTTCAAACCTTTCAGAAATCAAGGTGTGAGCATTGTGCTTCCCGATCATCCACTTCGTGTTGTGGTGTTTGGAATGTGGCTTGATGAATTGCAAGCGGTATGGTTGGCTTATACATCACCTTGTATACTACTTTTGTTTTGTATCTATAATTCGGTTTTCTTTGCGATATTCATCCTGAAAACTATTCAGATTTCTTTCACAACTACGGATAACTGCTCGGCAACCTCACTAATATTCGAACCACTTGATTTTACTATTCACACTGATAAACGTGTAGTTCTCAACACTCGTTTTCCTGAGTAAGTTCTCGTTTTCCCATTGCGTGACTTTTTTCGTTCTTTTTTGTTCTCTATAACTTTTAGCGCTCGTCCGGGTGAATATTATCGCCTATGTGTCAAGTCCCGCTCGAAATACAAGCACATTTCGGCCGAGTTCGTGCAGGTGCGTTTCTTTTTACGCCTTCATTCGATTTTCTGATTTTTCTAAACTCCATTTGTGTTTTTCAAAATTTCTTATCGTCCGAATATGCTTTTCAGACTTATCTATTACTCTTCTTCTTCTTCTTCTTCTTCTTCTTCTTCTTCTTCTTCTTCTTCTTCTTCTTGTTCTTCTCCTTCTTCTTCTTCTTCTCCTCCTCCTCCTCCTCCTTCTTCTTCTTCTTCTACTTCGTCTTCTTCTTCTTCTTCTTCTTCTTCTTCTCCTTCTTCTTCTTCTCCTTCTCCTTCTTCTTCTTCTTCTTCTGCTTCTTCTTTCTCTTCTTCTTCTTCTTCTTCTTCTTCTTCTTCTTCTTCTTCTTCTTCTTGTTTGGGGTCATGATTATTTACCAGGTATGGTAAACATTATCTTCTTCTTCTTTGCAGCCGCAGGAAGGTTTTTGTCAAAGGTTCAAGAAACGGGCGACTGAAACCGGATTCGTCTACAAATCCATTGTTGTCAGTGTGGTCGGCCTCTTTGGGCAATCAAATAGGTGCTCAGTTGTGTGGCCACGGCTACCACAGTCCGGGCACTCGTCAGGCTTACTGCGATCGATCTTATGCAAGTATGACATCAGCATAGGGGAATGACCGCAGCGTAACGAGGCAAGGGTACTTCTACCCCGCTCACCGAGTTCCATCTCGGTGTTGCTGACTACAGATGGCACGACCCCCAATATGGGATTGACGGTCATCCTACTCAAGTGATCCCTGACAAACTTGGTGTGCTCCGCACGTAAAAGACGCAGACGATCCAGTTGGGAGTCCGTCCATCTTTGTATATTGACTTTCTCGGCAGCATCCGCAAAAGGCCTTCTGATATGTCTCTCTCTCTCTCACGGGATTCATGATCCTTCTTAATGGGTGGTCAGGCTGCTTGACAATGTTGATAACCAGTTGCTGCGCTTGGAGTTGGCAGTGCTCCTCAACCGGCACAACCCGGGCCTCAGCATGAAGATGTTTCACTGAGGTGTCACAAGATGGTGATGTCATCCGCGTACGCAACGACTCTGATGTCACTTGAGGGGACGGGCAAATCTTCCAGGTAAAGACTGAACAGAGCAGGCGATATGACTCCTCTTTGAGGGACACCGGCAGCGATCGGGGTGTTATTAGAGACATGTCCCTGAAACAGCACTTCTGCTCGGCGCCCTTTGATGAGTGCGGTAATCCATCGCTTCTGCCAAGGCGGGATGGTGGACCTCAATAGCTTCTCAGACAGTATGCCTAAGTTGACAGTGTCAAACGCCTTCGTGAGGTCCAGGGCTACTCCAACAGTGCGTTGAGGCTTTCCGGCGTTGAAGCCATCCAAAACATAGCTCACTTTCTCCAGCAGCGCCGTGGTGGTAGAGTGTAATTTGCGGAATCCATGCTGGTGCTGCTGATTGTTATTATGCTCGGCCAGCTCCTTGACGACCAGTTTCTCAGCGGCTTTGGCGATTGGTGATAAAAGACTAATTGGCCTGTATCCCTTAGCCGTGGATTTCGATTTACCAGGCTTGGGCAACGGGATGACGCTTGCCATTTTCCAGTCTTGCGGTAAGATGCACGTTCGAAAGGATGTGTTGATGACGTCAGCCAGAATTGGCATAATCTCACTCGGTAGTTTCTTCAAGACCGCTGGACTAATGCCATCCGGCCCTACAGCCTTCGAGTTGCGCATCTCTTTAACCACCTTTTCAATCTGCGCGGGCGTCACAGCTTCTGCTTCATTCATAAGTGGTAACTTACAGGGCTCTCTTACAGTCACTCGGTTCTGCTTCCCTCTCAGCCAGAGTTATGAAGCAAAAATCTTTCCGAGAGCAGTTGCAGCCGCCTGCCCCGACTTGAAAACTCCATCCTCGAACTCGATCGTGGAATATTTGGCGGAGGTGCTCTTGCCCGAGATCTTCTTTAGAACTTCCAAGTTGACGCTCCATCACTCTTGAAATTCATCTTCTCCGTAAATTTCTCCCAACATTCCTTCTTGTGCTTGTCCAGATCTCGCTTAATCTCGCTATCCAGCTCAGCAATGGTCGGATCCAGGTGATCTACGACTCTCTTTGCATCCCTTGTCCTTATCTTATCCAAGATTTCCCTGGTGACATTGGTAAAGAAGGTCTTAACTCGGCCCTCCGGAATGGCTGCTTTCATGGCCTTGCGAATCGCGTCAGTCAAGTGACGTTCCTTCTGGTGCACGTTTCCATTCCATGGGTAGTCATCCACATGGCAAAGTGCCACCTCCCTGAACAAGCGCCAGTCTGCAAGGCAAAGATTTAGATAAGACCTTTGACGGATACCTGAATAAGGAGCAAGAGAATTAGAGAGATCGACATGGACAAAGACGGGGATATGATCACTGGACAGAGTTGTAGCGGTCGACCAAGAGCAGGCGCTGGAGAGATTACATGATACAAGAGAGATGTCTGGACTAGAGGATCGGCCGGGAGACGAGTGGGCTGATCATCGTTGAGAATGACCAGATCGCACTCCTCCGCCCATTCTTCGACGTCTTCTCCTCTAGCGTCAGTGTCAAGCAACAACCAGAATGTATGAGCATTGCAATCGCCTGCAAAGACAACAGAGGGTGAAAGGGAGCAGTCGTACAGCTGCTTGAGTGAAGGAGTGGGGTCATAAGATTGGGGACAGGACGTGGTAGGAGGGATATAGATATTAAAAAGAGATAGAGGTATTTTAAGAGGGAGGTGGATAGGTAGGCACTCGAAGAGTACCGTCCGATGGGGTGTTTGGTATGATATGAGAGGGTTGATTTGATAGTACGAAAGTGGAAACTCCTCCGCCGTGAGATGACCTTGGAGCATGATAAGCAGTATAGCCAGGAATGTTAGGGTGACGTGCGGTAGTAGAAGGAGAAAGTTCGGTTTCCTGAACCATTATGACACCAGGATGATGAGTACGAGCAAAAAGAGAGAGTTCAGACAACTTGGCACGAAGGCCATTGAGGTTAATATGTACAATATAGAGGGGGCGGTTGGAGGAATCAGAGTTGCTGGGGGCAGAGCACAGAACACAACGGAAGGAAGAGTTGTGATGCCTCACAGAACTGAGACCCGAACAGGAGAGATGCACCCACCTCTGACATCCAAAACATTGGACACTTATCCCATTCCAGGTGACCTTCTCGCTGCATGTGGCGCATAGGTACTTCTGAGCGGGTCCTGGATTCTTCTCGATGCCGGCCCTTTGTAGTAGAATCCTTAGGAGAGCTGCAGCCAGCCAGCATCTATCCCATGACAGAAACCCTCCACGCGTAGGGGTTGACGTCGGTTTGCACGGAGGTGGTCTTCTTTCCTCCACACTGCCGCGGCACGAACGTACGACATCTCGGCAGCATGGTAAGCATTATCGATGGAACAAGAGCAGTTTCCAAATAAAAAAAAATAGAGTAAATCATCAAGCGTGTACTAGCTCAACGTTATCTCGACTACAACATTCGGAGTAGACATTGCTTTGGGGTTTTCTAGCAAAATTCGATGGAAGTGAGGACTGTTTTATCGCTTCGGAACTCATTGGGCCGCGACTGCAAGCTCTGTGCAGAACTGGCAATGGTAGCGTAAAAGGTTTCGCACGATGGCGTCGCATCCTGTATAACGCAGTACTTTTGAAGTAAGGCGATTGAGTTCGTCATTGAATCTAGGCGTACTGTGATCTGTATCTTGTTCGCGTCATCTATGTACGTATTTGGGCCAACCTCTGGTATTGAGCTTGGGGTTTGTAGGTTTATACATCTCGAAGTTTTCGAAACTCGCTATTTCACATTGTATCATCTCCAACAGAATGTGACGACCCAAAGGATAGAGGAAGTCCTTCTGCTTCCTGCGTTAGCCTCGTCTCCTGGGAATATATACCTTCGAATCTGATTGGCATAGGTGGAGTAGAACTCAGTGAAGTGGGTGCTAACCAGAGCAACAGATGTCCTTCGTTATACACTTTACCCAAGGCTCCATGGCTAAGAGCCAACGGTAATGTAATCGATAACGATCAGCTTTGCCTTGGTCTCTTTGATGGAGTGTGACTCCTCATCTCTGTTTTTCTGGCTTCATGTTTCGGGACTTCGAAATCGAGAGCTTTTTATGGCTTTGCGACGTCGGTCCACCAAGGCCCTCAAATGTCTTAGCGTCATAACACAGCAGGTACTCAGATATTGGGCCTTCAAAAGAGGGAGTGCGAGTATGGAGCTTCGGGGAACCGTTCTGCTCGTAAACAAATCACACGTATCGATCAAACGTGTTCAGACAGGTAATTGCAGGTAAACATGTTTTGTCACTTCAACAGGCATGTTTTAACGTTAGGAGCCGATCGGTTCCCCGAAGCTCTATACCGCTATTTCAAAAGAGGTATAGTACTGATTGGGAAACTCTGTGCTCACTTTTTCGTATCTTCAGCTCGAGGGATTCTTCATTTTCACAACGTTATTGTCTCTCAATAATCTTTGTGCAACATTCGCCATTTTGCCGCCCTTGTCTCCCATCATGTGGTCGAAATAGCGCCAGCGAGACACATACTATACTATGAGACCTTCTTCTCATTGTAATTTCTCAGAAAGTAATGTCAGCTGGAATAGTGTGTGGTTCACTTGGTGAAGAATTGGAAACTTGCGCCCGTCCACGCAGCAGCCACAGCTCTTGCTTTGATACTTTCCAGTTACTTTCCAGGCAGTTGTATCTTCGTTCGCCAAGGCTTGAAGGCTCCCCATCAAAACGGGTAGTTGCGTAGGATCTTTGCTAGCGCTTTCTGCATGCTGGCTGACCAGCGGACCCGATGTACCGCCCCATTTCGAGGTACGAGAAGTTCATTTGTTCCTGAGCGAGCCGATACGCGTAGTTGTTCTGAGCAGTTACGACGGAATTCAGTGTAAGTGCTGCGTAGACGCTGAGAAAAAAATCCAAAGCAAAACATATTTAGATACCTAAAATTTCTTTTAATCATGCTCGGTTCGCAATTGCTCTCATATTTCCATAGAGTGTTGTCTTGTCATCTACTAGGCGCTGAAGTCTTGCATGAATGCCGTTTATGCGCCCTGTCATCACAGATGCACCGTCGGCAGACGAGGCTATCACCTTTCTTATGGCAAACGCGAAGGGCTTGTGAGAAAGACCATTCTGCATGGCTGCCCATGAATCCTCAATTAGAAAATTCTAAAAGTTTAGCTTCCTGGCAAAAGTAATGATTTGGCAATGTTATAATTTCAAGAAATCAAAAAGTTGAAAAAAGTTTAAAAAACGTCTTGAAATATCTTTAAAAATGATTTTGCGCCAAATAACCACAAGTAATGAAAAAACTGGGAAATGTAGTGAAATGATTAACATCGGATTTGGCGGTCAGTCGTAGGCCAACTTTTATAAGTTGTGACAGACGAGGTATAGGATTTTACAAGCTTCTACGTTAAACTTGTCAAAGCTAAATCAAGCGCGCATCGGATTTGAGCGTTACGTTTACATAGCTTGACCCACCCTGATTTCCGTATTACAGCTTCAATGAAATGTTTCAAGGTTTCCGTTGCGCGCTTGATTTAGCTTTGATAAATTTAACAGAGAAGCTTGTAAAATCCTATACCTCGTCTCTCATTACATAAAAAGTTGGCCTACGACTGACCGCCAAATCCGATGTCAATCATTTCACTACATTTCCCAGTTTTTTCATTACTTGTGATTATTTTGCGCCAAATCATTTTTAAAGATATTTCAAGACGTTTTTTAAAGTTTTTTTCAACTTTTTGATTTCTTGAAATTATAACATTGCCAAATCATTACTTTTGCCAGGAAGCTAAACTTTTAGAAATTTCATATATTTTTTCCAAAGGTTCCCTTTTTAACCTGATTTTTGTTTAGCGATTCCCATTTTGGAGAGGCGAAACCTCTTCTGACAGCTTTCGCCTTCCGTAAATAATGAAATTGGTACGAATCGGTGTTGTCTGAGAACCATAACTCCAAAAAATTGTGACCCGCAACCATAAAAAACGACCCTCGCTCCCACTGGGGGACCGCAAACTTTCTACGGCATGCTGCGCACTCCCATTGGGGGCCCGCACACTTTCTACGGCGTCCTGCGCACTCCCACTGGGTTACCGCACACCTTTTACGGCGTCCTGCGTATTCCCACTGTTGTCCCGCACACCTTCTACGGCGTCCTGCACACTCCCACTGGGGTCCCGCTCACTTTCTACGGCGTCCTGCGCATTCCCACTGGGTTACCGCACACCTTCTACGGCGTCCTGCGCATTCCCACTGTGGTCCCGCACACTTTCTACGGCGTCCTGCGCACTCCCACTGGGGTCCCGCACACTTTCTACGGCGTCCTGCGCACTCCCACTGGGGTCCCGCACACTTCCTACGACAACCTACGCTTTCCCACTGGTGGCCCGCACACTTTCTGCGGCGTCCTGCGCATTCCCACTGGGTTACCGCACACCTTCTACGGCGTCCTGCGCATTCCCACTGTGGTCCCGCACACTTTCTACGGCGTTCTGCGCACTCCCTCTGGGGTCCCGCACACTTTCTACGGCGTCCTGCGCACTCCCACTGGGGTCCCGCACACTTCCTCCAACAACCTACGCTTTCCCACCGGAGTCCCGTACATTTTCTGCGGCGTCCTGCGCACTCCTCAAATCCTATTTACACCAACCGTCTCAAAGAGAGAACAATCTTGGCCGGAAGCCTATCATTAGCTGTGTTGTTTTTCATTAGTTCATTTTCGAAGCTCAGAGAAGTCGGATGGTTTACAATAACATGTTTACATGTTTTTACCCGCCTTGACCCTCAATTTGGAGGGTCCGCTAAAATTGAGCTTTCAACTCCAAAATTGAACAGGAGCTAGCTGCATCCATTTCCAGCCTCCTGCCAAAAAATTAGCTTCCTAGCTCAATTTTAACTGGTTACACGAGATCGTGAACGCCGTCTGAAAAAAAGGAGATTAACAGTTTTTCGACCAAAATCACGTGGTTTTCTCCATTTTTTTCGAGTGCCAAGAGACGATTCCAAACCGTTTTTTGGTACACATACCAACTTTTTACGCTCTTTCCAATGGAGAAAGAACCGCATCTTCACAGTTACTCTGAACGCTGATTTTGGAATCGCAGAGTTGCGCATGGCCGAGTTGAAGCCAAATCTGGTGCGCGCTTCGCGCGCACCACAATTCTTGAATGCGTCGACGATGTCTTTGGACTTTCGCTTTCTGTTCGTACCATTTTGTCCAATAATTCTTGTCCGAAAATTTTCAAAATTCTATAATTTTCCTTAGAAGTGTTATAATATCAGGCCTTCTAGAAGGTTCTCCAAAGTTCTACGCTAGGGGTATATAAGGCGCAGTCGCCGCGTCTAGCTACCAGTACAAGCTAAAATGGACCAAGATCGAATTCGTACGTTCGTGTACTACGAGTGGCTGCTGGGCAACGACACGGGCACCGCGGTCGGCAACATCTGCAGAGCGTGCAAGGAGGATGCAGTGTCCCAACGCACAGTCAGCCGCTGGTTCAATCGTTTCAAGAGCGGCGACACGAGCCTCGAGGACAGGGAGCACAGCGGGAGGCCTTCTACGGTGGATGATGACGAAGTCCGTCGCTGTATCAAGGAGAAGCCGGAAGCCACCACCCGTGAACTGGCGCCGACGCTCGGCTGCAGCAAGTTCACCATCCACAATCGACTCAGCTTACTCGGCAACCACAAAGTTCTGGCCCGTTGGATCCCCCACCGTCTGACGGACGCCAACAATCAGAGCCGCGTGGCCGTCTGCCAGTCCCTCCTCCTTCGTCCGCATCGCAAGGAGTTTCTCGAGGACCTGGTCACTGGGGATGAGAGCTGGGTCCTCTACGACAACGTCGCCCGCCGTGCCGTCTGGATCCCGCGCGGAGAAGACCCGCCGACGACGCCGAAAGCCAACCTGCACCCGCTGACGATCATGCTATGCTGCTGGTGGGACACTAAGGGCACGCTGTACTTCGAGCTGCTCCCGCAAGGGAGGACGGTCACCGCCTCCATCTACACCGATCAGCTCGAGAAACTAGCCGCCGTCCGAGAAAAGCGTCCCTGACGGGCCTCGGTTTATCTGCTGCACGACAACGCGCGCCCCCACGTGGCGAAGGAGACCCAGCAGAAGTTGGCGACGCTCGACTGGGAGACGGTTGCTAATCCGCCGTATTCCCCGGACCTCGTCCCCTCCGACTACCACTTGTTCCGCCCGCTGAAGCACCATTTGGCCGGAAGAAAATTCACCAACTACGACAACCTCAAATCCGACAACGCGGTGTTCTTCGAGTCGCAGTTCCCGGAGTTCTGGGCGAAGGGCATCGGCGACCTGCCCAATCGATGGGCCACTGTTGTGGATAACTGTGGTGATTATATTGTTGATTAGACTTGTTTTTCAATAAAGTTGAAAAAAATTAAAAATGGTGAAATTTTCGGACAAGAATTATTGGACAACCTGGTACTAAAGAGAAGTGGAAAGTTACGGGTGTGTAGGAGGGTGAGATCAACCTTATCAGAAACACAATCCATTTGCGATCGGTGTCGGTAGTGCCGTCAGTCAACAGAGAGGGGGGGGGGGTAGTTTCCCTTTAAATATTCCTGCAAATCGCACTTCATGTGCTGTGCAAATTCTTGACCATACGCTGTGGGATCGCAATGCGATTAAGCAGGCGTCGCGTCAGACTTCAATGTCATCACAATAAAAGAGAATTGTTTAGCGAACGATAGAGCTTCCTTGGCAGCGTTTTTTTTTCCTTTCTTTCTAGACTTTCCTAAGCAGCGATACCATATACGAGATAGGATCGAAAGCTTAGTATGAAGTCATCGTCCGTGCTAAGAAAATTTGCAGCATTCTGCGCTAAAACATGAGCTTGACACGGCTTTAGGCGTGAACGCCTCCTCACCCCTCGTGAAAAAAATTTATTCGAAGCTTTCAAATTCTCAGCATTGCAAGTTCTATCTCGTCTATCTCTGCATGGACCTACAGTGTTGTCGCAAGCTTCAGCAATTGAGCTTTCATTGTGTGAATGTCCTCATACAGTTCCCTCATCCTTTTTTGCACCCTTTGCATAAGGTCTGAAAATATTTTCTGCATCGGGTCGAAGCTCTTCATCCGTATTCTGGGGCAGACCGTGACCAGGAATTCGGAGTCGGTAGCGAAACTAAAACTGTAGCTGAATGTAGAGCTTTGCTCTGTTTGGTTCACATAACACCCCAAACCTTTGGGTGCTGAAACTCTCAGAGGAGGAAAAATATTCCGAAAAATAACACACGAATGCCATTTCTCGCTCCGAAACTTTAGGAAGATAGCACAAAACATCTCCGTCATCATTTATTACCTTAGCACTCGAAGATTCGAAACAAGTTCAAAATCGTGCAAGGCGAGAGGAAACGTGCCTGGAAATGGCCGAATGTCAGTTTCAAATAAAAGTAACAGGAGCAAGGGTACAAATCGACTGGAAATGTTCCAAAAATCATTTCTAGATAATCAAAAGCTGAACTTCACCTACCCCCTTCCGGACATTGAAAATAACGGCCCAAACATCAAAAAAGGGTCGTCTATATACATGACCTTGTGAAAGAGTGAAAACTGTAAGAGGATGTTAGGAAACGTTAACGTCCGGAGATGAGCTCATAAAATCGACTTTAAGCCGAGTTATGGCCGATCAAAGGTGCGGTGGTCCGAAAGCCCCACCGGACCACCGTGGCTGAAATCGGAAGGCGAAGATTTTTCCGGTTTCTGATATGCTTTTCGGCTTTACATCTGACTGAATTTTTTCAATATCGGCAGCGCATGAAACGCTATTCATCCACTCTGGAACGATGAGACCCCAAAAAATTAAAAAAACCTCCAAAATGAAACGAGTCAGTAAAGTCTACCAATTTTTTCACCCGTCCAAGAGGGTCGTTTTTTAGCCGAAAAATGTCCCTCTCAGGGGGGGAGTCGTTGTTCAGGACGACCTGGACCACCACTGTTATTGAGCCTGCTCCAGTATACTGTCCTTACAAGGCAAAATCAATTAAGGTGCTTGAAATGCCGTTGTTCGCTAAACCGTTGTCCCACTTACAAGGGACACCTTCGAACATAAAATGGAGTTTTGAAAAACGGTCTTTTGAGAGTTGTAGAGGGCGTAAAAATAAACAATTTAAGATTTTAAAATTTCACTCAGTCCTCACGGGTAGATCAAAAACCACCAAAACAATGGGTTGCGGTAGGTAAAATGCCATTCAATGCATTCTAATTTGACGAAATCCGCTGAAAAACAGGAAACGGACCCCATATTCGTGTTCAGCGTCCCAAATTACTCCCTGGGGCTGATTTCGGGCGAAAAAAATTTCGACCTCTGAACCCCCAAAAATGGCCTTGAGCTTCTTACCTCATGGGGCTCCAAAGGTCGAGAAAAAATTTTGGACTCAAACTTCCGCTTTCGGAGGTTATTTAAAGTGCTCATAACGAAACTGAGGTCAGTTTATCGATTTTCGACAGATTACGGTGGGTATACGGTAGTTGGGTGAAAGTCTCAGAATTGACTCAAAATTTCTGAACAGGGGTTATTCGGGGTGCTGAATACGAATTTGATGTTCACTTGTCAATTTTCAAATTATTAAGGTAGGTTTAGGCTCTCTATGTCATGACAACTACCGTAAACTACAGTAAATCTCAGAATTTCGGAAAACGATCTCTAGATTCGTGTTCAGCACCCTAGATTACCCCTACATACAAGTTTTGAGCCGAATCCGAAAATTTTCTCCAAACCACCTTAAAAATTCCTTGATGCCTTGTTGCGAGGCTTGGAAAAACGACTATAACTTCTTTTCATAAAAGCTTCTCTATTTTTCAGAGAAGCTGCGGAGAGCATACTCGGATTCTACGTCCGAATGGCACCAGAAAACTACATTTAAACCAGAATGGCCAGGCTGAATAAAAGTAGTTATCTTGTAAGATGCGTTTTCAAAAGAGTGGTTCTGTTCTACTCCAAATCTTGGAATTGATAACGAAACACTTTTCTTGAGTCTTCGAGCCATGCGCTAAAATATTAGGTTGCTTCAACGGATTCTGTAGTTTAGGTAAACCCACTTCTGTTTACAACAATTATTTCTAAAAAGATTGATCATTGATCAAGGAACAAGTCCACGAAGTTTCATTTTGTCCGAACTTTTTTCCAGTGTCATATCGAATCAAGTCCCCTAAAGTGTTTCTCCGAATTAAGGACGTTTTTTCTGTAACATATGTGGGGGAGAAGGGTAAGGGTATTCTTGATATTCTAGCAATTGTCGAAACCTCGGAATTTCTATAGTTTCTAACATTGATGTGAACCGTTCTCCGTTTATATCACGTTACCTCTGCGATATAAGAAAAGAGGTATAAAAAAAGAGACACTGTTAAAACTCAAAGCAAGTAAGGTGAACACATAGAAATGTCCTTACTACCAGCCATAATGCAGTAATGATCCCATAGTATTCGAACCATGTTTCAATTCCTTCGTAATCCAACGCCTAACCGACTGAGCCACGGTGTGCTGCTAGCTCACCCCGACTATCACATTGCAGTGATCGGTGGTTTGAATGCAACGAGCATTGTTTAGGGGATCAATGAATAAGTCATAACTCGAGAACCTAGCTAGATTTCATCTTCAAACTTTTAGGAGAACCTTTTCAGATGATTTAAACGCCACTGTATAGCTCACATTTGTGCTAAGTCCTCCCAATCCAACGTTCTAATTTCTTTCTTTTTTTGTCGTTTTTGGTCCACCCGTGAGGATTGAGTGAAATTTTAAAATCTCAAATTGTTTCTTTTTAACTCCTCTACAACCCTCAAAAGACCGTTTTTCAAAACTCCGTTTTATGTTCGAAGTGGTCCCTTGTTAGTCGCCTGGCCATTTCTGCACAAGATAACGGATGAAGATCTGTTTACACTCTCACTATATGTGTTCTGCTATGCAAGCGTGCATGTGTGGACGCGTGAGTGGAGCGTTTACGATGAATTCTGGCCCATCTCTTCCGTGTGAAAACAGGGGAAAGCTAGAGATATTCATGCAAAGATTTGAGGTTTTGCGCCATTAAAGCTTAAAAAACCGGCTTGATTCTTGACCGGCGTTGTGGTAGGGCCATCTCGAGCTTCGACGCGACAGTACTGAGCTATTACTAATGAAGACTACCTTTTAAGGTACACTGCTATCCTCTCAACCGTTCCCTTACCACAGAACAAGGGGAAGGTTAAGAGGAAGCCACCTCACTTACCATAATTTTCTCACAGATTCTGGTGCAGCTAAAAGAAGCAGGAAGCATTCGTGTGACACACAGGGGCAGGGACGCTGAAGAAGTTTGCCGCGGCAGTGCCACGAAGGTACCGCGACCCTCGACTGTGCCGCGATAGTTCCACGGTAGTACCGCAGCGGCTCCATGATGATTACTGTGCCGTGGAAATCCTATTGCAGCGTCTTGCGGGTCGACAACACACGCGTCAGTACCGCGGAGGTTCCGTGATAGAACCGCATGGGCTCCGAGAGGAACCCGCACAATCTCTGCATCAGCGATCCCGCGTCGACTGCGATGCACTGTCCTGTGGTAGAACGAGATTTTCGCCGGTTCGATTGCCCAAGATCCAGGGACCTCCCGTATCTCCTAGCTCGAAATAACGGGGCTACCCTCCGTCCCTATCAGACAGAGGATGTAGGCACCTCACGTGTATATTGTTGTTCGTAGGCCCACCCACTTGTATTATGACTCATTTCATATGAGTTACTCGCAGTCGGTGCTATTTTTGTTGGTACGCGGCCCGCTGATCGCGAAGCCGCAGGGCACTACGGCGGAGCCGCAGCGGCACTATCACGGGGCTATCACGATATTGCCGCTCCTACTCTGCGATAGTGCCGCTTCGGTGCTTGTAGGAGCCGAAGCGGCTCTCTCGCGAAGCAGCAGCGGCGATTTCTTCGATTTCCATAGGGTCCCACAAGTCTTGTTTCTGTTTATCTGATGCCTTGAATTGGAATTGTTAGAATTTAGACATAAGTATGTGAAAAAAGAAAAAAATTAGGGCGGCACATGTGAATATCTTTTGGGTCAATCAAGGAATGGATTTTTTTTTTCGATTGCCTTTTGCCGGCCGTTTTCGGGATTTTTTTTTGCTGATTGCCGTTTGCCGAAATCTCAAAATCGTTTGCCGCACTTCCCTGATCCGCATACAAAAGCGTCCATGGAGCCTGTCTCTGCAGGTCCCCTGTGATAGTATCTATCACGATGACAAATAGAAGGGGGGACAAAGCAGATCCCTGGTGCACGCCAAGCGAGATGGGAAATTCGTCCGAAGCTCCTGCAGCAGCTTGGACCCGACTTTTTGGATCAGTGTAGAGGACCTTAAACCAGTCTATGAGCTCCTATGGGACGCCGTGCCGCCGCGATGCAAATCAGATCACTCCATGCGGTACGGTGGATGCTCCAACAATTCGAACTTTAATTGACAGATTGAAATGAAACTTCACATACGTTCACACGAAGAGTGTACCAACAAAACAAAAAAAATCGAGCTAGTAGCAACGCCCTCTCTTATCGATCGACAAAACTTACTAAACAGCCTGGTACAATTACAACCTTTACTATAGCTAAGATATTCACGAATGCAATCAACTTCAGGTAATCCGTCAAGAAAAGCCTCGTCCGTGATCTGATTCAGTGTTCATTTCATTTTTTCAAAGGGTTGCTCTTCTTCAAATTCTACTTTTTTTTGGAATAAGGTGTTCCTCTTCTTTCAATTTTTCTACAAAAACCGACAAAAAACGCTCCTGGCAGGGGGTCCGAGAAAATCGCCCAAATTTCGCTCTTGGAGGGGGGACCTTAGAAAGTTTAGCCTTGTCCACACCTCATGCCGCACCCTGTTGTTGAATTTTGTGGTTATTATTATCTAAACCAATTGCTAAGTATTTAGGGGAGGTGAACACGAATTTGACGTACAATTAGTGATTCTCGATAGATTACTAAAGCAGGGTTGAGCAGACAGTTGCGCCAATTTTCGGTGGAGCTACGACCCCCCCTCGTTGACGAAAATCCTGGAATTTTTTTTCACGACCCCCCCTCGAAAAATAGACATCAAATTGCATTCAGCACACCGAATAACTCGGGGCGACATTTACTACCTCATTTTATCTTGCAATGTGGTTTTGAGGGAATTACCTCTCTCCTCCACAAATTTTACGAGCACCCCCCCCCATTTTCATTTCCTTCAAAAATGTTCCGAAATTTTTACGACCCCGTTGTCCCGAGTCGCAACTCTGCCCAACCCTGTACTAAAGGTTACGGTGAGTATACGCTTGTTAGGTAGGTCCCAGATATCGTTGAAGACATCTCTGTGGAGGGAATTTGGTGTGATGAACACGAAGTCGTTGTCCTTTTGTCGATTATCGAAAGATTAAGGTAGTTCGCGCCGGCTATATGACAGTAAACCCACCTTAAAAGCAGCACACACGCTCGTAAACATTTTCGAGATGTCAGCAGAAATACGGCCGCAAGGCCCCTACCATGTTTCTAACGGAGTTTGAAGCGCTGAAAACCATCCAGGATGACAAGATTTGAGCGATCCTGTCTCGCACGCTCGTATTCTCCCACCACTTGGAGTAACAGAATGAAGAGTTAAACTTGAGAAGACATGTGATAAGTTAGAGTGATAGCACTATCAAAAGGGAGCGCACGAGAGAAACAGCTTGATTTACTTGAATATAACTTGGCTGCATGCCGATCAGGGGTGTGCGGCAAAGGAATTTCAAATTTCGGCAAACGGCAACGGCAACGGCAAACCCCAAAAATCACCGGCAAACGGCAAACGGCAAAATCTGTTTTGTGCTACAATACACCAACATATGCGTACAAGGGAGGGTTGCCAACGACAGATGGAGTTTCGGGATGTAATTTTGATATGTTCTAGGGGGAGGACAGTGTTCCAGTATCCCATGCTCAAAATCTGCAGAATCTGCTAAATGCTTCAAGCAGTCCTTAAAAGATGAAGATCTGATCAAGGCCAGAACGGTTCGGCCGAAGCGAGTAGAGCCGATTTAACGATTGAGTTACCTTTAAATGTGTTCAGAATAGATGTAGAAAATTTTGGTGCATTGATTCTGTTCAGATCAGAAACTATGTACTGTTGCCCGAATTCTGATCTATTCTGATCATACAGAAAGGTATTCCCTTCGTTAAATCAGCTCTACTCACTTCGGCTGAGCCGTTCTGGCCTTGTTCAAATTTGGACCTTTTTAGGGACTGTCTGAGGCATTTAGCAGATTCTGAGCGTGGGATATTGAGACACTCTCTTATCCCCTAGAACATATTAAAAGTGCATCCCGAAACTCCATCTGATGTATACAACCCTTCCTTGTTAGTCATGCAATATCTGCCAGTTACTATGGGCCTGACGTTTCAATAGCCTATACAGGAGGAAAAATTGTGGTGAGCGCGAAGCGCGCACCTGATTTGGAAAAGGATTGCTTCTGCGCACACCCCTCATTCCAGAATCTTGGTTCGGGAGAAATCTTGCAACAAGGGACTTTCACAAAAGATAGAGCAGTAAGGGTTCTCAACATTACCCAAATTTCAGAAAAATTCCCGCAGTGGGTCTCGAGATATCAAAAAAATTGCCAATTTTAAAATGTGTGTGTGTGTGTGTGTGCGTGTGTGAGTGTGTGTGTGTGTGTGTGTGTGTGTGTGTGTGTGTGTGTGTGTGTGTGTGTGTGTGTGTGTGTGTGGGTGTGTGTGTGTGTGTGTGTGTGTGTGTGTGTGTGTGTGTGTGTGTGTGTGTGTGTGTGTGTGTGTGTGTGTGTGTGTGTGTGTGTGTGTGTGTGTGTGTGTGTGTGTGTGTGTGTGTGTGTGTGTGTGTGTGTGTGTGTGTGTGTGTGTGTGTGTGTGTGTGTGTGTGTGTGTGTGTGTGTGTGTGTGTGTGTGTGTGTGTGTGTGTGTGTGTGTGTGTGTGTGTGTGTGTGTGTGTGTGTGTGTGTGTGTGTGTGTGTGTGTGTGTGTGTGTGTGTGTGTGTGTGTGTGTGTCTGAAGGAATTTAGTGATAAGAAGTTTGGTCGGTCTTTCAATAAAAATGGAGTGATAACGTGATAAGACTCAATAGAGCTCGAGAGACGTTGTGCCTCAGGTCCATCAGGGATCATATGCTCCGTGTGCGGAACACAAATTGAAGTGCGCCAAGCGCTGCATAAAGTGGTCGGGACCCAACTAGGAGTCCACAGAGCGCTGAGAACTGTGGACGGGACCCCAGTGGGAGTGCACAGCGCGCCGGGAAAAGTGGTTGGTGCCCAACTGGGAGTGCGTATGGGCCGGAAAAGTGGTCGGGACCCAAGTAGGAGTGCACAGCGCGCCGGTAAAAGTGGGTGGGACTCAACTAGGAGTCCACAGAGCGCCGGGAACTGTTGACGGGACCCAAGTTTGAGTGCACAACACGCCGTGAAAAGTGGTTGGGGCCCAACTGGGAGTGCGTAGGGGGCCGGAAAAAATGGTCGGGACCCAAGTGGGAGTGCACAGCGCGCCGGTGAAAGTGGGCGGGACCCAACTGGAAGTCCACAGAGCGCCGCGAACTGTGGACGGGACCCAAGTGGGAGTGCACAGCGCGCCGGGAAAAGTGGTTGGTGCCCAACTGGGAGTGCGTAGGGGGCCGGAAAAATGGTCGGGACCCAAGTTGGAGTGCACAGCGCGCCGGTAAAAGTGGGCGGGACCCAACTGGAAGTCCACAGAGCGCCGGGAACTGTGGACGGGACCCAAGTGGGAGTGCACAGTGCGCCGGGAAAAGTGGTTGGTGCCCAACTGGGAGTGCGTAGGGGGCCGGAAAAATGGTCGGGACCCAAGTTGGAGTGCACAGCGCGCCGGTAAAAGTGGGCGGGACCCAACTGGAAGTCCACAGAGCGCCGGGAACTGTGGACGGGACCCAAGTGGGAGTGCACAGCGCGCCGGTAAAAGTGAGCGGGACCCAGCTGGAAGTCCACAGAGCGCCGGGAACTGTGGACAGGACCCAAGTAGGAGTGCACAGCGCGCCGGTAAAAGTGGTCGGGGCCCAACTGGGGGTCCACAGAGCGCAGGGCACTGGGGACGGAACCCAACTGAGAGAGCGCAGGGCGCCGGGGAAAGTAACGGGTGTCCTACAATGCCGAGCTGGTGCGATGGGCAGAAAGGCCATGAACGTCCTGTTTTCGGGTCTATCCTAGACGGGGGGGGGCGGCACCCAAGACCTATTGATAGAAATGAAGAGAAACTCTGATGACAAATGCCTGATAGGGCTATCAATCATCATTAATCATTGTTTTTATAAAGGCTCTACAGAAATACTTCCTTAATTCCCTTTGACACTTGCCCCACCGACGTGGGACGACTCGCTATCGAATATGTACCATCTGTCTACCCTTTTTCTATCCATCTTATCTATACTGACTTATCAAAATCGATAACGAGTCGTCCGACCTCGGCCGGCAAACTTTGAAAGGGCCTTTACCAATCGGGGTTCATTTAAATTGCCTTGAATCGTGGTGGCCCCCTCCCGTCTAGGATAATGCCCTGTTTTCTTCTTCCTATCTTTTAAGGAAACCTTCGTTAAAATGGAATGAAGTTATTTAACTGTTTTGCTCCGCTACGAGATGTTCATGATTTGGCATAACAATATTTATGAGAAACTCGTTAAAAGAAGTGAAATACTTGGTGCATTTGATTTGTCATGGGATTTAACTCGGAAGAAACACTAAAAGCTCGATGAAATGATATACCGTAGATTCAGATGTGCACTTTCTTACCAAAAAATTAAAAATTGGGGTTGGTTTTGACAGGCCAAATCACGCGCGTCTTACTGAGCCTACATTACTGAGCCTTCACAAACATATATAAAATGAAAGTTATGGTGGGAGCCACAACATAATTTTTCAAGGAGCTCAGACTAGCAAACCTCGACAGTGAGCACTCAATAGTTTTCAGAGAGCGCGTGATTTGGCCTTTCAAAACGACACTCAATTTGTCAATTTTTGGTAAGAAAGCGCACATCCGAATCTACGGTATATCATTTGATCGAGCTTTCAGTGTTTCTTCTGAGTTAAATCCCATGACAAACCAAATGCACCAAGTATTTCACTTCTTTTACCGAGTTTCTCATGAATATTGTTATGCCAAATCATGAACCTCTCGTAGCGGAGCAAAACAGTTAGATAATCCTATATATTAAAAGCTACTCGAAAGCCTCAGGTGATCAGGAGTTACCACCAAGATCAACAAGGCTATAAGCTTCTCCATCGCCTGCGATAATCCTGTTGATTCTTCTCCATTTGAAGTTTCCGTGCAAATCAATGCTAGAGATTCAAAAGATGGGGTTCTTCTTGAACAGTGCAAAGTGTGACATCCCGTGAGAGAGAGAGAGAGAGTTATCGAAAGGCCTTTTGCGGAAGCTCCCGAGAAAGTCAATATACAAAGATGGACGGACTCCCAACTGGATCGTCTGCGTCTTTTACGTGCGGAGTTCGTTAGGGATCACTTGAGTAGGATGGCCGTCAATCTCATATTGGGGGTCGTACCACCTGGAGTCAGCAACACCGAGATGGAACTCGGTAGGCGGGCTAGAAGTACCCTTGCCTCGTTACGCTGCGCACATTCCCCTATGCTGATGTCATACTTGCATAAGGTCGATCGCAGTAAGCCTGACGAGTGCCCGGACTGTGGTAGCCGTGGCCACACAACTGAGCACCTAATCGATTGTCCAAAGAGGCCTACCACCTTGACAACAATGGATTTATGGACGAATCCGGTTTCAGTCGCCCGTTTCTTGAACCTCCGACAAAAACCTTTCTGCGGCTGCAAAGAAGAAGAAAGTGTGACAGGTCTGCGAAGGATTTTCTGAAAGGAGCCTGCGGCCAGCGCGTCCCAGCCTAGGCGATCCGGGGACGATCAGCAAACCGTAAGCAAGCTTGGTGCGATGGGGGTGTGGGCCGACCCAAAGACGGTGGACGATACTGGTACCACAATCAGGTGCGAATAGGAGGGTGAATACGCGATGATTGGTCGGAATTCATGGCGCAAGACAGTTCACACCGCGATCAGCAGTGCACCGTTTAGGTTATAACCGGAGTCACAGTCTTTACTGTTAGTAGCAAGCAGTAGACTCAAGGATTTCAAATTCGCTCACTTGAAACTACGATTGAATAGCTACCCTTGTGAGGCTACAAGAATGGAGTGAGACTAGTCTAGTTGAAAGCAGTACTCACGGTAAAAGCAGCCCACGAATTCTCAAATCAAGAGCTCAGAGGGGCATGTTGATCGAATGCACAGAAGGAGGGGCGTTTGACTGGTACATGCGACGCGCGCGACGGAAGTCCGCTGCGCTCACTGGAGCGCCGCGTGCAGTGCGCTAGACAAGAGACACGCTATAAATCGCCTTATACGGTCCCAAAACTTGAATGTGGTTTACCCGCCCCACTCCCCTCACCTGTGGCTACCAAGGAAGTGGGTGGAGCGACTACACCACGTTCAAGTTTCGGGCCGTATATTGCTATTGGTTGCTCGTTTTGAGCCGGTTCCCCACACTGTTTTTGCAATGGGCCTCGAACCCTTGGATTTCTGGTGAAAAGTTGAATGCGGTTTTAATCGTTGCCTTCAAAAACTTCATTTTTTCATCTTTACACTATTTCTGTTGTTTCAATGAATTTTTGCCGAAAATTTGCCGTTTTGAACGAAAATTTCGGCAAACGGCAACGGCAAACCCAAAAAATGGCCGGCAAACGGCAATCGGCGAACGGCAATTGCCGCACACCCCTGATGCCGATTCACTCCTGTCCACTTTCGATAATGCCGCTCTACTTCGGCTGACTCTTGGAATGGAGAATATCATCGGTAAACAAGCATGTTATATTCAGGTAAATCGAGCTGTTCCTCTCCTGCACTCCCTTTTGATAGTGCTATCACCCTAAATTCACACATGCTTGCTCAAGTTTCACTTTTCATTTTGTTACTCAAAGAGGTGGGAGAATACTGGCGTGCGAGGCAGGATTGCTCAAAAAATTTCATTTTGGGTCATTTTCAGTGCCTTAAACATCGTCAATGACATGGCAGGGGCCGTGCGAGCCTATTTATGCAGGTATCTCGACTATGTTTGTTAGCGTGTATGCTGCCTTTAACTTACAGCAAACCTAAGAATATCGACAAGTGGACATCGGAAACGTGTTCAGCACCCTATGTAATCCCACACACAGGTTCTGAGCCGAATGCGAGATACATTTTGAGAACACCGTAAAAATATTCTGATGGGGAAGCCTTATCTATACGCGAAGATCTGAAAACGCTTATGGCTTCACAAACCGTTCAAATTCTTCGTCAATATATGGTTCTAAAAACCGATGTTTCATCTTGAATTCCCATTTCGCCAAGTACTTTTCCCTCGTGGGTATGAGAGGGGTGGAGTCGCATGCATTGACGCGTGAAGTTGGTTTCTGATATAGTGTTAATGAGCAGAATCTGTTCCTTTGTTGATGAGTCTGTGGACCACCTGCCATTTTCTTGTCGCTACCAATCTTGAACGTTTTCGTGCAAAAGTCCTATGAGACTACTAAAAAAGGCGAAAACTGGACGGATTATTCGAGTTTGAAGGAAATTTTTAAAAGCTAAAGTGTCCGTTCTGGTTATCGTGAGTTTAGAAGCATAAGTTGAATATGGGGGGGGGGGGGGGTGATGTGAAAAAATTGGGTAAGGATTTTGTGACAGTTTTTTTTGTAGGTGTCCCTTTTTGGTTATTCTTAGCGTTGATTGTTCTTGAATGATGTTGCGCGTACTGCGAGCAGGGTTCGGCGCGGGGTGTGGATATCCACACCGGGAGGTCTGAGCTCCACCGGGAGACCACGTGAGTCATTCTGACCGGGGGTAGTAGGTACACTGTTTAGAAATATTTTTCGCGAATAATCCGGTAATACCGTCCAATTAACATGAAACCTTGTTGTAATTAAATTTACGTAAATGATTAGTAAAGGTTATCCTACGGTTGAATATAAGGCACATAGGTTCTGGGCGTGAAACCTGGATAGTTGTGTACTGAATTGCAAATAGGAATAGATTGGAAGCTACGGAATGGGCGGAAGAAAATAGTGGATGGGATGAATGAAGGTATTGGCAAAGGCGAAGATGGCGAGATTTTCGGAAAATTTTCGGAAAACATTAGACGTCACTTTTTTTTTTTTGCAAAGTAAGGGTCACGAAAATAAGATATTGCAGTCGAGAGTGGTAAATTCACCCTATATTCAAATTTTCAGCCTCTAAGATGAACGCTGAAAGGCACTTCTCTGTGTGGCCTACACCTGTCGCAGGTGCGATCGCGCTGGAAGTCTACATTTTTGCAAGGTATGAGTCAGGAGAATACGAAAAAATAAAAAAATAATATGATCGAGTCCAGCGTGGTCGATTTATCTTCCTTACTCACTTTCACCGTCCAACATAGATGCTGAAAACCGCTACAGTATAAGGCCTCAGACTTTTCTCAGTTGTGGTCCCGCTGAAGAGGGGCATTTTTGAAATTTAGGTGTGAAGAGAGTATGATATTTGAGTCCAACGTGGTCGATTTACCCTGTATACAATCTTTTACCGTCTCAGTGTAACGCCGAAGACCGCTACATAGGAAGCGGAACAAGGTAAAAAACGTCAAAGTCCACAAACCTGGAGTAGGGTTTTAAAACACCTGTAACTTGGCTTCCAAAAGAGCTACCCCTGGTTTGAGCAAAACTTAGAAACCAGGTTTGCAACCCTACCGAATGAAACTTTACTCGCTCCCAGAGGACGCCTTACAAAAAAATTTACTATTTGTGGACATTTGATGTTTTGAGCATAAATGTCCACACCTAGCCAGTGCATTTAGGTGTGGACATTTATGCTCAAAACATCAAATGTCCACACCTAGTAAATGTTTTTGTAAGGCGTCTTCTGGGAGCGAGTAAAGTTTCATTTGGTAGGGTTACACACCTAATTTCTTAGTTTTGCTCAAACCCGGGGTAGCTCTTTTGGAAGTTGAGTTACAGGTGTTTTAAAACCATACTCCAGGTTTGTGGACTATGACGTTTTTTTTACGTTTTTTACCTTGTTCAGCTTCTTATGTAGCGGTCTTCGGCGTTTCACTGAGACGGTAAATGATTGTACATGGAGTAAATCGATCACGATGGACTCAAATACTCTATTCTCGTCAGACCTAATTTTCGAAATTGACGACTTCCGGTGGGACCACACCTGAGAAAAGTGTGAGGTCTGATACTGTAGTGGTGTTCAGCATCTATGTTGGACGGTGAAAAGAAGTATTGAGGGTAAATCGGCTACGCTGAACTCATATATCTTACTCTCATGACACCTAAATTTCAAAAATGCCCCTTTTCAACGGGATCACACCTGAGAAAAGTGTGAGGCCTGATACTGTAGCGGTTTTCAGCATCTATGTTGGACGGTGAAAGTGAGTGCGTAAGATAAATCGACCACGCTGAACTCGATCATCGTATTCTCCTGACTCCCTTGCAAAAATGTAGACTTCTAGCGCGACTGCACCTAGAATCAAAACCCTTACTTCAGCTAAGTTTTTCAAAAACGCAGGCAACTTCATGTAATCCGTCAAGAAAAGCCTTCTCCGTGATCTATTTCAATGTTAATGTCTCGTTTTTTTTGAAATGGTTGTTCTTCTTCAAATTATACATCTTTTGGAATAAGTTGTTCCTTTTATTTCAATTTGCTACAAAAACAGGCAATTAACACTTCTGGGAGGAGGTCTGAGAAAATCGCCAAAAGTTTGCTTTTAGAGGGGGGGGGGGTCTGAGAAAATCCAGCCTTGTCCACACCTCGTGCCGAACCCTGACTGCGAGGTGAAAATACATTATTGCTTGAGACTAACAAGGGAAGTATAAAAAGCGTAGGTCGGATCTGCGAAGACGACTAGTATGGTTAGTATCTCTTCTGGCTCAATAGTAAAATAACGCAGTACCCCGCCGCGAGCCGCTGGCTCAAAAAAGTTATGAGCATTTTTTAAGCCTGGCGAAAAGGCAAGGGTACCCATCAGGCGTTTTTTTTTGGAGTTTCAAAAAAATTTCTCGGATTTAGCTCAAAAGTTGTATGTAGGGGTAATCTAGGGTGGCGAATACGAATCTGGAGTCCATTTGTCGAAATTTTGGGGTTTACTGTAGGTTACAGTAGGTAACATGTCATTTAGGGGTCAAAACCCACCTTAGTATTTTGAAAATCGACAAACGGACGTTAAATTCGTATTCTCCAACCCGAATAACCTTCGTATACAAATTTTGAGTAAGATCTGAGATTTTTACCAAACTACCGTATACCCACCGTAGTCTACCGTAATCTGCAAAAGATCGATAAACGGACTCCAGATTCGTGTTTAGCACTCCAAATAACCCTCAGAGAATGATTTTGAGACATATCTATCGTACAAAACCGGAAATCTCGAAAGTGGCGTTTTTCCCTCGAAAATTTCCCCGGTTGGGAAGCTTCAAACGAAATTAGCCGAAAACATTGGAAAATCGACTAATTAACCACAAATTCGTGATCAGCGCCCTGAAAAACCTTCCCCGGGAGAATTTTAAGTCAAATCTGGACAATTTTTCTAAAACGTTCCGGAGCCCATAATTGGTAGAAATAAACGCCCAACCGAAAATCCGTACAAGTCCAAAACGCTGTTAGTCTGGACAAAGTACGGAAAATGTGCCTTCACTCAAACTTTGCTCAGGTGGGTAGTTTTTGACGCTGAACACATTTATGAGGTCCGTTTCCGGATTTTCCGAAGACTAACGCGCTTTTTGGAAGGTACAAAAATCACAAAAAATGAGCTTTTTAAGCTTGTAACTTCTTGGAACCTGCGGCTCGGGGCGGGATACTGAGCAGTTCTACTATTGAGCCACAAGAGATACTAACGAAACTAGTCGTCTGGGCAGATCAGACCTACGCTTTGTATACTTCCCTTGTAAGTAGAGTTGGTTTCTGTTAAGATTGCTGCAGTCGTCCCAATCTTCCTTTACCCACGCTATTGTTACTTGTGAGAAGTGTTTCCTAGCAACCCCATGTCTTGTTCCATTGTTCTCCGTCTGATTGCTCTGCTCCCTTCCAGAGTTTGCATCTGATTTGCTTAAGCGATGTCTGGAATGGGAGCTTTGGTCTATTTGTGAAGAGGTGAGGGGCAGGTCGGCGAGATGCATGAGAGCAGAAAACTCCACCATCATACTACAGCGCAGGGACTGGAGAATCACCAGGGGGGGGGGTGATCTGAAGATATCTCTTACGAAAGTCGTTCATCAACATTTAATGATGCACGGTGAGGATTCAAAACTTCATTGCGGTTTTATTAATTTCTTCAGGGGCTCAGTCCAAGCTTGTGGTAATTTTTGACATTTCCGTCAGGGCGCGGCCTGTAACCACCATGCCAAACGCGGAAACTCAGTTCCCTCAAATAAGTGATAAACTACAGAGAAAAAGTTAGCCCTGTCCCCAATAATGCACCAAAGGCCAAACCACCCACCCCGCTCCAAAAAGTAAGCCAAGAACTCTTCTATTGTACCTTGTGCAATTGAACATCGCCGCACATACCAATTCTTCCCGTTTGCAAACATCTTAGTTCCCTCTTCAGGGAGAAACGCTTGGTTTCATTTATGGTATTGGGCGGGCCGACTCCTCCACTTTAGTTCCTCACCTGCCTGATCGAATTGAGATCCCGCGCTTGGCAGGTTTGCTACAGGCCGTGCGCTTAGTAAAATATCAAAAATTGCCTGTGAAGTTGGACTGTGCCTTTAATTAGAACAGGACAATGTAAATTATGTATGCGAAAGACTCGTGTATGAATTAATGTTTAATTTTTATCAGTAAGATTATTGAAAGTTAAACATTAATCAATATAATGGAATTGTGAAGGACTTTTTGCTCGGAAAACGTACTTAGTGTTGTTATTTTCACTCCAGCAGTCGTCGTAACTCGATGACATTATGATAGCTCAAAACACAACTAACAAGGGAACTACTATTAGCCATACTAACCATTCCAAATAAAATGTCCTTTTCTAGAACCAATTTCGGACTCAGAATCCGAATATGCCCATCGCACTTGCTTAGAATCTATTTGAAAAAAAGCTGTAGGCGTTTTACAAAGCTTCGCGGGAAGGCGGCGCCTATCAAGCTATTTCTGGTGTCTTGAAAAACATATTTTGATTCCGCTCAAAACTTGTATGTAGAGGTAATCCAGGGTGCTGAACACGAATCTGAGGTCCGATTGTCGAAATTCCGAGGTATACCGTAGGTTACGGTAGGTAACATGACATTTGGGTTCAAAACATACCTTAAAATTTTGAAAATCGACAAATAGGCATCAAATTCCTAGTTAGCACGCCAAATAACCCCCACAGAAATTTCGAGACAAATCTGAGACTTTGACCAAACTACCGTATACCCACTAATCTACCGTAAGCTTTCAAAAATCGATAAATCTATCTCAGATTCGTGTTCAGCACTCCAAATAACCACTCTGAGAAACAATTTGAGCCAGATCTATCGTAGCACACTGAAAATCGTCAAAAGTCGCGTTTTGCCCTCAAATTTTTCCTTGATGGGAAGCTCCAAGCAAATCAAGCCGAAAGCTTTGGAAAATCGACAACGAAACCTCAGATTCGTAATCAGCACAACGAATAATCACTGAGGGGGGAGTTTTTAGCCAAATCTGCAACATTTTTCTTGAGCGTTTTCAGAACCCCCTAATTGGCAGAAGTAAGCGCTCAACCGAAAATCCGTGCAAGTCCAAAACGCTATCACTCCGTGCTAAGTTCGAAGAATGTTCTTTCACCCGAACTCCATACATGGGGCGTTATCGTGCGCGCTAAACAAGATGATGAGGTCCGTTTCCGGATTTTTGAAAGATTTCTTCTGGACGTTTCGAAAGGGCAGTGAGTTAGGAAATCAAGGGAGATGCTTCTATAAATATTGTTCAGAATGATTCTAGGCAGCTGTGGAGGGCATATCCGGATTCTGAATCCGAAATTGGTTCTAGAAAAGTACATTTTATTTGGAATGGTTAGTATGGCTAATAGTAGTTCCCTTGTTAGTTGTTTTGAGCTATTATAATGTCATCGAGTTACAACGACTACTGGAGTGAAAAGAACAACACTAAGTATGTTTTTCAAGCGAAAGTCCTTCACTATTTCATTATATTGATTTCTGAAAGTTGGGCTCCGCAGAAAAGGTCAAGGATTTGGCATTGCTCCTAAATGTCGTGAAATTGTCTTATTGGATTTGGCTCTCAACTTGATTTTTCAAATGTAGTGAAATTGTCGAATTGATTTGGCTGTGATGATACTATATGCAGATAACATAATCATTAAATGTAGTGAAATTGTTGCAAACGGATTTGGCAGGAGCTCTGTCAATTATCACAGTCAAATCATGCGTCAGAAGGTCCTCTGGCGAGCGAATGAAGACAAAAAGAAAAAAATAATAATCCTCAGTCAACAATGCTCAACGAAACGTGGCCTTATGGGCTAGAAATAAGGTTTCCAAATGCTATTCTGCCTTTTCAGTGTGGCCTTTTCAGGTACCAGACCTTCCCTCACCGATGAGATAAAATTCATGAAAACGAAATCTAACGCAATTTACTCGCTACTGACTATGTCTTCGTGTCCTCAACGCTTTCACGGTTCGCATTGTATAGAAACGTTTTGCTGCTAGGTTTATTCCTGTTCTCATTCGATTCAATATGCGCTCCAAGGAAAACCCCTTCTGACGCGTGATTTGACTGTGATAATTGATAGAGCTCCTGCCAAATCCGTTTGCAACAATTTCACTACATTTAATGATTATGTTATCTGCATATAGTATCATCACAGCCAAATCAATTCGACAATTTCACTACATTTGAAAAATCAAGTTAAGAGCCAAATCCAATAAGACAATTTCACGACATTTAGGAGCAATGCCAAATCCTTGACCTTTTCTGCGGAGCCCAACTTTCAGAAATTTCACAACTTCTTACAAGGGTTTCCCTTCTACAATATCGTCAAGCTCTAAAAGGCAAGTTGTTTTTCTTTGAAACATAGTGGTAGAAATGAAGAAACAGCTGCTAGGATTGCAAGATAATAGTTGCAACGCTGCTTCCTACAGACAAGATACAAGGCACATACTTTTTGAATTTAAAAATCGAGAAAATGAAGAAATGAGTTTTAAAATGACCCATTTGTACAGGGTTGGGGCACAATCCTAGACGGGGGAGAGGGGGGCACCCACCATTCAAGACAGAAGTGAAATGAACCACCCATTGGTAAGGCTACCAGTCGGAGTATTTTCATGAAGTTTCTATAAAAACAATGATTGATAGCAGTATCAGACATCTTTTATCAGAATTTTCCATCATTTCTATGAGTCTTGGGTGGCCTCACCCCGTCTAGGATAGACCCAGGGTCAGTCGCTCTAGCCAAACTTCACCGGTTCTTGCTGACGTGGCTCGTCTGCGCCGGCCCATATGTCTGATTCGGAACAAGAACGATAGTTAAATACATCGTACGCGCAGAAAACCGTATATTATTTTCATGTTTTTGCGTAGCTTGGCCCCTCTAGTGAACGAAAATGTTGAAGGGGCCCATGAAAAACCTTCATTCTTCTTTCAACTCCCTTCTTCATTAAAGAAAAGTCAATCGGAACACATTGTAAATACGAATTTGAATTTCGCGCCAAAATCATTTTAAGAGTTTTTTTTGCATGTGGAGTTCGTGCCGTAACTATTTTTCCTGTTGTCTTACGGTCGCACCAACATTCTAGGAAAAAGTGCTAGATGACTGGTGAGAATTGGTGGCGGATATTAATCTTTGACGCCTTCCAACCTCATCGTCCAACATTTTTGACGCGCCAAAGTTTACCAGTGTGGTCTACCGGGCTCAATCATAAAATTGAGCCTGAAAATGGAAATTGATTTCCAGCACGAACGATAGTTAAGTGCGCTAGAAGAGGACTACCGTAACCTTAGGAATGATGTTATTCGGCTCTCTTAAACAAATTTGATGATACCCAATTGATCAATGATAAAGATAAAAGAAGTGAAGAGCGGTGTGTCTTCATTCACACACCGTCCTTCTCCAGAGGTCAGCAGTTGAGGATCTGCCTGGACTACAAGCAGAAAAACAACACCAGCGGTAGTGAAGATGTAGCGAATTCGGAGTCAGAACTTAGAAAATTTTAGAGCCAACTCGAGTGAGATTACAATAGCCTTGCTCTGGCGCAATTGCCTTTCGCTCTTGTTGATTCGGAGGCATGACTTGCATACGGTGTCCTGGACATTAAACGGAGGTCCTGCACAGGTCCCATGATGTCCTGCACACTCCTACTGAGGTCCTGCACAGGTCCCATGATGTCCTGCACACTCCTACTAAGGTCTTGCACACGTTCCATGATGTCCTGCACACCCCTTCTGGGGTCCTGCACACGTCCCATGATGTCCTGCCCACGTCTACTATGGTCCTGCACACGTACAATGATGTCCTGCACACTCCTACTGAGGTCCTGCACAGGTCCCATGGTGTCCTGCACACTCCTACTAAGGTCTTGCACACGATCCATGATGTCCTGCACACCCCTACTGAGGTCCTGCACAGGTCCCATGATGTCCTGCACACCCCTTCTGGGGTCCTGCACACGTCCCATGATGTCCTGCCCACTCCTACTAAGGTCTTGCACACGTTCCATGATGTCCTGCACACTCCTACTGAGGTCCTGCACAGGTCCCATGATGTCCTGCACACTCCTACTAAGGTCTTGCACACGTTCCATGATGTCCTGCACACCCCTACTGAGGTCCTGCACAGGTCCCATGATGTCCTGCACACCCCTTCTGGGGTCCTGCACACGTCCCATGATGTCCTGCCCACTCCTACTAAGGTCTTGCACACGATCCATGATGTCCTGCACACCCCTACTGAGGTCCTGCACAGGTCCCATGATGTCCGGCACACCCCTTCTGGGGTCCTGCACACGTCCCATGATGTCCTGCCCACTCCTACTAAGGTCTTGCACACGTTCCATGATGTCCTGCACACCCCTACTGAGGTCCTGCACAGGTCCCATGATGTCCTGCACACCCCTTCTGGGGTCCTGCACACGTCCCATGATGTCCTGCCCACTCCTACTAAGGTCTTGCACACGATCCATGATGTCCTGCACACTCCTACTGAGGTCCTGCACAGGTCCCATGATGTCCTGCACACTCCTACTAAGGTCTTGCACACGTTCCATGATGTCCTGCACTTCCCTACTGAGGTCCTGCACAGGTCCCATGATGTCCTGCACACCCCTTCTGGGGTCCTGCACACGTCCCATGATGTCCTGCCCACTCCTACTAAGGTCTTGCACACGATCCATGATGTCCTGCACACCCCTACTGAGGTCCTGCACAGGTCCCATGATGTCCTGCACACCCCTTCTGGGGTCCTGCACACGTCCCATGATGTCCTGCCCACTCCTACTAAGGTCTTGCACACGATCCATGATGTCCTGCACACCCCTACTGAGGTCCTGCACAGGTCCCATGATGTCCTGCACACCCCTTCTGGGGTCCTGCACAGGTCCCATAATGTCCTGCACACTCCTACTAAGGTCTTGCACACGATCCATGATGTCCTGCACACCCCTACTGAGGTCCTGCACAGGTACCATGATGTCCCTGCACACCCCTTCTGGGGTCCTGCACACGTCCCATGATGTCCTGCCCACTCCTACTAAGGTCTTGCACACGTTCCATGATGTCCTGCACACTCCTACTGAGGTCCTGCACAGGTCCCATGGTGTCCTGCACACTCCTACTAAGGTCTTGCACACGATCCATGATGTCCTGCACACCCCTACTGAGGTCCTGCACAGGTCCCATGATGTCCTGCACACCCCTTCTGGGGTCCTGCACACGTCCCATGATGTCCTGCCCACTCCTACTAAGGTCTTGCACACGATCCATGATGTCCTGCACACCCCTACTGAGGTCCTGCACAGGTCCCATGATGTCCTGCACACCCCTTCTGGGGTCCTGCACACGTCCCATGATGTCCTGCCCACTCCTACTAAGGTCTTGCACACGTTCCATGATGTCCTGCACACCCCTTCTGGGGTCCTGCACACGTCCCATGATGTCCTGCCCACTCCTACTAAGGTCTTGCACACGTTCCATGATGTCCTGCACACTCCTACTGAGGTCCTGCACAGGTCCCATGGTGTCCTGCACACTCCTACTAAGGTCTTGCACACGATCCATGATGTCCTGCACACTCCTACTGAGGTCCTGCACAGGTCCCATGATGTCCTGCACACTCCTACTGAGGTCCTGCACAGGTCCCATGATGTCCTGCACACTCCTACTAAGGTCTTGCACACGTTCCATGATGTCCTGCACACTCCTACTGAGGTCCTGCACAGGTCCCATGATGTCCTGCACACTCCTACTAAGGTCTTGCACACGTTCCATGATGTCCTGCACACTCCTACTGAGGTCCTGCGCACATTCTACGACGTCCTGCACACCCCTACTGGGGTCCTGCACACGTCCCATGATGTCCTGTCCACTCCTACTACGGTCCTGCACACGTTCCATGATGTCCTGCACACTCCTACTGAGGTCCTGCACAGGTCCCATGATGTCCTGCACACTCCTACTAAGGTCTTGCACACGTTCCATGATGTCCTGCACACTCCTACTGAGGTCCCGCACACATTCTACGACGTCCTGCACACCCCTACTGGGGTCCTGCACACGTCCCATGATGTCCTGCACACCCCTTCTGGGGTCCTGCACACGTCCCATGATGTCCTGCCCACTCCTACTAAGGTCTTGCACACGATCCATGATGTCCTGCACACCCCTACTGAGGTCCTGCACAGGTCCCATGATGTCCGGCACACCCCTTCTGGGGTCCTGCACACGTCCCATGATGTCCTGCCCACTCCTACTAAGGTCTTGCACACGTTCCATGATGTCCTGCACACCCCTACTGAGGTCCTGCACAGGTCCCATGATGTCCTGCACACCCCTTCTGGGGTCCTGCACACGTCCCATGATGTCCTGCCCACTCCTACTAAGGTCTTGCACACGATCCATGATGTCCTGCACACTCCTACTGAGGTCCTGCACAGGTCCCATGATGTCCTGCACACTCCTACTAAGGTCTTGCACACGTTCCATGATGTCCTGCACACCCCTACTGAGGTCCTGCACAGGTCCCATGATGTCCTGCACACCCCTTCTGGGGTCCTGCACACGTCCCATGATGTCCTGCCCACTCCTACTAAGGTCTTGCACACGATCCATGATGTCCTGCACACCCCTACTGAGGTCCTGCACAGGTCCCATGATGTCCTGCACACCCCTTCTGGGGTCCTGCACACGTCCCATGATGTCCTGCCCACTCCTACTAAGGTCTTGCACACGATCCATGATGTCCTGCACACCCCTACTGAGGTCCTGCACAGGTCCCATGATGTCCTGCACACCCCTTCTGGGGTCCTGCACACGTCCCATGATGTCCTGCACACTCCTACTAAGGTCTTGCACACGATCCATGATGTCCTGCACACCCCTACTGAGGTCCTGCACAGGTCCCATGATGTCCTGCACACCCCTTCTGGGGTCCTGCACACGTCCCATGATGTCCTGCCCACTCCTACTAAGGTCTTGCACACGTTCCATGATGTCCTGCACACCCCTACTGAGGTCCTGCACAGGTCCCATGGTGTCCTGCACACTCCTACTAAGGTCTTGCACACGATCCATGATGTCCTGCACACCCCTACTGAGGTCCTGCACAGGTCCCATGATGTCCTGCACACCCCTTCTGGGGTCCTGCACACGTCCCATGATGTCCTGTCCACTCCTACTACGGTCCTGCACACATACAATGGTGTCCTGCACACCCCTACTGAGGTCCTGCACAGGTCCCATGATGTCCTGCACACCCCTTCTGGGGTCCTGCGCACGTCCCAAGATGTCCTGCCCACTCCTACTAAGGTCTTGCACACGTTCCATGATGTCCTGCACACCCCTTCTGGGGTCCTGCACACGTCCCATGATGTCCTGCCCACTCCTACTAAGGTCTTGCACACGTTCCATGATGTCCTGCCCACTCCTACTGAGGTCCTGCACAGGTCCCATGGTGTCCTGCACACTCCTACTAAGGTCTTGCACACGATCCATGATGTCCTGCACACTCCTACTGAGGTCCTGCACAGGTCCCATGATGTCCTGCACACTCCTACTGAGGTCCTGCACAGGTCCCATGATGTCCTGCACACTCCTACTAAGGTCTTGCACACGTTCCATGATGTCCTGCACACTCCTACTGAGGTCCTGCACAGGTCCCATGATGTCCTGCACACTCCTACTAAGGTCTTGCACACGTTCCATGATGTCCTGCACACTCCTACTGAGGTCCTGCGCACATTCTACGACGTCCTGCACACCCCTACTGGGGTCCTGCACACGTCCCATGATGTCCTGTCCACTCCTACTACGGTCCTGCACACGTTCCATGATGTCCTGCACACTCCTACTGAGGTCCTGCACAGGTCCCATGATGTCCTGCACACTCCTACTAAAGTCTTGCACACGTTCCATGATGTCCTGCACACTCCTACTGAGGTCCCGCACACATTCTACGACGTCCTGCACACCCCTACTGGGGTCCTGCACACGTCCCATGATGTCCTGTCCACTCCTAATACGGTCCTGCACACGTTCCATGATGTCCTGCACACTCCTACTGAGGTCCTGCACAGGTCCCATGATGTCCTGCACACTCCTACTAACGTCTTGCACACGATCCATGATGTCCTGCACACTCCTACTGAGGTCCTTCACAGGTCCCATGATGTCCTGCACACTCCTACTGAGGTCCTGCACAGGTCCCATGATGTCCTGCACACTCCTACTAAGGTTTTGCACACGTTCCATGATGTCCTGCACACTCCTACTGAGGTCCTGCACAGGTCCCATGATGTCCTGCACACTCCTACTAAGGTCCTGCACACGTTCCATGATGTCCTGCACACTCCTACTGAGGTCCTGCACACATTCTACGACGTCCTGCACACCCCTACTGGGGTCCTGCACACGTCCCATGATGTCCTGTCCACTCCTACTACGGTCCTGCACACGTTCCATGATGTCCTGCACACTCCTACTGAGGTCCTGCACAGGTCCCATGATGTCCTGCACGCTCCTACTAAGGTCTTGCACACGTTCCATGATGCCCTGCACCTTCCTACTGAGGCCCTGCACACATTCTACGACGTCCTGCACACCCCTACTGGGGTCCTGCACACGTCCCATGATGTCCTGTCCACTCCTACTACGGTCCTGCGCACGTTCCATGATGTCCTGCACACTCCTACTGAGGTCCTGCACAGGTCCCATGATGTCCTGCACACTCCTACTAAGGTCTTGCACACGTTCCATGATGTCCTGCACACGTCCCATGATGTCCTGTCGACTCCTAATACGGTCCTGCACAGGTCCCACGATGTCCTGCACACTCCTACTAAGGTCTTGCACACGTTCCATGATGTCCTGCACACTCCTACTGAGGTCTTGCACACGTTCCATGATGTCCTGCCCGTTCCTACTGAGGTCCTGCACACATTCTACGACGTCCTGCACACCCCTACTGGGGTCCTGCACACGTTCCATGATGTCCTGCACACTCCTACTAAGGTCCTGCACACGTTCGATGATGTCCTGCATACTCCTACTGAGGCCCTGCCCACATTCTACGACGTCCTGCTTACCCCTACTGAGGTCTCACATAGTCAACCGACACTTCAGCACATCCTGCGACGCCTTCTTATCGATGGTGCGCTTTGAACGAATACGCGCCGCGGTCAAGTACATCAACCCGCACAGCGTCCTCTTCCGAGCCGGACGTTCAAAGTACACCACCCTGGAGAGCAAGGTGTTTATATGGAGTCTAAGAAAACAATGACTGATAACGAAAAACCCACCATTTTCATAAACTATTCTTGAGAGGCCGGTTTCCGAGTTTCAAACGCCCGTTAAGGGCCCAGAAGTCATTATGGTGAGTTCTGACAATTATTTTCGTCATTCCCGTGGCCGATTACCTCTAGTCACAAATTTTCGAGCGATTTGGTCCACGCCTTCCAAAAAAATGGTTTTCGACGGACGGAGGTGGAGGCGGAGGCGGAGGCGGAGGCGGTGGTGGAGAACGTTTTTGCGTACTTTGAGAGGTCATAACTTTAGAAAGCGGGGACCAGTTGGGATGAAAAGTTGCACACATATGTAATTTCTTGCAGCGCGTCGAATAGTGTACAGCTCATACCTCTGTTGACGGTATGAATAGGTGATCTCATTGTAGGGCATCCGCGCGGGAAGAGATCAAAGCCAAATCCTGGTGAGCGCTTCGCGCTCACCACAATTAATGTTTAACTTTCAATAATCTTTCTGATAAAAATTTAACATTAATTGATACACGAGTTTTTCGCACACATAGTTTACATTGTTCTGTTCTAATTAAAGGCTCAGTCCAACTTCACAGGCAATTTTTGATATTTTACTATGGGCACGGCCTGTAGCAACCCTGCCAGGCGCGGGATCCCGATTCGATCACGCAGGTGAGGAACTAAAGGGGAGAAGTCGGCCCGCCCAATACCATAAATAAAACCAAGCGTTTTCCCTGAAGAGAAAACCAAGATGTTTGCAAACGGAAAGATTGGTATGTGCGGCGATGTTCAATTGCATAAGGTACAATAGAAGAGTTCTTGGCTTACTTTTGGGAGCGGGGTGGGTGGTTTGGCCTTAGGTGTATTATTGGGGACAGGGCTAACTTTTTCTCTGTAGTTCATCACTTATTTGAAGGAACCGAGTTTCCACTTTTGGCATGGTGGTAACAGGCCGCTCCCCGACGGAAGTATAATCCTCACCGTACATCATTAAATGTTAATGAACTACCCTAGTAAGAGATGTCTTCAGATACCCCCCTCCCCCACTGGTGATTCCCCAGTCCCTGCGCTGTATTATGTCGGTTTCTGCTCTCATGCAACTGGCTGACCTGCCCCTCATATCATTCGTACGGTCTTAACGTCCTCCCTTAGTGACCAAAGTTTTTGAAAAAAAATCAAAAATCATGATTTTTTGACAATTTTGTCGCCGAAATTTTTTTAAATTTAAGTTCTGTAATTTCTCTTGTATTTTTGTATTTTAGTTATTAGTACTTTACCCCTTACCCTATGGAAGTGACTCAGGGAGTGTCAGTTCACTTTTGACCACACTCTCCCGAAATTTTTTAATTTCTCGAGCAGATCACAGGAATGTAAGGTCGGACCACAGTTGACCTATATCACAACGTGTGCCGTTGCCTGTCCATTTGATAAGACTTTTCAGATTTCCGAATTCCGTACTCGAATCTCCACGGAAATTCCGCCACGACAATACTACTTTGCAATGTGGCTTCAGGTATGCTCCACTAGATATTATAGTTTTTTCTAGACTTGTTCTCAGATACTGGTAACATACCAGGCCGTCCAATAATTCCTGTCCGAAAATTTTCAAAATTCTATAATTTTCCTTAGAAGTGTTATAATATCAGGCAAGTGTAAGAACCTTCTAGAAGGTTCTCCAAAGTTCTACAGTTCTACGCTAGGGGTATATAAGGCGCAGCCGCCGCGTCTAGCTACCAGTACAAGCTAAAATGGACCAAGATCGAATTCGTACGTTCGTGTACTACGAGTGGCTGCTGGGCAACGACACGGGCATCGCGGTTGCCAACACCTGCAGAGCGTGCAAGGAGGATGCAGTGTCCTAACGCACAGCCAGCCGCTGGTTCAATCGTTTCGAGAGCGGCGGCACGAGCCTCGAGGACAGGGAGCACAGCGGGAGGCCTTCTACGGTGGATGATGACGAAGTCCGTCGCTGTATGAAGGAGAAGCCGGAAGCCACCACCCGTGAACTGGCGACGACGCTCAGCTGCAGCAAGTCCACCATCCACAATCGACTCAACTTACTCGGCTACCACAAAGCTCTGGCCCGTTGGATCCCCCACCGTCTGACGGACTCCAACAAGCAGAGCCGCGTGGCCGTCTGCCAGTCCCTCATCCTTCGTCCGCATCGCAAGGAGTTTCTCGAGGACCTGGTCACTGGGGATGAGAGCTGGGTCCTCTACGACAGCGTCGCTCCCCGTGCCGTCTGGATCCCGCGCGGAGAAGAGCCGCCGACCACGCCGAAAGCCGACCTGCATCCGCTGAAGATCATGCTCTGCTGCTGGTGGGACACCAACGGCATGCTGTACTTCGAGCTGCTCCCGCAAGACAGGACGGTCACCGCCTCCATCTACACCGATCAGTTCGAGAAACTAGCCGCCGCCATCCGAGAAAAGCGTCCCCGACGGGCCTTGGTCCACCTGCTGCACGACAACGCGCGCCCCCACATGGCGAAGGAGACTCAGCAGAAGTTGGCGACGCTCGGCTGGGGCACGGTTGCTCATCCGCCGTATTCCCCGGACCTCGCCCCCTCCGACAACCACTTGTTCCGCCCGCTGAGGCGCCATTTGGTCGGAAGAAAATTCACCAACTACGACAACCTCAAATCCGACATCGCGGACTTCTTCGAGTCGCAGCCTTGGGAGTTCTGGGCGAAGGGCATCGACGACCTGCCCAATCGATGGATCACTGTTGTGGATAACCGTGGTGATTATATTGTTGATTAGACTTGTTTTTCAATAAAGTTGAAAAAAATTAAAAATGGTGAAATTTTCGGACAAGAATTATTGGACAGCCTGGTAGATAGTCGTTGATTTTTCTCCCAAGGTGCACACTTTAGGTGACAATCATAGCATGTCTTCTTGTTTTGTCTGGTCTCTTCTCTGGTCTCAATCTGGGTCTAATGTCTTTGACTCCTCAGGAGTTGATGCTCATACAAAAATCAGGTATAGTTCGGATAACCAGAAAAGGGATAGCTGCGGACACCTCAGCAGACGGCGCTGCGCTGTGTGCGCCTAGGAGAAATGTGATAATCGATCGGCTCACGCGACAAGCACGCGGCCTGCTGAGTGGTCCGTGTAAAGGTTTTAGTGTGACGATACAACTGTGCGATAGCACAATATATGTGAATGCACTGGGATGGGGAGGATGTGACCCCTAAGGATTCCTCTTTAAATTCCTTCCTGTGATCTCACGAGAAACCTTGACAAAATAGTCTAGCGGGAGAGTTTTACCCGCACTGTAGTAACTCGGTCTCCGAGTTTCTTTTCCTCACCTGAAAATGCGGATTGAAATGAAATCAATACAAAAAATGTTCGCAAGGTATCCACGGTACTTAAACCGGTGTTTCACATGGCACAGGTTGCATATTTGTTTACTTGTTAAAACTTCAAAAATAATTGAGATACTGTTCAATTGAGTATGAGATTTCTTTATGAAATTACCCCGAGAAACTAAAGAGTTCAATGAGAACCGTTGCGCCTAAAAACTACCTTGCCGCTGTGGGTTTACCAATTAGGCGCGCGAGCTAGAACTCAAAAGAGGGCAATCACTCGTAATGTGTGCGAAACGCCAGTGAAGACTGTCAAATTGGTTGGTTTTAAAGGCAGCAGACACGGCTCAAAAATGATATCAATTTTATGGATTAAATTGAAGGTATGAAGCTGTTACTATTCAGAAATAACGAAAAAGACGAAAACAAATCGACGGAAATTAAGATATAACTGTACGTTCTATATTGGCCCAGAAATGGACGAGTTGTACGGCACTGGTTGAAATAGCGGAGCTAGCTACAAATTTGTTGGGATAACGATGCTGATGTACTCGTACGGCCCTTTCTGGAACGCTCACGCCGTTAGAAGCCTAAAAAGTGATCTAAATTGGCCGCAATCGAGCATTGAATACCTGTATGGAGGGGCGGAGCCTGTATCGATGGGCGGAGCAAGGATGATTCCGTGACTGACTACGGCTCAAATACGGTCATTTGAACTCGTTTTTAACGCTTGCAACTTCGTGAGGGCTCTTCTAGGGCTTGCACGACCCCACTAATGTAGTTATTTCAACAACTTCTACGAGCGTGTATGCTGCCTTTAGGCTAGTCTTCGCCTTCTGATGTTTTGGCCGCTCCCGCACTTTGGTGGTTCCCCAAGACGAAGTGGATCTTTCAACCAATCTGTCCTTGAACATCGATCAAGGTGTTTTCATATGGATGCGAGTGCTCCATCGTGATTGGCTGGCCCTGCCCGTTTCTCACGCACCAGAGTCTCGGAATCACGTGAACGATTGAAGGGTCATCGATTGCGCAAGAATGATGCAATACCGGAAGTTAGAGAATAACGAAGAGATCATTCTACATAAAGAAGGAATACAAAACAGAATGAGTAATACACAATCAGCACAAAAGAATAGCACATTTAATTCACTATACTCACATCTCCCTCTCTGATAGGCAGTGTTCACGATAAGAATCGTTTTTCTGTTTTTCGGCCTTTCTTGAAAACGGTCCCATGCTGACTTCAATGATGTTTTTGAAATCGTACAGGACCTTCTAGGAACGGAGTTATGGTTCCTCAAAAATTGAGCTAGGAAAGCATGGTGGACGAGTTGTCCGAGGCTTGTAACTTCCGTCTTTTGCAGCCGATGTATGCGAGCTTACATGAGTAAAGGGAGAAGTTGAGAATGAAGGGAAGAACGGGGCTATTGATAGGAAACCATCGCTCATCTCACAATCTCGAGCATTCATTTGTTCACGTCGGTGGGCGTGGAAAGTGCATCTGGGTGTGACGAGCTGACGGGTGTCCAAATTTGCGGCCGTAGGGGACCTTTCCGGGCTCATTTTTCTTGGTTTTTTCAACGTTAGGGTTGCGCTAGGCTCCGTAGCTGCTGATCTCCACCAAAAAATCAGACATGGTTTTTATCGTGGACACTGCCTTTAAACACAGGCTTTTCCACTCAGCCGATCACTTGCTTCCGTTCTTGTGATGAGCAGCGGTTTGTCCTTGTGTGTCGTAGCGTGCGTGTTCGCAAAAATTGTTCTGCTCGATTGATTACGACCATGAAGACGCAGCGGAGAGGAGGTGCGAGCTCGCGAGTCACTCTGACATGGAAGGGGTGAACGTTTCCGGGACGGCTGGCGTTCCATTAGAGCTCGGTTCGTCTCCGTCGTGCGGTCTCGCGAGTGCTGGGTGTATCGTGCCCAACCTTGGCTTGTCATAGCGAATGTGATGTGCTTTGACATATCCGCCATCCATTCTGGCGAGGAGAGGAGCTATGGGAGTAACCCACGGGAAAGAACGCTCCTTGTTTATTTGGCGTTCCCCGAGGTCCTTCAGCCTAAGCCCCTTTTCAGCACGATGCCTATCGGGTACTGCGCGGGTCATCAGCTGAATAGGTGTGTGCGCTTGTTGTAAGACGTCGTGTGACATTAGATGGGTGTGGGTGAACTCCACATCAGAAGCCGCAAGGTAGTCAGCACACCTTCTGTTCAAATGCTTAATTTGCGGGGGCGGCTCCCTGTTGTTTTCTTGCCTTGGGATTTTCAAAAATTTTCTCGTCGTGTTCTGCTTCGAGGATCTTTCCAGCACCCAATTTTCGTTCTTTTCATACGATCCGAGGCTTGGTGTTTTCTGTAGACTGACCCTGATATGTATATGGCACACTCGTGAACCAACGCGATTGTCTCCGGACCCGAACACTGCTTGCTCTTTGGCGAGGGTGTGCTGCCTTAATGTCCGCTTCAGCTGATGCTTGGGTAGTCGTTGTACCGGCTGCTGTCGCAAGAGTGTGTGACGGAGTCTCCTATAGTGTCTTGGTGACTGTTTCCGAAAGTTGCGGAACTTGAAGGGTTCAATCGCAACTCCACACCCAGTGCCTGTTGAGCATTAGTTCCCAGTAGTATAACACGACTTTTTGACCTCTGCTCGTGTATTTGCGTATTGGCCTTCTTGCCTCCCACTACCATTACATCGACGGCAATCCGCATAAGAAGGTCCAACTGGTTTCCCGAGGCGTCATATGCCAGACCATCTGTGTCGGATGCATCCATCATTGTAACCATGGCATATAAGTCGATTCTGGTCTGCTGAACCTCTTTCATCAATCCAACTGGTATGACGGATATTACTGAGCCCGTGTGGATTATAGCTTGCGTCCTCATTCCAAGCATCTCGATGGTGCAGTAACTTGGCTCTCCAAATGGCCTGTTGGCGCCTTGTACTGCCAAACACCACGACTGAAGATGAGTCGAAAACGATTGCTTGACGTTAGGCTGTGCCGTATGTTCACTGGGTTTCTGGAACACCTGCTTGGATCCTTGAGCTCTGCTTGTTGATTGTTGTTAACGTGGCGTGGTATTATCCGCCCTGAATCTTTGCCCGGGATCGACCCGGTTGGCCTGGGTTGTACTAGTTTCTGCCGGTGTTGAGTTTTGGTTGCGCTCAGGCTGTCGCCGAGGTTTGTGGAAACGGTTTTCCGTACTCTTCGTTTCGCCACGATTGTCGCAAAAGCTGAATTTGGACTGACGCTGCATGTTCCTCATTCTTTCTAGACGCAGAGCTACCTCTCGAACACGGTCGAATATTTGGTTTTCGGGAGCATCCAGAGCAGAAAACATGTAGTATGAATCCTTCCAGTCGGATAGGCATTCATGAAGTTTGCTTCCTAGTTGGAAGTCCAACGCTTGTCCGGGTGACATGCGGTTCGCAATCTGTTGAATTCTTGAAAAGTTAGTCAAACACAGTTTCGCCGTCGTTTTTCTGGAGCTTCCTCCATTTCACTTCTGCTTGCCGGCGCTCTCCAGGTGTTCGCCGAGCATTGCGGAGTTGGTCCACTATCACTTTAAATGTGCCCTCTTGAACTACCCTGGGCAAGTTATCAACCAGGTTTTTAGCGGATTCTTCAATATGGTTCATGAGGATACTTCTTGTATCCGTATCCGACCATACTGTGCTGGGATATTTCACCTCGAGTTGTCTGAGAAAGTCGCTCAGTGAAGTCTTGCCGTTGTATTTCTTCACTTCCGAAATGGACTGGGCCTTGATCACCTTCTTGAGGGCCGATATAAGCTCCCCATTTCCACTGCAACATGCGGAGGAACACCGTACACTTCCAGGAATGATTGAATTAGGAGGATTATTTACCCTACCTGGTTGAGACTGACGAGAAGATACCCTCGATAATGGCGGTGAATACTGGGACAATGCCAGTTGGTGATGAGAAGGTGGCCCATCGCATGCCCTTGCAATACAGGTGAATGACGCTTGAGCGTCGTGTGTTGAATAGGACAACCGTGTTCCTCTTCAATCCGCTCTTGAAGTCGGAGGCGTGCCCCCTCTAGAACGTTGGTTGAACGGTTCCCGTTCTCTGGAGCGAAAGCTCACTGACTCCGCATTTAGGCATTCTCGTTGTCGCGTCGGAGTTGCAGTTCTTCCTACAATTTAAGAACTTCTCTTTCAAGACAACGAACTTACGAGTCTTTAGCCTCTAACACCATAAAAGTGCAGCCTAGCGGGCCCGCTATTTCTCTCAGTATGTCTCCTTCTTTCGAAAGAGTTGATAGTATCGCACGAAGTTGTTGTGCGGTGATGCCCAGTTCTAAGAGGGCAATGACTGCTTCCAAGTCTTGCTGAAGTTTTTCGCGCAATCCTGAGGTGGCGTCATCCGTCGCGCTATGAACTGCAAGCAGAATCGCTTCGCGCTTGACATCTGGAAGGTTTCGTATTTGGTCGGTTAGAGCAGCATCGCAGGCTTGAACGGTAGTGTTGATTGATGCCTCTATCATACTCACCACATCCATATTCTCTTTGCTCTTCCAGTCTAAGCTGTTGGAGTGGATAACCCTCCTGTTCGCCATGAGATGAAGATGGTGAAATCACCAATCGGTCGTTCGACACGTTCATCTGCTTGTGCAGTGATTGATTGATATCCGAAAGATGCCCCCATGTAAAGGTTTTAGTGTGACGATACAACTGCACGATAACACAATATATGCGAATGCACTGGGATGAGGAGCCTTGACAAAGTAGTCTAGCGGGAGAGTTTCACCCGCACTGTAGTAACTCGGTCTTCGAGTTTCTTCTTCCTCTTCTGAAAATGCGGATTAAAATGAAATCAATACAAACAATGTTCGCAAGGTATCCACGGTACTCAAACCGGTAGTTTCACAGGACACGGGTTGTATATTTGTTTGCTTGTTAAAACTTCAAAAATAATGGATGAGATACCATTCAAGTGAGTATGAGATTTCTTTATGAAATTACCCCGGAAAACGTGAGAGATCAATGAGGATCGTTCAGCCTAAAAGCTACCTTGCCGCTGTGGGATTACCAATTAGGCGCGCGAACTAGAACTCAAAAAAGGGCTATCCCACGTATTGTGTGCGAAACGCCAGTGAAGACTGTCACATTGGTTGATTTGAGGCTAGTCTTTCTCTTTTTTTTCCCGGCCTCTGATGGTTCCCGGTGACGAAGTGGATTTTTCCACCAAACTGTCCTTGAAGAGCGATCGAGGGTGCTTTTATATGGATGCGAGTGCTCCACCGTGATTGTCTGGCCCCGCCCATTTCTCACGCACGAGAGTCTCTCGGAATCGCGTGAACGACCGAACGGTCATCGATTGCGCAAGAATGATGCAATACCGGAAGTTAAAGAATAACGAAGAGATCATTCTGCCTAAAGAAGGAATACAAAACGCAATGAATAATACATAGTCAGCACAAAAGAATAACACTTTTAGGACACTATACTGACATCCGCAGCTATCCCTTTCGCGAATACACCCACCATATCGAAAGGATTTATGAAATTGCTGAAATATTGTTTCATTTGAACGCTGAAGTCGTTGTTCAGGGTCTAAGACTGAGCGAAAGTATGCAGATGTTATTTTGCCAGTTCGTGCACGTGGGAATCTGCTCCTTTGTTCACTTCTTATAGGTTAACTTCGCCGTTTATTTGTGTTTATCACAATAGTTTTTGTATATATGTCTTCAGGTAATGTTTGTGTAAACTCGGGTATTTCCATTCTCTTGGACGACCTCACTTCTGGTTATGTTGCTCTAATTGCTTCGTCTGCTGGTATTGTGGTGTTTGGCGAAATTTTCCCCCAAAGTTTATGTGTAAAGTAAGTCAGCGATTAGCATTCACTTCGTGCTTTGAAGGTAGTATAGTCGGATTCTATACGTATGCATGGCAGCAGCGCGCGGGCGTCTTTCGCAGCCACTGTTCTGCTCAGGTTATCGTCTGAAAAAGGTGTACCACGCTCCATAGCGGTTCTCGTGCCGCTATTCGTGAATCCATTCTTTGTGATTTTCTTAATTGTCCCCTGCGGGAAGGTCTACGACTCGAAACGGTACTATTTAAACTAATCGATCGGACCGCACTGACCACATGTCTCTGCTCGACGATGAGCGATACCCTATATCGAGCTCACCGGAAACTTTTTTAAAACCTTCATCGAATTGGCCAGCGTCCAATTAGTTCTGGAACTAGAACCATCAAGAGGGAGGAAAAGATAAATGAAGAATGGGATGGGGTATAGGCCGAATAAGGACCGTACGTTCGTCGTGATTTTCTTTACCTGGATCTTATTTCAAGGCAGTATTCGCTCCGCATCATGCATGCTGAAGCTTCCGTTTAACATGGGAAGTCGAGGACTTACTGTGGCAGCCTTGCCAGGGATAAGCGCGAAAATTGATCGTAAACAATTCCCAATTTTCTTCTCAAAACGATTCTTCTTGTTATGTTGCATTTCTGACAATGGCAGGATTGACCGGTGTGATTGAGTGAGGTGAGGATAGAGGAAGGACAGCTAGATGCGGCGGATTAAGAATTAGCAGAGAAATAGTCTTGAAACCGCTACCTTGCACGTAGTAGTCGCGAAATAGCAGGTTTTAGGTAGCTGCAGCGAATTCGTCTGGAAATGCCCGCCAAAAATGCTTGCCGAGAAATATAGAGGCTGGCTGAAACATGATAAATGCCGCGATCTGTACGATGCTGCCGTGGGAATCCTGGTTTGTCAATCCTCAGTATTAAGGAGGATCCTTGCCTTGATTCGGATAGTTTTTTCCCCACAAACTTGCCCCCTTTCAGGTGAAGACCTGCCAGGCGGTCGGTACGCGACATGTTTCCAACACCGCGAACCTGCCGCCGACCAGACAGCGGCAACCTGAAAGTGTTTTAAAAATGCAAGCTATTGTGTGCAAGTTTTTATTTAGTTTCTATCTCTCCGTCAAGTTCACTTTTCCTTTTGCTCACAGAGGGAGATTTGTGTCGCTATTATATGCCTAAGGCGCTTTCGCTTCTTCGCGCCCCTCAATGTTGGTGGGCGCTCTTCAACGCTTTCCAATGATAAAGAGGCGCCTCACAAGTATTTCGACACGAGCAAACTTCTGCCCCGTGTTGATTTGACTTCATAGCTTTGGATCGGGTGATCAATCACTCGAGCCAACTCGTAGACTGCTAATTTGCCCCGATTTGTGATGACCATGTTAGAAAAATGGGTTATGAGGGCATTAGGTCTTTAGTAGGTTTAAGGCTTCACGATTTAGAGAGAAAGCGTTAAGCTTGCAACAGCTGCTTCTTTGGCGATAGAATCGTGAGCGCATGTGAGCAGGCAGCTAGTGTAATGTATGCCAACGATGCGCATAAATTTTCCGAAATCGCATGCACTCGCAGAGTGGACACTGCGTAAGGGCCGAATTGGTGTCTGCGGTAGTGTTGTGCGATCAACATGCAAAAAATATTTACCACCCGCCAAAATTCCCGCCAACCTGTTTTGTGCTATCTTCTAATCTTCATAAAGGAAGTGTTTAGAAAGGTAAGCGCATCTGTCAAAACGACTAGTACAGTTAGCTCTCTAGTGCAGGTACCAAGAAGTTACAAGCCTAAAAATGTCGTTTTTTGTGCTCCTTGTACCCTCCAAAAAGGGCATTAATTTTTCGAAAATTCTGAAACGGACCTTTTAAATGTGTTCAGCGCCCAAAACAACCCCCCCCCCTAGCAAAATTTGAGTGAAGGCGCATTTTCCATACTCTGTCCAGACTGACAGCCATATGGACTTTTCGGTTGGACGTTCATTTATACCAATCATAGGGCTCTGGAACCCTCTGATCTGACCCTCTGACCTTTTACTAACGATACTGGTCGTTTTCGCAGATGCATTTACCACTCTAAACGCTTCCATTGTCAGAGAAATCGAAAGTTCCTTAACTACTGACTGATATGGTGATTTGATATGAGTCGAATTCAAACATTTCAAAAATTTTAGTGCTTTTACCAGTCAGTTAAATTGGATGTACATCGAAATTGGTCGAATTTCAGATCAAGCGAGAAGGGGTTTTGAATAGAGCAGTATATGCGCTTCAGAATGCTATAATACACTCTGCCAAACAAAAAAAAATAGACAAAAAACGCTCGAAATTATTTTCCGTTCCCATTTTACTGAGGCCACGGTAAAAACTTTTGGAATACGGCTTGCATAGTACCAGGGATGGGCGTAATGGAAGCTCTGTGATTCGTTAGTCGTGCGACCGACCAAAACCCTCGTTAGTCGTTAAAAATCTAGGTTTTGAAAATAAGCACAGTTGAGGCAGAAAAAAACCTTCATGAATAGGAAAAGAAGAAAGACATCAAGAGATGTATGCTTTTCAAAATTTCGTGGCCTTTAAACCCACAAAACATTCATCGTTAGCGAACTTAGTTTAGAGGCAGCATACTCGCTCGTAAACGTGTTTGAGATAACTGCGGAAATGGAATCGTATGGCTCAGAACACAACGCCTACGCATTTTGAAGCGTCAAAAACGACCCCCCACGCCGCTACACGAGTAATAAGTTGGCCCCGCTCCTGTATCTGCCTGCCCCCTGTAATTGCGTCGTCTTCCAAAACAGGGGTGCTGGGCCATTTCCACCGTCGGCGACCTTCAAGAGGGGCACAGTAGGTATAAGTAAACCACATACATCGATGACGGTGGAAATGGTCTTGAACCTCTGTTTTGAAGGACGCAAATACAGGGGCGGGGCCAACTTCTCACTCGCGTAGCGTCTTTGTGAGTCGTTCTTGACGCTTCAAAATGCGTAGGTGTTGTGTTCTGAGCCATACTATTCTGTTTCCTTAGTTGTCTCAATCACGTTTACGAGCGTGTATGCTGCCTTCAAACTGTAAAACAACATATACACAAGCCAGCGGCGCCAACCGGCTGACGCCGGCTTGCTCCGCTGGTCATTTGGCTCCGCCAAACGAACTCGACGATCACGTCATCCGTCGACTCGTCGATCACGTGAAGTATTCGTTTGGCTTCGCCTAACGAAGGGTCGGCTTCGCCGGCCCCCTTTCGTCGATCAAGTGCAATATTCGTTTGGCTTCACAAAACGGGGGGGGCGGTTACGCAGGTCCCATTCACGTCTTCGGCCGGCTGCGCCGGCCGACGCCGCTGGTCGTTTGGCTTAGCCAAACGAGGGGCCGGCTTCGCCGGCCTCCTTTTGTTGATCGCGTGCAGTATTCTTTTGGCTTCGCCATACTATGGGCCAGCTTCACCGATCTCAGCCCTCCCATCAATCATGAGCAGTATTCGTTTGGCTTCGCCAAACGATGTACCGGCTTGGTTGTTGATACCCCAGTCACGTCTTCTGATGCCCTACTGAGTTCGCACGCCACCCTGATCACGTCTTCTGGAGCCCTGTGTACTGAATCCTCATCTCACCCTGATCACGTCTTCTGAAGCTCCACTGAAGTTCCATATCATTCCGATCACGTCTTCTGACGCCTCAAGGAATTTCCACGCCACTCTGATCACGTCTTTTGAAGCCCCACTGGATTTCCACATCGCCCTGAATACGTCTGTTGAAGCCCTATTGGATTCCCACGTCACCCTGATCACGTCTTCTAAAGCCTTACTGAGACCCCAGAATACCGGTATGGAGCTTCGGGAGCTCGTCTCGCTCCGCGCGCTGTCACGGAGCGGTCAAGTTGCTTCCTAGTGCTGATTTCCTCTAGCACTACGGCGCGAACCTCGCGCCGCTTAGGAGCAAAATTTGCTATTCTAGGCCAGCCGGGGTTGAAAAGCTGTTTTTTAATAGTTTTTGTTGTTTTTCCATTTTTGCTTTCTCTGCCATATTAATCTATTTGGAAGCTAGGTTTTTCGCGGAGTTTTCTACATTAGTTCTTTCGAGATCCCCACTTTTTTATCATTGTCAGAAAACATCGAACTGATCACAAACTTTTTTAAAAACAAGGTATTAACCCAACCCTAGGGAAAATACCAGGCAGGGAAAGCAAAACCAGAGAAAATGCGAAAGAACACGACAAAATGCTAGAAAGGACATGGAACTCGTTGGGGAATTGAAGGAACGGACGAAAACACGTATAGAAGAAATGCTTTTCATAATTCGAACTGCTCATAGACTCAATTCGAGAAAAAGTCAAAAACGTAAAATTTTTATCACTGGAAAATAGCTCATTGTCTTCGAAAACACAACGGAGAATATTTCATACCCACGTCAAAATTTCGCCAACCCAGGGGTTTCAATCTCTTGAGAAAATCGGAGAATAATTCATACACACGTCAAAATTTCGCCAACTCGTAGATTTCAACCCCTTAAAAAACGGAGGATCCTCCGCACGTACGTCAAAAGTTGGTTTGTTTAATTTTAACTTTCCTTGTAAATTGCTCTTGATTCGTGGAGTGTGCATTACCTAGGTAGATAAGTTGTGTTTGAGTGAATCCATTCGAATTCTACAAGAGGAGGCTGAAGAGGCGAATTCCTGAATGCATAATTTCGTCTCCATTGAGCAACGGGTTTATTCCCGTAGTTCTACAACACTGCAGTATTCCGGTAAAGGCTCATGTATCGCTCAACACGTAAAACAACCTTGTCTGATGATTGCTGGCGGTCGATGATTGCTGCCGCACTGCGACCGCGCGCGGAGCAGGGCAGAACCCCGAAGCTCTGCACCCTACATCACCTTGATCAGGCCTTCTGAAGCCCTACTGAAGTTCCACGTCACTCTGATCACGTCTTTTGAAGTTCCACTGAATTTCCACGTTAAACTGAATACGTCTGTTGAAGCCCTCCTGGATCCCCACGTCACCCTGATCACGTCTTCTGAAGCCCTGTGTACTGAATCCCCTCATTAGATTAGATTAGATTTATTACGACATGTTCATGTTCATGTTTATTACATAAGGTATACTTATGTGAAGGTAGTCGAATATATAAACGAGTGATGCCAAAACGAACATTTCAACAAAACGATAGAACATAGGCAATAGTCTGTGTAAACTTGCGATCTTTCAAACAGACACAACGGAAAAAATGTGAAGAGTAGAAAAAAAAACAAAAAAAAAGGTAAAAACTACGCAGGAAAAAAAAAGGAACCAAAGACTGATACGGCAAACTTAATTGTCTGACAGAAACCTGTTTGCAACGCTTAGGAAACCAGGTAGTGTGCTGGGAATCTGAAAACGCTTACTAAGCTTAACGTATTCGGAACCGGCACGACAGACGAAGGAGTTGGCCCTCAGAGAAGACCTGGCTCGAGGTATTTGGAGTTTTAGTGTGGGGCCTCGTGTAGTCGGCCGCCTAAGAGGGAAAAATTTGTTTTTGTCAAGATGAACTAGGTTATGGAGGATTTTATAAGATCTGACTAAGTCTTGTTTCTTTCTTCTACGAGAGAGTGATTCAATGCCAAGCTCTGAGTTTCGTTCTTGATTCCGGGGTATTGAGTCATAAGTGAATTTACCAACCCTAAGAAATAATTTTCTTGTGAAACTATTTTGAACTTTTTCTAGCATGACAGTATGTTTTGTTTTTACTGGATAAAATACGGTAGTTCCGTATTCTAAAATCGGTCTTATGTAGATTTTATAGGCTTTTAAAAGGGTTTTGGGATCTGTAGTAGACAAACACCTGTAGAGGTTACATACTTTACGCATAGCATTACCTGCAACATTTTCGCAGTGTGTATCGAAATCAAGATTCTCCGATATTAAGAAACCAAGGTCCCGAATTTCAGTTACCGGTGAAATTTGAACGCCATCAATGATGTATACAGCTCTTCCATTATTTTTACCCATATGAAGAATTTTCGTTTTCTGTTTTGCGAGGGGCAGATTCCATTGCTGTGACCATTCATAGATGGAACTGATGGCCGTCAGTATTGATTGAATATCTTCTTGACTCTGGATACATTTGTAGATTTTCAAGTCATCTGCATAGGCTTTGCATGTGACTCCAAGGGCGCTTATGATGCTCGGAATTTTTCTTGTGTACACATTAAACAGAATGGGAGACAGGACTGATCCCTGAGGGACACCACTTTTCGCTATCCTAGGGGAAGATAGTTGGCCTCTAATGTTAACACGAAAGTTCCGATGAGTCAGAAATGCTTCGAGCCAGCGGACTATTCGAGGATGAAGCCCAATGATCTCTAGCTGCTCAATGAGCCTTCCGTGTGGCACCTTATCGAAAGCCTTCTCAAAATCGAAATATACGACATCAACTGAGTGTTTCTGATCTATGAATTGAGTCCAATCGTTCAATGCATCTAACATTAAAGTTGTCGTGGAACCTCCTTTACGAAACCCATGTTGTTCGTTTGGAATTATTCCGTTCGTGTCAAGGTGGTCAACGACTGCTTTCTTGAGTATTTTTTCAAAAACTCGACAGAAGACGGATGTAATGCTTATTGGACGATAGTTAATTGGCTGACTAAAAGGCGGTTTTTTGGGGAGAGGAATTACTAGAGATTCTGTCCACTTCTCGGGAATTTCAGCACGCATAAAACATAAGTTGAAAATTATCTCAAGAGGACCAACAATTTCTGCCACAACCTTTTCAATAAAAACAAGAGGAATACGGTCCGGGGTTAGTGAATAAGAATTTGGCCACTTTACTAAATGTTGTAAAATAGTATCACGATGAAACCAAATGGAGTCTTGCATTTGAGGGTATTCGAGTGTTCTGGTTTTGTCACGATTAAGATCGTTGTCAGTAGAGGTCATGCTAGGCTTAGTGTAAGCATCCTCGAAGGTTTGCGCAAGTATTTCAGCCTTTTCCAAGTCAGTGCGATATTTATTACCATAGCTATCGGTCAGAACATGTATTGAGGACTTGTTTTTGAATTTTGCATTGAGCAGTCGGAAAAATGACTTTGGTTTCCCAGAAGCGATCACTTTTCTCTCGACAAAGGCAGAGAACTTTCTGAGTTTTTTTGAAAACCTATTTGATAGAACCCTAAATCGATGTTTGTTTGCGAATGATGGAGAAAGAAGTGATTTTTTCCAAGATTTCTCTCTCATGTTAGCCAGGGATATCAGATAATTTGGCCATTTAGATTGATGAAACGGCTTTCTCGTACATGGAACATAGGTGTCTATACAGTGTTTTAAAACGGAAATCAAAGTTTCGTACATACTGTTCACTGAGCCTAGAGCAGAAAGACAGCCTATCCAGTCTATGCTCTGAAGATGCTGAAATATTGCACCATAGTCAGCTTTGCTGAATTCTCTGACACACCGAAACTTTTTTGAGCTACATTGGGATTTCATTTGAAACTCAACGGTGTAGTGATCACTGGTACCAATGGGAGGCTTTATTTGAAGACATTCAACCAGTGATTTTTTGTTGGTCAACACCAAATCTAAAACATGGTTTTCTCTTGTGGTCTCTGTAACAAGTTGACAAATGTTGTGAGTGGCACATAAATTGAGAAAATCCATGGAGGACTTGGAACTTGCGGATTTCCCTAGCCAAGAGATATCGGGATAATTAAGGTCGCCAGTGAGAACAGAGAAGGAATCACCAGCAAGTAAATCACTTATGGCGTTTAATAGTTGCAGATTGTTTGGATTAGGACAAGAAGGTGCGCGATAAACTCCTATAAGGCGTAATATATAAGAGCCGAAAGAAATATCACAGCATAATATTCCATGAGAGTCTGGAACAGATTCGGAAAAGATGATTTCGTGGGATAGGAATGATTTTATGAGAAATAATACTCCTCTACCACGTTTACGCGGTCTGTCGCATCTAATTACGTCAAAATTCGAACAAGATAATCCGAAAACTGTCGAGGACTCAGTTGAAGGTTTGAGCCAGGTTTCAGTGAGTACCACTACATCGTAGTCGCAGCAAGCAATCGAATACGTTAGAGGTTCGGCGTTTTTCAGAACCGAGCGAATGTTTGTGGAGCAAAATTTAAGAGGTCGCACAGGTTTCCGGAGAGCATTTACATGTTTTCCGAACCATTAACAATTATTAGAGGGGTTACATTCGGAGAGACATTTTGAGAGATATTGTTAGAGATGTTTTGAGCCGCATTGTGAGCGATATTCCGAGAGGTAAATTGAGGCATATTTCGAGTGATGTTATGAGGGGTAGTACGAACAGTATTCTGAGAAAAGTTACGAGATGAAAAATTGGAAACACGTACAGAACGACGAGCTAGGCGCTCGGCACGGAGTTTTTCACGCTCAGCCTTAGGCAAGGATGCACGAATAAAAATACTACGAATAGCAAAGTTTTTCAAATAATGAGAACGATGAATCATTTGATCGGCAAATTTGTGCGATGGTAGAACAACTTTGAGAAGACGTGGGCTGGAGTAACCCATACGGAAAACAGAAACAGTGGGACATTCTACTCCTAGGAAATCCATAATCTGACGGATAGAGCAAAGATCACTAACAACACGTTGGGAGGGGCACGAGGACATATTTTCGGCTACACCAGATATTACTACAGAACGTTTGCGCTCGAATTCCTCAAAGGAATTGCTAAGCTGTGTAAATGATGAAAAATCAGAACTAGGTTGACTGGAAACAGCAATGGTGGCAGGAGGAGGAACATTGCGGGCGAAATCAAGAGATCTTTTGAGGGAAGCATTCTCCGCTCTTAAAGCTGTGACTTCATTCGTTAACTCACGGTTGAGCTCCAGAACCGCAGTCAGTCTTCGTCTGTCCTCCACCAGGTGAGCGATAACTGTCCGAAGGTAAGCGGGTAGACTGTCATCTCTGAGCAGCAGATCCACATCTCGATCGATATTGGCAGTCGTATTCATTGGCGTGGTCCCAGTGTCGAAATGCAGCCTCTTCTGTGGCAACTCATGACCAGATTTAGGAAGAATTGGGGTCTTTATGTAGTAGCGATAGAATGGAATATGAATATGAGCAGCAAAAGTACAGAATTCAGTTTGACAGTTGATGTTTGACAGTAGTTTGCAGAAATGGTCGGAGGAAATTGATTAGCCGACCGCTCGCCGCGGCACACAGGCGAAAGATGACATATAAGACATCGTGAGAAAAAAGGGGAACAAAATTACAATAATCCTGCGATACTGCAAAAAGGGCGCGTATAATGCAACAAGGAGATGCTAAATGGAGAAAAAAATCTTGAAGTTATTCACTTTCAAGGAAACCTGTTGAACACGCATCACTAACTGCTGAGCAACTTGGCTTCAGCAAAACGTTTAAAACGCGACAATGTGTTCATATGTGCAGTGTTCTGCATCAACTGGCTGTAAACTTCAGCTGCTCTGTTAGCGAAAGCATGAGCAGCTATGTTAAATCGTGCTCGGGCTGTGAAAACCTTATACTGCTCTCTTCTCGTTCTAGTTCGTCTTAGATGGAAAAACTGTTGGAAACCAATCTTGATTCTTCCGCTCATCAATTTGTAGGCCATACAAGCATCAAAAACTTTCCTTCTTGATTCTAACGTAGGCAAGTTGAAATACCTATTCCGAAAATGGTATCTCGGAATTCTGTTATACAGAAATCCATTCCTCCTGCCTGATCAACAGCTTTCTAGTGAAGCTATTCTGGCATTTTTCGAGCTTTAGGATATCTCTTCTATTACAAGGGTTGAAAACAGTTGTTCCACACTCCACTAACGGCCGAATATAGGTTTTATATGCTCTCAAAAGGACGTCGGCGTTGTCTGTAGAATGTACGAAGGTGGACCTTGCTTAGGATATTCTGAATATGACCGGAGAAGTCCAGCTTGTGATTATACAAGAAGCCCAAATCTCTCACTGATTTCGTCGGAACAACGATGCTTCCTTCTACGGATTAATTGGAAACCACCTCAGATTTACCCAACCGCAGATAAATAGTCTTGTGCGGAGCCAGGGGTAACTGCCATTTTCTAGACCAGTGAGATGTGATGTCAATTGCAATTTGGAGTTCCAGACAATCTGAAGACATTTCAATTTTCCTATAAAGCTTTAGGTCGTCCGCGTATTGCTCGCTTTCAACGTTAACTGCAGCGAAATTAGAAGGCAGGTCAGCGATGAAAATATTGAACAAGACAGGTGAAAGTACACCTCCTTGAGGAACACCGCTTATTGCTGGCTGAATAGTGGAAAATGCTGACCCAACCTTGACCTGGAATGTTCGATCGGTTAAATATGCTTCGACCCATCTAATTACTACTGGGTGGAATTGCAGCTCCTTGATCTTGTGCAATAGTTTTCGGTGACACACCCGGTCAAATGCCTTAGCGAAGTCAAAATATATTACATCGCAAGCCCCTTTCTCATCGAGAATCCTAGCCCAACTGTTAACACATTCCAACAGATTCGTTTCAACGGACCTACCGTTGACGAACCCATGTTGTGGTCCTGGAATTATGTTATTGTTGTCCAAATGAAAGACAATGTGCTTTTTCAATTTTTTTTTTCAAAAAGCCTACAAAATATAGAAGTAATGCTCACAGGCCTATAGTTTCCTGGGTCGTTAGATGGTTCTTTCTTCAAGATAGGAGTTACAATACACTGACTTTGCCGACCTCTCTCCATTTACGTCGTGAGGACTTTTGACTTCGCCAAACGAAAGGCTCGCTTTCGCGACCTCCCCCGCTATCAACCACGTTTACCATTCGTTCGGCTTCGCCGAACGATACACCGGCTTCACCGGCCTTCCTACCTTAATAAGGAGTAGCACTCGTTCGGCTTCGTGAAACAATAAGCTCGCTGCCGCGGCGTCCCCCATCAATGACGTTTAGCATTCGTTCGGCTTCGCCGAACGATATACCGGCTTCGCCGGCCTTCCTCCCTAAATAATGCGTAGCACTCGTTCGGCTTCGCCAAACGATAAGCTCGCTGCCGCGGCCTCCCCCCATCAACCACGTTTACCATTCGTTTTTGCCACCGGATTTGCCGGCCTTCCTCCCGAAATAATGCGTAGCACTCGTTCGGTTTCGCCAAGCGATAAGCTCGCTGCCGCGGCCCCTCCCATCAATAGCGTTTACCATTCGTTCGGTTTCGCCGAACGATACACCGGATTTGCCGGCCTTCCTCCCTAAATAATGCGTAGCACTCGTTCGGCTTAGCCAAACGAAAGGCTCGCTTCCGCGGCCTCCCCCCCCATCAACCAGGTTTACCATGCGTACACCGGCTTCGTCGGCCTTCCTCCCTAAATAATGCGTAGCACTCGTTCGGCTTCGCCAAACGATAAGCTCGCTGCCGCGGCCTCCCCCATCAATAACGTTTACCATTCGTTCGGTTTCGCCGAACGATACACCGGCTTCACCGGCCTTCCTACCTTAATAAGGAGTAGCACTCGTTCGGCTTCGTCAAACAATAAGCTCGCTGCCGTGGCGTCCCCCATCAATAGCGTTTAACATTCGTTCGGCTTCGCCAAACGATACACCGGCTTCACCGGCCTTCCTACCTTAATAAGGAGTAGAACTCGTTCGTCTTCGTCAAACAATAAGCTTGCTGCCGCGGCCTCCCCCATCAAAAACTTTTAACATTCGTTCGGCTTCGATACACCGGCTTTGCCGACCTCTCTCATTCTACGTCGTGAGGACTTTCGGCTTCTCCAAACAAAAGGCTGGCTTCCGCGGCCTCCGCCCATCAACCACGTTTACCATTCGTTCGGCTTCGCCGAAAGATACACCAGCTTTGCCGGCCTTCCTCCCTAAATAATGCGTAGCACTCGTTCGGCCTCGTCAAACAATAAGCTCGCTGCCGCGGCGTCCCCAATCAATGACGTTTAACATTCGTTCGGTTTCGCCGAACGATACACCGGCTTCGCCGGCCTTTCTCCATCTACGACGTGAGGACTTTCGGCTCAGCCAAACGAAAGGCTCGCTTCCGCGGCCTCCCCCCATCAACCACGTTTACCATTCGTTCGGTTTCGCTGAACGATACACCGGCTTCGCCGGCCTTTCTCCATCTACGACGTGAGGACTTTCGGCTCAGCCAAACGAAAGGCTCGCTTCCGCGGCCTCCCCCCATCAACCACGTTTACCATTCGTTCGGCTTCGACGAACGATACACCGGCTTCACCGGCCTTCCTACCTTAATAAGGAGTAGCACTCGTTCGGCTTCGCCAAACGATAAGCTCGCTGCCGCGGCCTCCCCCATCAATAACGTTTAACATTCGTTCGGCTTCGCCGAACGATATACCGGCTTCGCCGGCCTTCCTCCCTAAATGCGTAGTACTCGTTCGGCTTCGCCAAACGATGAGCTCGCTGCCGCGGCATCCCCATCAATAACGTTTACCATTCTTTCGGCATCGCCGAACGATACACCGACTTTGCCGACCTCTCTCCATTTACGTCGTGAGGACTTTTGACTTCGCCAAACGAAAGGCTCGCTTTCGCGACCTCCCCCGCTATCAACCACGTTTACCATTCGTTCGGCTTCGCTGAACGATACACCGGCTTCACCGGCCTTCCTACCTTAATAAGGAGTAGCACTCGTTCGGCTTCGTGAAACAATAAGCTCGCTGCCGCGGCCTCCCCCATCAATAACGTTTACCATTCGTTCGGTTTCGCCGAACGATACACCGGCTTCGCCGGCCTTTCTCCATTTACGTCGTGAGGACTTTCGGCTTAGCCAAGCGAAAGGCTCGCTTCCGCGGTCTCCCCCATCAACCTCGTGTAACATTCATTCTGTTTCGCCGAACGATACACCGGCTTTGCCGGCCTTCCTACCTTAATAAGGAGTAGCACTCGTTCGGCTTCGTGAAACAATAAGCTCGCTGCCGCGGCGTCCCCCATCAATTACGTTTAACATTCGTTCGGCTTCGCCTAACGATATACCGGCTTCGCCGGCCTTCCTCCCTAAATAATGCGTAGCACTCGTTCGGCTTCGCCAAACGATAAGCTCGCTGCCGCGGCCTCCCCCATCAATAACGTTTACCATTCGTTCGGTTTCGCCGAACGATACACCGGCTTCGCCGGCCTTCCTCCCTAAATAATGCGTAGCACTCATTCGGCTTCGCCAAACGATAAGCTCGCTGCCGCGGCCTCCCCCATCAATAACATTTACCATTTGTTCGGTTTCGCCGAACGATACACCGGCTTTGCCGGCCTTCCTCCTTAAATAATGCGTAGCACTCGTTTGGCTTAGCCAAACGAAAGGCTCGCTTCCGCGGCCTCCCCCCCCCCATCAACCACGTTTACCATTCGTTCGGCTTCGCCGAACGATACACCGGCTTCACCGGCCTTCCTACCTTAATAAGGTGTAGCACTCGTTCGGCTTCGTCGAACAATAAGCTCGCTGCCGCGGCGTCCCCAAACAATGACGTTTAACATTCGTTCGGCTTCGCCGAACGATACACCGGCTTTGCCGACCTTTCTCCATCTACGACGTGAGGACTTTCGGCTTCTCCAAACAAAAGGCTGGCTTCCGCGGCCTCCGCCCATCAACCACGTTTACCATTCGTTCGGCTTCGCCGAAAGATACACCGGCTTTGCCGGCCTTCCTCCCTAAATAATGCATAGCACTCGTTCGGCTTAGCCAAACGAAAGGCTCGCTTCGGCGGCCTCCCCGTTATTGATGGGGATGCCGCGGCAGCGAGCTCATCGAACGAGTACTGCGCATTTAGGGAGGAAGGCCGGCGAAGCCGGTATATCGTTCGGCGAAGCCGAACGAATGTTAAACGTCATTGATGGGGGACGCCGCGGCAGCGAGCTTATTGTGATACGCATTATTTAAGGAGGAAGGCCGGCAAAGCCGGTGTATCGTTCTTTCACCGGCCTTCCTACCTTAATAAGGAGTAGCACTCGTTCGGCTTCGTGAAACAATAAGCTCGCTGCCGCGGTGTCCCCCATCAATTACGTTTAACATTCGTTCGGCTTCGCCTAACGATATACCGGCTTCGCCGGCCTTCCTCCCTAAATAATGCGTAGCACTCGTTTCGGCTTCGCCAAACGATAAGCTCGCTGCCGCGGCCTCCCCATCAATAACGTTTACCATTCGTTCGGTTTCGCCGAACGATACACCGGCTTCGCCGGCCTTCCTCCCTAAATAATGCGTAGCACTCATTCGGCTTCGCCAAACGATAAGCTCGCTGCCGCGGCCTCCCCCATCAATAACATTTACCATTCGTTCGGGTTCGCCGAACGATACACCGACTTTCCCGACCTCTCTCGAGTTACGTCGTGAGGACTTTTGACTTCGCCAAACGAAAGGCTCGCTTTCGCGACCTCCCCCCCCCTATCAACCACGTTTACCATTCGTTCGGCTTCGCCGAACGATACACCGGCTTCACCAGTCTTCCTACCTTAATAGGGAGTAGCACTCGTTCGGCTTCGCCAAACGATGAGCTCGCTGCCGCGGCATCCCCATCAATAACGTTTACCATTCTTTCGGCTTCGCCGAACGATACACCGACTTTGCCCACCTCTCTCCATTTACGTCGTGAGGACTTTTGACTTCGCCAAACGAAGGCTCGCTTTCGCGACCTCCCCTATCAACCACGTTTACCATTCGTTCGGCTTCGCCGAACAATACACCGGCTTCACCGGCCTTCCTACCTTAATAAGGAGTAGCACTCGTTCGGCTTCGTCAAACAATAAGCTCGCTGCCGCGGTCTCCCCCATCAATAAGGTTTAACATTGTTTCGGCTTCGCCGAAAGGATACACCTACTTTCCGGCCCTCTCTCGATCTACGACGTGAGGACTTTCGGCTTAGCCAAACGAAAGGCTCGCTTCCGCGGCCTCCCCTCATCAACCACGTTTACCATTCGTTCGGTTTCGCCGAACGATACACCGGCTTTGCCGGCCTTCCTACCTTAATAAGGAGTAGCACTCGTTCGGCTTCGTGAAACAATAAGCTCGCTGCCGCGGCGTCCCCCATCAATGACGTTTAACATCTGTTCGGCTTCGCCGAACGATCTCCCGGCTTCGCCGGCCTTCCTCCCTAAATGCGCAGTACTCGTTCGGCTTCGCCAAACGATGAGCTCGCTGCCGCGGCATCCCCATCAATAACGTTTACCATTCTTTCGGCTTCGCCGAACGATACACCGACTTTGCCCACCTCTCCATTTACGTCGTGAGGGACTTTGACTTCGCCAAACGAAAGGCTCGCTTTCGCGACCTCCCCTATCAACCACGTTTACCATTATCTGTTCGGCTTCGCCGAACGATACACCGGCTTTGCCGGCCTTCCTACCTTAATAAGGAGTAGCACTCGTTCGGCTTCGTGAAACAATAAGCTCGCTGCCGCGGTGTCCCCCATCAATTACGTTTAACATTCGTTCGGCTTCGCCTAACGATATACCGGCTTCGCCGGCCTTCCTCCCTAAATAATGCGTAGCACTCGTTCGGCTTCGCCAAACGATAAGCTCGCTGCCGCGGCCTCCCCCATCAATAACGTTTACCATTCGTTCGGTTTCGCCGAACGATACACCGGCTTCGCCGGCCTTCCTCCCTAAATAATGCGTAGCACTCATTCGGCTTCGCCAAACGATAAGCTCGCTGCCGCGGCCTCCCCCATCAATAACATTTACCATTCGTTCGGTTTCGCCGAACGATACACCGACTTTCCCCGCCTTCCTCCTTAAATAATGCGTATCACAATAAGCTCGCTGCCGCGTGCGTCTCCCATCAATGACGTTTAACATTCGTTCGGCTTCGCCGAACGATATACCAACTTCGCCGGCCTTCCTCCTAAATGCGCAGTACTCGTTCGATGAGCTTCGCTGCCGCAGCATCCCCATCAATAACGTTTACCATTCTTACGGCTTCGCCGAACGATACACCGACTTTGCCGACCTCTCTCCATTTACGTCGTGAGGACTTTTGACTTCGCCAAACGAAATCGCTTTCGACCTCCCTATCAACCACGTTTACCATTCGTTCGGCTTCGCCGAACGATACCCTGGCTTCACCGGCCTTCCTCCCTAAATAATGCATAGCACTCGTTCGGCTTAGCCAAACGAAAGGCTGGCTTCCGCGGCCTCCGCCCATCAACCACGTTTACCATTCGTTCGGCTTCGCCGAAAGATACACCGGCTTTGCCGGCCTTCCTCCCTAAATAATGCATAGCACTCGTTCGGCTTAGCCAAACGAAAGGCTCGCTTCGGCGGCCTCCCCCCATCAACCACGTTTAACATTCGTTCGGCTTCGCCGAACGATACACCGGCTTCACCGGCCTTCCTACCTTAATAATGAGTAGCACTCGTTCGGCTTCGTCAAACAATAAGCTCGCTGCCGCGGTCTCCCCCATCAATAACGTTTAACATTCTTTCGGCTTCGCCGAAGGATACACCGACTTTGCGGACCTCTCTCCATCTACGACGTGAGGACTTTCGGCTTAGCCAAGCGAAAGGCTCGCTTCCGCGGCCTCCCCCCATCAACCACGTTTACCATTCGTTCGGTTTCGCCGAACGATACACCGGCTTTGCCGGCCTTCCTACCTTAATAAGGAGTAGCACTCGTTCGGCTTCGTGAAACAATAAGCTCGCTGCCGCGGCGTCCCCCATCAATTACGTTTAACATTCGTTCGGCTTCGCCTAACGATATACCGGCTTCGCCGGCCTTTCTCCCTAAATAATGCGTAGCACTCGTTCGGCTTCGCCAAACGATAAGCTCGCTGCCGCGTCCCCAATCAATGACGTTTAACATTCGTTCGGCTTCGCCGAACGATACACCGGCTTTGCCGACCTTTCTCCATCTACGACGTGAGGACTTTCGGCTTCGCCAAACGAAGGCTCGCTTGCGCGGCCTCCCCCATCAACCACGTTTACCATTCGTTCGGCTTCGCCGAACGATACACCAGCTTCACCGGCCTTCCTACCTTAATAAGGTGTAGCACTCGTTCGGCTTCGTCAAACAATAAGCTCGCTGCCGCGGCGTCCCCCAATCAATGACGTTTAACATCTGTTCGGCTTTGCCGAACGATACACCGGCTTTGCCGCCCTTTCTGCATCTACGACGTGAGGACTTTCGGCTTCTCCAAACAAAAGGCTGGCTTCCGCGGCCTTCAGCCCATCAACCACGTTTACCATTCGTTCGGCTTCGCCGAAAGATACACCGGCTTTGCCGGCCTTCCTCCCTAAATAATGCGTAGCATCTCGTTCGGCTTAGCCAAACGAAAGGCTCGCTTCCGCACCTCCCCATCAACCACGTTTAACATTCTGTTCGGCTTCGCCGAAAGATACACCGGCTTTGCCGGCCTTCCTCCCGAAATAATGCGTAGCACTCGTTCGGTTTCGCCAAACGATAAGCTCGCTGCCGCGGCGTCCCCCATCAATGACGTTTAACATTCTGTTCGGCTTCGCCGAACGATACACCGGCTTTGCCGACCTCTCATTCTACGTCGTGAGGACTTTCGGCTTCGCCAAACAAAAGGCTCGCTTCTGCGGCCTCCCCCATCAACCACGTTTACCATTCGTTCGGTTTCGCCGAACGATACACCCGGCTTCGCCGGCCTTCCTCCATCTATGACGTGAGTAGCACTCGTTCGGCTTCTCCAAACAATAAGCTGGCTGCCGCGGCCTTCGCCCATCAATAACGTTTAATATTCTGTTCGGCTTCGCCGAAAGGATACACCGGCTTTGCCGACCTTCCTCCCTACGACGTGCGTAGCATCTCGTCTCGGCTTAGCCAAACGAAAGGCTCGCTTCCGCACCCTCCCCATCAACCACGTTTACTATTCGTTCGGTTTCGCCGAACGATACACCGGCTTTGCCGGCCTTCCTCCGAAATAATGCGTAGCACTCGTTCGGTTTCGCCAAACGATAAGCTCGCTGCCGCGGCGTCCCCATCAATAACGTTTACCATTCTTTCGGCTTCGCCGAACGATACACCGACTTTGCCCACCTCTCCATTTACGTCGTGAGGACTTTTGACTTCGCCAAACGAAAGGCTCGCTTTCGCGACCTCCCCTATCAACCACGTTTACCATTCGTTCGGCTTCGCCGAACGATACACCGGCTTCACCGGCCTTCCCTACCTTAATAAGGAGTAGCACTCGTTCGGCTTCGTCAAACAATAAGCTCGCTGCCGCGGTCTCCCCATCAATAACGTTTAACATTGTTTTCGGCTTCGCCGAAGGATACACCGACTTTGCGGACCTCTCTCCATCTACGACGTGAGGACTTTCGGCTTAGCCAAACGAAAGGCTTGGCTTCCGCGGCCTTCCCATCAACCACGTTTACCATCGTGCTCGGCTTCGCCGAAGCGATACACCGGCTTCGCCGGCCTTTCTCCATCTACGACGTGAGGACTTTCGGCTTAGCTAAACGAAAGGCTCGCTTCCGCGGCCTCCTCCCATCAACCATGTTTACCATCTCGTTCGGCTTCGCCGAAAGATACACCGGCTTTGCTGGCCTTCCTCCCAAATAATGCGTAGCACTCGTTCGGCTTCGCCAAGCGATAAGCTGCTGCCGCGGCCTCCCCATCAATAGCGTTTAACATTCGTTCGGTTCGCCTGAACGATACACCGCTTCGCCGGCCTTCCTCCCTAAATAATGCGTAGCACTCGTTTGGCTTCGCCAAACGATGCTGCCGCCGCGGCCTCCCCATCAATAACGTTTACCATTCGTTCGGTTTCGACGAACGATACACCGGCTTTGCCGGCCTTCCTCCCAATAATGCGTAGCACCTGGCTTAGCCAAACGAGGCTCGCTTCCGCGGCCTCCTCCCCATCAACCACGTTTACCATCTGCTCGGTTTCGCCGACCATACACCGCTTCACCGGCCTTCCTACCTTAATAAGGTGTAGCACTCGTTCGGCTTCGTCAAACAATAAGCTCGCTGCCGCAGGCGTCCCCAATCAATGACGTTTAACATCTGTTCGGCTTCGCCGAACGATACACCGGCTTTGCCGCCCTTCTCCATCTACGACGTGAGGACTTTCGGCTTCTCCAAACAAAGGCTGGCTTCCGCGGCCTTCGCCCATCAACCACGTTTACTATCTGTTCGGCTTCGCCGAAAGATACACCGGCTTCTGCCGGCCTTCCTCCTCAACAATGCGTAGCATCTGCTCGGCTTAGCCAAACGAAACTCGCTTCCGCACCCTCCCCATCAACCACGTTTACCATTCGTTCGGCTTTCGCCGAAAGATACACCCGGCTTTGCCGGCCTTCCTCCCGAAATAATGCGTAGCACTCGTTCGGTTTCGCCATGCGATAAGCTCGCTGCCGCGGCCTCCCCCATCAATAACGTTTAACATTCGTTCGGCTTCGCCGAAGGATACACCGACTTTGCGGACCTCTCTCCATCTACGACGTGAGGACTTTCGGATTAGCCAAGCGAAGGGCTCGCTTCCGCGGCCTCCCCCCATCAACCACGTTTACCATTCGTTCGGTTTCGCCGAACGATACACCGGCTTTGCCGGCCTTCCTCCCGAAATAATGCGTAGCACTCGTTCGGCTTCGCCAAACGATAAGCTCGCTGCTGCGGCCTCCCCCATCAATAACGTTTAACATTCGTTCGGCTTCGCCGAGCGATATACCGGCTTCGCCGGCCTTCCTCCCTAAATGCGTAGTACTCGTTCGGCTACGCCAAACGATGAGCTCGCTGCCGCGGCATCCCCATCAATAACGTTTACCATTCTTTCGGCTTCGCCGAACGATACACCGACTTTCCCGACCTCTCTCCATTTACGTCGTGAGGACTTTTGACTTCGCCAAACGAAAGGCTCGCTTTCGCGACCTCCCCCCCCCTATCAACCACGTTTACCATTCGTTCGGCTTCGCCGAACGATACACCGGCTTCACCAGTCTTCCTACCTTAATAGGGAGTAGCACTCGTTCGGCTTCGCCAAACGATGAGCTCGCTGCCGCGGCATCCCCATCAATAACGTTTACCATTCTTTCGGCTTCGCCGAACGATACACCGACTTTGCCCACCTCTCTCCATTTACGTCGTGAGGACTTTTGACTTCGCCAAACGAAAGGCTCGCTTTCGCGACCTCCCCCCCTATCAACCACGTTTACCATCCGTTCGGCTTCCCCGAACAATACACCGGCTTCACCGGCCTTCCTACCTTAATAAGGAGTAGCACTCGTTCGGCTTCGTCAAACAATAAGCTCGCTGCCGCGGTCTCCCCCATCAATAAGGTTTAACATTGTTTCGGCTTCGCCGAAGGATACACCGACTTTGCGGACCTCTCTCCATCTACGACGTGAGGACTTTCGGCTTAGCCAAACGAAAGGCTCGCTTCCGCGGCCTCCCCTCATCAACCACGTTTACCATTCGTTCGGTTTCGCCGAACGATACACCGGCTTTGCCGGCCTTCCTACCTTAATAAGGAGTAGCACTCGTTCGGCTTCGTGAAACAATAAGCTCGCTGCCGCGGCGTCCCCCATCAATGACGTTTACCATTCGTTCGGCTTCGCCGAACGATACACCGGCTTCACCGGCCTTCCTACCTTAATAAGGAGTAGCACTCGTTCGGCTTCGTCAAACAATAAGCTCGCTGCCGCGGCGTCCCCAATCAATGACGTTTACCATTCGTTCGGTTTCGCCGAACGATACACCGCCTTTGCCGCCCTTTCTCCATCTACGACGTGAGGACTTTCGGCTTAGCCAAACGAAAGGCTCGCTTGCGCGGCCTCCCCCCCCCATCAACCACGTTTACCATGCGTTCGGCTTCGCCGAGCGATACACCGGCTTCACCGGCCTTCCTACCTTAATAAGGTGTAGCACTCGTTCGGCTTCGTCAAACAATAAGCTCGCTGCCGCGGCGTCCCCAATCAATGACGTATAACATTCGTTCGGCTTTGCCGAACGATACACCGGCTTTGCCGCCCTTTCTGCATCTACGACGTGAGGACTTTCGGCTTCTCCAAACAAAGGCTGGCTTCCGCGGCCTTCGCCCATCAACCACGTTTACCATTCGTTCGGCTTCGCCGAAAGATACACCGGCTTTGCCGGCCTTCCTCCTAAATAATGCGTAGCATTCGTTCAGCTTAGCCAAACGAAAGGCTCGCTTCCGCACCCTCCCCATCAACCACGTTTACCATTCGTTCGGCTTCGCCGAAAGATACACCGGCTTTGCCGGCCTTCCTCCCGAAATAATGCGTAGCACTCGTTTCGGTTTCGCCATGCGATAAGCTCGCTGCCGCGGCGTCCCCATCAATGACGTTTAACATTCGTTCGGCTTCGCCGAACGATACACCAACTTTGCCGACCTCTCTCATTCTACGTCGTGAGGACTTTCGGCTTCGCCAAACAAAAGGCTCGCTTCTGCGGCCTCCCCGTATCAACCACGTTTACCATTCGTTCGGTTTCGCCGAACGATACACCAACTTCGCCGGCCTTCCTCCTAAATAATGCGTAGCACTCGTTCGGCTTTGCCAAGCGATAAGCTCGCTGCCGCGGCCTTCCCCATCAATAGCGTTTAACATTCGTTCGGCTTCGCCGAACGATATACCAACTTCGCCGGCCTTCCTCCTAAATAATGCGTAGCACTCGTTCGGCTTCGTCAAACAATAAGCTCGCTGCCGCGGCGTCCCCAATCAATGACGTTTAACATTCGTTCGGCTTCGCCGAACGATACACCGGCTTTGCCGACCTTTCTCCATCTACGACGTGAGGACTTTCGGCTTAGCCAAACGAAAGGCTTGCTTGCGCGGCCTCCCCCCCCCCCATCAACCACGTTTACCATGCGTTCGGCTTCGCCGAGCGATACACCGGCTTCACCGGCCTTCCTACCTTAATAAGGTGTAGCACTCGTTCGGCTTCGTCAAACAATAAGCTCGCTGCCGCGGCGTCCCCAATCAATGACGTTTAACATTCGTTCGGCTTTGCCGAACGATACACCGGCTTTGCCGCCCTTTCTGCATCTACGACGTGAGGACTTTCGGCTTCTCCAAACAAAAGGCTGGCTTCCGCGGCCTTCGCCCATCAACCACGTTTACCATTCGTTCGGCTTCGCCGAAAGATACACCGGCTTTGCCGGCCTTCCTCCCTAAATAATGCGTAGCATTCGTTCGGCTTAGCCAAACGAAAGGCTCGCTTCCGCACCCTCCCCCCATCAACCACGTTTACCATTCGTTCGGCTTCGCCGAAAGATACACCGGCTTTGCCGGCCTTCCTCCCGAAATAATGCGTAGCACTCGTTCGGTTTCGCCATGCGATAAGCTCGCTGCCGCGGCGTCCCCCATCAATGACGTTTAACATTCGTTCGGCTTCGCCGAACGATACACCGGCTTTGCCGACCTCTCTCATTCTACGTCGTGAGGACTTTCGGCTTCGCCAAACAAAAGGCTCGCTTCTGCGGCCTCCCCGTATCAACCACGTTTACCATTCGTTCGGTTTCGCCGAACGATACACCGGCTTCGCCGGCCTTCCTCCATCTATGACGTGAGGACTTTCGGCTTCTCCAAACAAAAGGCTGGCTTCCGCGGCCTTCGCCCATCAACCACGTTTACCATTCGTTCGGCTTCGCCGAAAGATACACCGGCTTTGCCGGCCTTCCTCCCTAAATAATGCGTAGCATTCGTTCGGCTTAGCCAAACGAAAGGCTCGCTTCCGCACCCTCCCCCCATCAACCACGTTTACCATTCGTTCGGCTTCGCCGAAAGATACACCGGCTTTGCCGGCCTTCCTCCCGAAATAATGCGTAGCACTCGTTCCGGTTTCGCCATGCGATAAGCTCGCTGCCGCGGCGTCCCCATCAATCACGTGTAACATTCGTTTGGCTTTGCCGAACGATACACCGACTTTGCCCACCTCTCTCCATTTACGTCGTGAGGACTTTTGACTTCGCCAAACGAAAGGCTCGCTTTCGCGACCTCCCCTATCAACCACGTTTACCATTCGTTCGGCTTCGACGAACGATACACCGGCTTCACCGGCCTTCCTACCTTAATAAGGGTAGCACTCGTTCGGCTTCGTCAAACAATAAGCTCGCTGCCGCGGCCTTCCCATCAATAACGTTTAACATTTGTTCGGCTTCGCCGAAAGATACACCGGCTTAGCCGGCCTCCTCCTAAATAATGCGTAGCACTCGTTCGGCTTCGCCAAACGATAAGCTCGCTGCCGCGGCCTCCCATCAATAACGTTTAACATTCGTTCGGCTTCGCCGAACGATATACCAACTTCGCCGGCCTTCCTCCTAAATGCGCAGTACTCGTTCGGCTTCGCCAAACGATGAGCTCGCTGCCGCGGCATCCCCATCAATAACGTTTACCATTCTTTCGGCTTCGCCGAACGATACACCGACTTTGCCCACCTCTCCATTTACGTCGTGAGGACTTTTGACTTCGCCAAACGAAGGCTCGCTTTCGCGACCTCCCCCTATCAACCACGTTTACCATTCGTTCGGCTTCGCCGAACGATACACCAACTTCACCGGCCTTCCCTACCTTAATAAGGAGTAGCACTCGTTCGGCTTCGTCAAACAATAAGCTCGCTGCCGCGGTCTCCCCATCAATAACGTTTAACATTGTTTCGGCTTCGCCGAAGGATACACCGACTTTGCGGACCTCTCTCCATCTACGACGTGAGGACTTTCGGCTTAGCCAAACGAAAGGCTCGCTTCCGCGGCTTCCATCAACCACGTTTACCATGCGTTCGGCTTCGCCGAGCGATACACCAACTTCGCCGGCCTTTCTCCATCTACGACGTGAGGACTTTCGGCTTAGCCAAACGAAAGGCTCGCTTCCGCGGCCTCCTCCCATCAACCATGTTTACCATTCGTTCGGTTTCGACGAACGATACACCGGCTTTGCCGGCCTTCCTCCCAAATAATGCGTAGCACTCGTTTGGCTTAACCAAACGAAAGGCTCGCTTCCGCGGCCTCCCACATCAACCACTTTACCATTCGTTTGGCTTTGCCGAACGATACACCGGCTTCACCGGCCTTCCTACCTTAATAAGGTGTAGCACTCGTTCGGCTTCGTCAAACAATAAGCTCGCTGCCGCGGCGTCCCCAATCAATGACGTTTAACATTCTGTTCGGCTTCGCCGAACGATACACCAACTTTGCCGCCCTTTCTGCATCTACGACGTGAGGACTTTCGGCTTCTCCAAACAAAAGGCTGGCTTCCGCGGCCTTCGCCCATCAACCACGTTTACCATTCGTTCGGCTTCGCCGAAAGATACACCGGCTTTGCCGGCCTTCCTCCTAAATAATGCGTAGCATTCGTTCGGCTTAGCCAAACGAAAGGCTCGCTTCCGCACCTCCCCATCAACCACGTTTACCATTCTGTTCGGCTTCGCCGAAAGATACACCGGCTTTGCCGGCCTTCCTCCCGAAATAATGCGTAGCACTCGTTCGGTTTCGCCATGCGATGCTCGCTGCCGCGGCCTCCCCCATCAATAACGTTTAACATTCGTTCGGCTTCGCCGAAGGATACACCGACTTTCCGGGCCTCTCTCCATCTATGACGTGAGGGCTTTCGGCTTCGCCACGCGGAAGGCTCGCTTCGCCGGCCTCCCCCCATCAACCACGTTTACCATTCGTTCGGTTTCGCCGAACGATACACCGGCTTTGCCGGCCTTCCTACCTTAATAAGGAGTAGCACTCGTTCGGCTTCGTCAAACAATAGCTCGCTGCCGCGGTCTCCCATCAATAACGTTTAACATTCTTTCGGCTTCGCCGAAGGATACACCGACTTTGCGGACCTCTCTCCATCTACGACGTGAGGACTTTCGGCTTAGCCAAGCGAAAGGCTCGCTTCCGCGGCCTCCCCCCATCAACCACGTTTACCATTCGTTCGGTATCGCCGAACGATACACCGGCTTTGCCGGCCTTCCTCCCTAAATGCGTAGTACTCGTTCGGCTACGCCAAACAATAAGCTCGCTGCCGCGGCATCCCCATCAATAACGTTTACCATTCTTTCGGCTTCGCCGAACGATACACCGACTTTGCCGACCTCTCCCATTTACGTCGTGAGCACTTTTGCCTTCGCCAAACGAAAGGCTCGCTTTCGCGATCTCCCCCCCCCCTATCAACCACGTTTACCATTCGTTCGGCTTCGCCGAACGATACACCGGCTTCACCGGCCTTCCTACCTTGATAAGGAGTAGCACTCGTTCGGCTTCGTCAAACAATAAGCTCGCTGCCGCGGTCTCCCCCATCAATAACGTTTAACATTCTTTCGGCTTCGCCGAAGGATACACCGACTTTGCGGACCTCTCTCCATCTACGACGTGAGGACTTTCGGCTTAGCCAAGCGAAGGGCTCGCTTCCGCGGCCTCCCCATCAACCACGTTTACCATTCGTTCGGTTTCGCCGAACGATACACCGGCTTTGCCGGCCTTCCTCCCGAAATAATGCGTAGCACTCGTTCGGCTTCGCCAAACGATAAGCTCGCTGCTGCGGCCTCCCCCATCAATAACGTTTAACATTCGTTCGGCTTCGCCGAGCGATATACCGGCTTCGCCGGCCTTCCTCCCTAAATGCGTAGTACTCGTTCGGCTACGCCAAACGATGAGCTCGCTGCCGCGGCATCCCCATCAATAACGTTTACCATTCTTTCGACTTCGCCGAACGATACACCGACTTTGCCGACCTCTCTCCATTTTACGTCGTGAGGACTTTTGACTTCGCCAAACGAAAGGCTCGCTTTCGCGACCTCCCCCTATCAACCACGTTTACCATTCGTTCGGCTTCGCCGAACGATACACCAACTTCACCAGTCTTCCTACCTTAATAGGGAGTAGCACTCGTTCGGTTTCGTCAAACAATAAGCTCGCTGCCGCGGCATCCCCATCAATAACGTTCACCATTCTTTCGGCTTCGCCGAACGATACACCGACTTTCCCGACCTCTCTCCATTTACGTCGTGAGGACTTTTGACTTCTCCAAACGAAAGGCTCGCTTTCGCGACCTCCCCCCCCCTATCAACCACGTTTACCATTCGTTCGGCTTCGCCGAACAATACACCGGCTTCACCGGCCTTCCTACCTTAATAAGGAGTAGCACTCGTTCGGCTTCGTCAAACAATAAGCTCGCTGCCGCGGTCTCCCCCATCAATAACGTTTAACATTCTTTCGGCTTCGCCGAAGGATACACCGACTTTGCGGACCTCTCTCCATCTACGACGTGAGGACTTTCGGCTTAGCCAAGCGAAAGGCTCGCTTCCGCGGCCTCCCCCCATCAACCACGTTTACCATTCGTTCGGTTTCGCCGAACGATACACCGGCTTTGCCGGCCTTCCTACCTTAATAAGGAGTAGCACTCGTTCGGCTTCGTGAAACAATAAGCTCGCTGCCGCGGTGTCCCCCATCAATTACGTTTAACATTCGTTCGGCTTCGCCTAACGATATACCGGCTTCGCCGGCCTTCCTCCCTAAATAATGCGTAGCACTCGTTCGGCTTCGCCAAACGATAAGCTCGCTGCCGCGGCGTCCCCAATCAATGACGTTTAACATTCGTTCGGCTTCGCCGAACGATACACCGGCTTTGCCGACCTTTCTCCATCTACGACGTGAGGACTTTCGGCTTAGCCAAACGAAAGGCTCGCTTGCGCGGCCTCCCCCCCCCATCAACCACGTTTACCATGCGTTCGGCTTCGCCGAGCGATACACCGGCTTCACCGGCCTTCCTACCTTAATAAGGTGTAGCACTCGTTCGGCTTCGTCAAACAATAAGCTCGCTGCCGCGGCGTCCCCAATCAATGACGTATAACATTCGTTCGGCTTTGCCGAACGATACACCGGCTTTGCCGCCCTTTCTGCATCTACGACGTGAGGACTTTCGGCTTCTCCAAACAAAAGGCTGGCTTCCGCGGCCTTCGCCCATCAACCACGTTTACCATTCGTTCGGCTTCGCCGAAAGATACACCGGCTTTGCCGGCCTTCCTCCCTAAATAATGCGTAGCATTCGTTCGGCTTAGCCAAACGAAAGGCTCGCTTCCGCACCCTCCCCCCATCAACCACGTTTACCATTCGTTCGGCTTCGCCGAAAGATACACCAGCTTTGCCGGCCTTCCTCCCGAAATAATGCGTAGCACTCGTTCGGTTTCGCCATGCGATAAGCTCGCTGCCGCGGCGTCCCCATCAATGACGTTTAACATTCGTTCGGCTTCGCCGAACGATACACCGGCTTTGCCGACCTCTCTCATTCTACGTCGTGAGGACTTTCGGCTTCGCCAAACAAAAGGCTCGCTTCTGCGGCCTCCCCGTATCAACCACGTTTACCATTCGTTCGGTTTCGCCGAACGATACACCAACTTCGCCGGCCTTCCTCCTAAATAATGCGTAGCACTCGTTCGGCTTTGCCAAGCGATAAGCTCGCTGCCGCGGCCTTCCCCATCAATAGCGTTTAACATTCGTTCGGCTTCGCCGAACGATATACCAGCTTCGCCGGCCTTCCTCCTAAATAATGCGTAGCACTCGTTCGGCTTCGTCAAACAATAAGCTCGCTGCCGCGGCGTCCCCAATCAATGACGTTTAACATTCGTTCGGCTTCGCCGAACGATACACCAACTTTGCCGACCTTTCTCCATCTACGACGTGAGGACTTTCGGCTTAGCCAAACGAAAGGCTTGCTTGCGCGGCCTCCCCCATCAACCACGTTTACCATGCGTTCGGCTTCGCCGAGCGATACACCAACTTCACCGGCCTTCCTACCTTAATAAGGTGTAGCACTCGTTCGGCTTCGTCAAACAATAAGCTCGCTGCCGCGGCGTCCCCAATCAATGACGTTTAACATTCGTTCGGCTTTGCCGGAACGATACACCAACTTTGCCGCCCTTTCTGCATCTACGACGTGAGGACTTTCGGCTTCTCCAAACAAAAGGCTGGCTTCCGCGGCCTTCGCCCATCAACCACGTTTACCATTCGTTCGGCTTCGCCGAAAGATACACCAGCTTTGCCGGCCTTCCTCCCTAAATAATGCGTAGCATTCGTTCGGCTTAGCCAAACGAAAGGCTCGCTTCCGCACCCTCCCCATCAACCACGTTTACCATTCGTTCGGCTTCGCCGAAAGATACACCGGCTTTGCCGGCCTTCCTCCCGAAATAATGCGTAGCACTCGTTCGGTTTCGCCATGCGATAAGCTCGCTGCCGCGGCGTCCCCATCAATGACGTTTAACATTCGTTCGGCTTCGCCGAACGATACACCAACTTTGCCGACCTCTCTCATTCTACGTCGTGAGGACTTTCGGCTTCGCCAAACAAAGGCTCGCTTCTGCGGCCTCCCGTATCAACCACGTTTACCATTCGTTCGGTTTCGCCGAACGATACACCAACTTCGCCGGCCTTCCTCCATCTATGACGTGAGGACTTTCGGCTTCTCCAAACAAAGGCTGGCTTCCGCGGCCTTCGCCCATCAACCACGTTTACCATTCGTTCGGCTTCGCCGAAAAAGATACACCGGCTTTGCCGGCCTTCCTCCTAAATAATGCGTAGCATTCGTTCGGCTTAGCCAAACGAAAGGCTCGCTTCCGCACCCTCCCCCCATCAACCACGTTTACCATTCGTTCGGCTTCGCCGAAAGATACACCGGCTTTGCCGGCCTTCCTCCCGAAATAATGCGTAGCACTCGTTCGGTTTCGCCATGCGATAAGCTCGCTGCCGCGGCGTCCCCCATCAATGACGTTTAACATTCGTTCGGCTTCGCCGAACGATACACCGACTTTGCCCACCTCTCTCCATTTACGTCGTGAGGACTTTTGACTTCGCCAAACGAAAGGCTCGCTTTCGCGACCTCCCCCCCTATCAACCACGTTTACCATTCGTTCGGCTTCGACGAACGATACACCGGCTTCACCGGCCTTCCTACCTTAATAAGGAGTAGCACTCGTTCGGCTTCGTCAAACAATAAGCTCGCTGCCGCGGCATTCCCATCATTAACGTTTACCATTTGTTCGGCGTCGCCGAACGATACACCGGCTTCGCCGGCCTTCCTCGCTAAATAATGCGTAGCACTCGTTCGGCTTCGCCAAACGATAAGCTCGCTGCCGCGGCCTCCCCCATCAATAACGTTTAACATTCGTTCGGCTTCGCCGAAACGATATACCAACTTCGCCGGCCTTCCTCCTAAATGCGCAGTACTCGTTCGGCTTCGCCAAACGATGAGCTCGCTGCCGCGGCATCCCCATCAATAACGTTTACCATTCTTTCGGCTTCGCCGAACGATACACCGACTTTGCCCACCTCTCTCCATTTACGTCGTGAGGACTTTTGACTTCGCCAAACGAAAGGCTCGCTTTCGCGACCTCCCCCCCTATCAACCACGTTTACCATTCGTTCGGCTTCGCCGAACGATACACCGGCTTCACCGGCCTTCCTACCTTAATAAGGAGTAGCACTCGTTCGGCTTCGTCAAACAATAAGCTCGCTGCCGCGGTCTCCCCCATCAATAACGTTTAACATTGTTTCGGCTTCGCCGAAGGATACACCGACTTTGCGGACCTCTCTCCATCTACGACGTGAGGACTTTCGGCTTAGCCAAACGAAAGGCTCGCTTCCGCGGCCTCCCCCATCAATCACGTTTAACATTCGTTCGGCTCCGCCGAACGATACACCGGCTTCGTCGGCCTTTCTCCATCTACGGTGTGAGGACTTTTGGCTTTGCCAAACAAAAGGCTTGCTTCCGCGGCCTCTCCCCATCAACCACGTTTACCATTCGTTCGGCTCCGCCGAACGATACACCGGCTTCGCCGGCCTTCCTCCCTAAATAATGCGTAACACTCGTTTGGCTTCGCTAAACAAAAGGCTCGCTTCCGCGGCCTCCCCTCATTAACCACGTTTACCATTCGTTCGGCTTCGCCGAACGATACACCAACTTCACCGGCCTTCCTACCTTAATAAGGTGTAGCACTCGTTCGGCTTCGTCAAACAATAAGCTCGCTGCCGCAGCGTCCCCAATCAATGACGTTTAACATTCGTTCGGCTTCGCCGAACGATACACCAACTTTGCCGCCCTTTCTGCATCTACGACGTGAGGACTTTCGGCTTCTCCAAACAAAGGCTGGCTTCCGCGGCCTTCGCCCATCAACCACGTTTACCATTCGTTCGGCTTCGCCGAAAGATACACCGGCTTTGCCGGCCTTCCTCCCTAAATAATGCGTAGCATTCGTTCGGCTTAGCCAAACGAAAGGCTCGCTTCCGCACCCTCCCCCCATCAACCACGTTTACCATTCGTTCGGCTTCGCCGAAAGATACACCGGCTTTGCCGGCCTTCCTCCCCAAACAATGCGTAGCACTCGTTCGGTTTCGCCATGCGATAAGCTCGCTGCCGCGGCCTCCCCCATCAATAACGTTTAACATTCGTTCGGCTTCGCCGAAGGATACACCGACTTTGCGGACCTCTCTCCATCTATGACGTGAGGACTTTCGGCTTAGCCAAGCGAAAGGCTCGCTTCCGCGGCCTCCCCCCATCAACCACGTTTACCATTCGTTCGGTTTCGCCGAACGATACACCGGCTTTGCCGGCCTTCCTACCTTAATAAGGAGTAGCACTCGTTCGGCTTCGTCAAACAATAAGCTCGCTGCCGCGGTCTCCCCCATCAATAACGTTTAACATTCTTTCGGCTTCGCCGAAGGATACACCGACTTTGCGGACCTCTCTCCATCTACGACGTGAGGACTTTCGGCTTAGCCAAGCGAAAGGCTCGCTTCCGCGGCCTCCCCCCATCAACCACGTTTACCATTCGTTCGGTATCGCCGAACGATACACCGGCTTTGCCGGCCTTCCTCCCTAAATGCGTAGTACTCGTTCGGCTACGCCAAACAATAAGCTCGCTGCCGCGGCATCCCCATCAATAACGTTTACCATTCTTTCGGCTTCGCCGAACGATACACCGACTTTGCCGACCTCTCCCCATTTACGTCGTGAGGACTTTTGACTTCGCCAAATGAAAGGCTCGCTTTCGCGATCTCCCCCTATCAACCACGTTTACCATTCGTTCGGCTTCGCCGAACGATACACCAACTTCACCGGCCTTCCTACCTTGATAAGGAGTAGCACTCGTTCGGCTTCGTCAAACAATAAGCTCGCTGCCGCGGTCTCCCCCATCAATAACGTTTAACATTCTTTCGGCTTCGCCGAAGGATACACCGACTTTGCGGACCTCTCTCCATCTACGACGTGAGGACTTTCGGCTTAGCCAAGCGAAGGGCTCGCTTCCGCGGCCTCCCCCCATCAACCACGTTTACCATTCGTTCGGTTTCGCCGAACGATACACCGGCTTTGCCGGCCTTCCTCCCGAAATAATGCGTAGCACTCGTTCGGCTTCGCCAAACGATAAGCTCGCTGCTGCGGCCTCCCCCATCAATAACGTTTAACATTCGTTCGGCTTCGCCGAGCGATATACCGGCTTCGCCGGCCTTCCTCCCTAAATGCGTAGTACTCGTTCGGCTACGCCAAACGATGAGCTCGCTGCCGCGGCATCCCCATCAATAACGTTTACCATTCTTTCGACTTCGCCGAACGATACACCGACTTTGCCGACCTCTCTCCATTTACGTCGTGAGGACTTTTGACTTCGCCAAACGAAAGGCTCGCTTTCGCGACCTCCCCCCCCCTATCAACCACGTTTACCATTCGTTCGGCTTCGCCGAACGATACACCAACTTCACCAGTCTTCCTACCTTAATAGGGAGTAGCACTCGTTCGGTTTCGTCAAACAATAAGCTCGCTGCCGCGGCATCCCCATCAATAACGTTCACCATTCTTTCGGCTTCGCCGAACGATACACCGACTTTCCCGACCTCTCCATTTACGTCGTGAGGACTTTTGACTTCTCCAAACGAAGGCTCGCTTTCGCGACCTCCCCTATCAACCACGTTTACCATTCGTTCGGCTTCGCCGAACAATACACCGGCTTCACCGGCCTTCCTACCTTAATAAGGAGTAGCACTCGTTCGGCTTCGTCAAACAATAAGCTCGCTGCCGCGGTCTCCCCCATCAATAACGTTTAACATTCTTTCGGCTTCGCCGAAGGATACACCGACTTTGCGGACCTCTCTCCATCTACGACGTGAGGACTTTCGGCTTAGCCAAGCGAAAGGCTCGCTTCCGCGGCCTCCCCCCATCAACCACGTTTACCATTCGTTCGGTTTCGCCGAACGATACACCAACTTTGCCGGCCTTCCTACCTTAATAAGGAGTAGCACTCGTTCGGCTTCGTGAAACAATAAGCTCGCTGCCGCGGTGTCCCCATCAATTACGTTTAACATTCGTTCGGCTTCGCCTAACGATATACCGGCTTCGCCGGCCTTCCTCCTAAATAATGCGTAGCACTCGTTCGGCTTCGCCAAACGATAAGCTCGCTGCCGCGGCGTCCCCCAATCAATGACGTTTAACATTCGTTCGGCTTCGCCGAACGATACACCGACTTTGCCGACCTTTCTCCATCTACGACGTGAGGACTTTCGGCTTAGCCAAACGAAAGGCTCGCTTGCGCGGCCTCCCCCATCAACCACGTTTACCATGCGTTCGGCTTCGCCGAACGATACACCGGCTTCACCGGCCTTCCTACCTTAATAAGGTGTAGCACTCGTTCGGCTTCGTCAAACAATAAGCTCGCTGCCGCGGCGTCCCCAATCAATGACGTATAACATTCGTTCGGCTTTGCCGAACGATACACCAACTTTGCCGCCCTTTCTGCATCTACGACGTGAGGACTTTCGGCTTCTCCAAACAAAGAGCTGGCTTCCGCGGCCTTCGCCCATCAACCACGTTTACCATTCGTTCGGCTTCGCCGAAAGATACACCGGCTTTGCCGGCCTTCCTCCCTAAATAATGCGTAGCATTCGTTCGGCTTAGCCAAACGAAAGGCTCGCTTCCGCACCCTCCCCATCAACCACGCTTACCATTCGTTCGACTGCGCCAAACGATACACCCGCTTTGCCGGCCTTCCTCGAAATAATGCGTAGCACTCGTTCGGTTTCGCCATGCGATAAGCTCGCTGCCGCGGCGTCCCCCATCAATGACGTTTAACATTCGTTCGGCTTCGCCGAACGATACACCGGCTTTGCCGACCTCTCTCATTCTACGTCGTGAGGACTTTCGGCTTCGCCAAACAAAAGGCTCGCTTCTGCGGCCTCCCCGTATCAACCACGTTTACCATTCGTTCGGTTTCGCCGAACGATACACCGGCTTCGCCGGCCTTCCTCCCTAAATAATGCGTAGCACTCGTTCGGCTTTGCCAAGCGATAAGCTCGCTGCCGCGGCCTTCCCCATCAATAGCGTTTAACATTCGTTCGGCTTCGCCGAACGATATACCGGCTTCGCCGGCCTTCCTCCCTAAATAATGCGTAGCACTCGTTCGGCTTCGTCAAACAATAAGCTCGCTGCCGCGGCGTCCCCAATCAATGACGTTTAACATTCGTTCGGCTTCGCCGAACGATACACCGGCTTTGCCGACCTTTCTCCATCTACGACGTGAGGACTTTCGGCTTAGCCAAACGAAAGGCTTGCTTGCGCGGCCTCCCCCCCCCCCATCAACCACGTTTACCATGCGTTCGGCTTCGCCGAGCGATACACCGGCTTCACCGGCCTTCCTACCTTAATAAGGTGTAGCACTCGTTCGGCTTCGTCAAACAATAAGCTCGCTGCCGCGGCGTCCCCAATCAATGACGTTTAACATTCGTTCGGCTTTGCCGAACGATACCCCGGCTTTGCCGTCCTTTCTCCATCTACGACGTGAGGACTTTCGGCTTCTCCAAACAAAGGCTGGCTTCCGCGGCCTTCGCCCATCAACCACGTTTACCATTCGTTCGGCTTCGCCGAAAGATACACCGGCTTTGCCGGCCTTCCTCCTAAATAATGCGTAGCATTCGTTCGGCTTAGCCAAACGAAAGGCTCGCTTCCGCACCCTCCCCATCAACCACGTTTACCATTCGTTCGGCTTCGCCGAAAGATACACCGGCTTTGCCGGCCTTCCTCCCGAAATAATGCGTAGCACTCGTTCGGTTTCGCCATGCGATAAGCTCGCTGCCGCGGCGTCCCCATCAATGACGTTTAACATTCGTTCGGCTTCGCCGAACGATACACCGGCTTTGCCGACCTCTCATTCTACGTCGTGAGGACTTTCGGCTTCGCCAAACAAAAGGCTCGCTTCTGCGGCCTCCCGTATCAACCACGTTTACCATTCGTTCGGTTTCGCCGAACGATACACCAACTTCGCCGGCCTTCCTCCATCTATGACGTGAGGACTTTCGGCTTCTCCAAACAAAAGGCTGGCTTCCGCGGCCTTCGCCCATCAACCACGTTTACCATTCGTTCGGCTTCGCCGAAAGATACACCGGCTTTGCCGGCCTTCCTCCCTAAATAATGCGTAGCATTCGTTCGGCTTAGCCAAACGAAAGGCTCGCTTCCGCACCCTCCCCCCATCAACCACGTTTACCATTCGTTCGGCTTCGCCGAAAGATACACCGGCTTTGCCGGCCTTCCTCCCGAAATAATGCGTAGCACTCGTTCGGTTTCGCCATGCGATAAGCTCGCTGCCGCGGCGTCCCCCATCAATGACGTTTAACATTCGTTCGGCTTCGCCGAACGATACACCGACTTTGCCCACCTCTCTCCATTTACGTCGTGAGGACTTTTGACTTCGCCAAACGAAAGGCTCGCTTTCGCGACCTCCCCCCCTATCAACCACGTTTACCATTCGTTCGGCTTCGACGAACGATACACCGGCTTCACCGGCCTTCCTACCTTAATAAGGAGTAGCACTCGTTCGGCTTCGTCAAACAATAAGCTCGCTGCCGCGGCCTTCCCATCAATAACGTTTAACATTTGTTCGGCTTCGCCGAACGATACACCGGCTTCGCCGGCCTTCCTCCCTAAATAATGCGTAGCACTCGTTCGGCTTCGCCAAACGATAAGCTCGCTGCCGCGGCCTCCCCCATCAATAACGTTTAACATTCGTTCGGCTTCGCCGAACGATATACCGGCTTCGCCGGCCTTCCTCCCTAAATGCGCAGTACTCGTTCGGCTTCGCCAAACGATGAGCTCGCTGCCGCGGCATCCCCATCAATAACGTTTACCATTCTTTCGGCTTCGCCGAACGATACACCGACTTTGCCCACCTCTCTCCATTTACGTCGTGAGGACTTTTGACTTCGCCAAACGAAAGGCTCGCTTTCGCGACCTCCCCCCCTATCAACCACGTTTACCATTCGTTCGGCTTCGCCGAACGATACACCGGCTTCACCGGCCTTCCTACCTTAATAAGGAGTAGCACTCGTTCGGCTTCGTCAAACAATAAGCTCGCTGCCGCGGTCTCCCCCATCAATAACGTTTAACATTGTTTCGGCTTCGCCGAAGGATACACCGACTTTGCGGACCTCTCTCCATCTACGACGTGAGGACTTTCGGCTTAGCCAAACGAAAGGCTCGCTTCCGCGGCTTCCCCCCCCCATCAACCACGTTTACCATGCGTTCGGCTTCGCCGAGCGATACACCGGCTTCGCCGGCCTTTCTCCATCTACGACGTGAGGACTTTCGGCTTAGCCAAACGAAAGGCTCGCTTCCGCGGCCTCCCCCTCCCATCAACCATGTTTACCATTCGTTCGGTTTCGACGAACGATACACCGGCTTTGCCGGCCTTCCTCCTTAAATAATGCGTAGCACCTCGTTTGGCTTAGCCAAACGAAAGGCTCGCTTCCGCGGCCTCCCCATCAACCACGTTTACCATCTGTTCGGCTTCGCCGAACGATACACCGGCTTCACCGGCCTTCCTACCTTAATAAGGTGTAGCACTCGTTCGGCTTCGTCAAACAATAAGCTCGCTGCCGCGGCGTCCCCAATCAATGACGTTTAACATTCGTTCGGCTTCGCCGAACGATACACCGGCTTTGCCGCCCTTTCTGCATCTACGACGTGAGGACTTTCGGCTTCTCCAAACAAAAGGCTGGCTTCCGCGGCCTTCGCCCATCAACCACGTTTACCATTCGTTCGGCTTCGCCGAAAGATACACCGGCTTTGCCGGCCTTCCTCCCTAAATAATGCGTAGCATTCGTTCGGCTTAGCCAAACGAAAGGCTCGCTTCCGCACCTCCCCATCAACCACGTTTACCATTCGTTCGGCTTCGCCGAAAGATACACCGGCTTTGCCGGCCTTCCTCCCGAAATAATGCGTAGCACTCGTTCGGTTTCGCCATGCGATAAGCTCGCTGCCGCGGCCTCCCCCATCAATAACGTTTAACATTCGTTCGGCTTCGCCGAAGGATACACCGACTTTGCGGACCTCTCTCCATCTATGACGTGAGGACTTTCGGCTTAGCCAAGCGAAAGGCTCGCTTCCGCGGCCTCCCCCCATCAACCACGTTTACCATTCGTTCGGTTTCGCCGAACGATACACCGGCTTTGCCGGCCTTCCTACCTTAATAAGGAGTAGCACTCGTTCGGCTTCGTCAAACAATAAGCTCGCTGCCGCGGTCTCCCCCATCAATAACGTTTAACATTCTTTCGGCTTCGCCGAAGGATACACCGACTTTGCGGACCTCTCTCCATCTACGACGTGAGGACTTTCGGCTTAGCCAAGCGAAAGGCTCGCTTCCGCGGCCTCCCCCCATCAACCACGTTTACCATTCGTTCGGTATCGCCGAACGATACACCGGCTTTGCCGGCCTTCCTCCCTAAATGCGTAGTACTCGTTCGGCTACGCCAAACGATGAGCTCGCTGCCGCGGCATCCCCATCAATAACGTTTACCATTCTTTCGGCTTCGCCGAACGATACACCGACTTTGCCGACCTCTCTCCATTTACGTCGTGAGGACTTTTGACTTCGCCAAACAAAAGGCTCGCTTTCGCGACCTCCCCCCCCTATCAACCACGTTTACCATTCGTTCGGTTTCGCCGAACGATACACCGGCTTTGCCGGCCTTCCTCCCGAAATAATGCGTAGCACTCGTTCGGCTTCGCCAAACGATAAGCTCGCTGCTGCGGCCTCCCCCATCAATAACGTTTAACATTCGTTCGGCTTCGCCGAGCGATATACCGGCTTCGCCGGCCTTCCTCCCTAAATGCGTAGTACTCGTTCGGCTACGCCAAACGATGAGCTCGCTGCCGCGGCATCCCCATCAATAACGTTTACCATTCTTTCGGCTTCGCCGAACGATACACCGACTTTGCCGACCTCTCTCCATTTACGTCGTGAGGACTTTTGACTTCGCCAAACGAAAGGCTCGCTTTCGCGACCTCCCCCCCCTATCAACCACGTTTACCATTCGTTCGGCTTCGCCGAACGATACACCGGCTTCACCAGCCTTCCTACCTTAATAACGAGTAGCACTCGTTCGGTTTCGTCAAACAATAAGCTCGCTGCCGCGGCATCCCCATCAATAACGTTTACCATTCTTTCGGCTTCGCCGAACGATACACCGACTTTGCCGACCTCTCCCCATTTACGTCGTGAGGACTTTTGACTTCGCCAAACGAAAGGCTCGCTTTCGCGACCTCCCCCCCCCTATCAACCACGTTTACCATTCGTTCGGCTTCGCCGAACGATACACCGGCTTCACCGGCCTTCCTACCTTAATAAGGAGTAGCACTCGTTCGGCTTCGTCAAACAATAAGCTCGCTGCCGCGGTCTCCCCCATCAATAACGTTTAACATTCTTTCGGCTTCGCCGAAGGATACACCGACTTTGCGGACCTCTCTCCATCTACGACGTGAGGACTTTCGGATCAGCCAAGCGAAGCGCTCGCTTCCGCGGCCTCCCCCCATCAACCACGTTTACCATTCGTTCGGTTTCGCCGAACGATACACCGGCTTTGCCGGCCTTCCTCCCGAAATAATGCGTAGCACTCGTTCGGCTTCGCCAAACGATAAGCTCGCTGCTGCGGCCTCCCCCATCAATAACGTTTAACATTCGTTCGGCTTCGCCGAGCGATATACCGGCTTCGCCGGCCTTCCTCCCTAAATGCGTAGTACTCGTTCGGCTACGCCAAACGATGAGCTCGCTGCCGCGGCATCCCCATCAATAACGTTTACCATTCTTTCGACTTCGCCGAACGATACACCGACTTTGCCGACCTCTCTCCATTTACGTCGTGAGGACTTTTGACTTCGCCAAACGAAAGGCTCGCTTTCGCGACCTCCCCCCCCCTATCAACCACGTTTACCATTCGTTCGGCTTCGCCGAACGATACACCGGCTTCACCAGTCTTCCTACCTTAATAGGGAGTAGCACTCGTTCGGTTTCGTCAAACAATAAGCTCGCTGCCGCGGCATCCCCATCAATAACGTTCACCATTCTTTCGGCTTCGCCGAACGATACACCGACTTTCCCGACCTCTCTCCATTTACGTCGTGAGGACTTTTGACTTCTCCAAACGAAAGGCTCGCTTTCGCGACCTCCCCCCCCCCTATCAACCACGTTTACCATTCGTTCGGCTTCGCCGAACAATACACCGGCTTCACCGGCCTTCCTACCTTAATAAGGAGTAGCACTCGTTCGGCTTCGTCAAACAATAAGCTCGCTGCCGCGGTCTCCCCCATCAATAACGTTTAACATTCTTTCGGCTTCGCCGAAGGATACACCGACTTTGCGGACCTCTCTCCATCTACGACGTGAGGACTTTCGGCTTAGCCAAGCGAAAGGCTCGCTTCCGCGGCCTCCCCATCAACCACGTTTACCATTCGTTCGGTTTCGCCGAACGATACACCGGCTTTGCCGGCCTTCCCTACCTTAATAAGGAGTAGCACTCGTTCGGCTTCGTGAAACAATAAGCTCGCTGCCGCGGTGTCCCCCATCAATTACGTTTAACATTCGTTCGGCTTCGCCTAACGATATACCGGCTTCGCCGGCCTTCCTCCCTAAATAATGCGTAGCACTCGTTCGGCTTCGCCAAACGATAAGCTCGCTGCCGCGGCCTCCCCCATCAATAACGTTTACCATTCGTTCGGTTTCGCCGAACGATACACCGGCTTCGCCGGCCTTCCTCCCTAAATAATGCGTAGCACTCATTCGGCTTCGCCAAACGATAAGCTCGCTGCCGCGGCCTCCCCCATCAATAACATTTACCATTCGTTCGGTTTCGCCGAACGATACACCGGCTTTGCCGGCCTTCCTCCTTAAATAATGCGTATCACTCGTTTGGCTTAGCCAAACGAAAGGCTCGCTTCCACGGCCTCCCCCCCTATCAACCACGTTTACCATTCGTTCGGCTTCGCCGAACGATACACCGGCTTCACCGGCGTTCCTACCTTAATAAGGTGTGGCACTCGTTCGGCTTCGTCGAACAATAAGCTCGCTGCCGCGGCGTCCCCAAACAATGACGTTTAACATTCGTTCGGCTTCGCCGAACGATACACCGGCTTTGCCGACCTTTCTCCATCTACGACGTGAGGACTTTCGGCTTCTCCAAACAAAGGCTGGCTTCCGCGGCCTCCGCCCATCAACCACGTTTACCATTCGTTCGGCTTCGCCGAAAGATACACCGGCTTTGCCGGCCTTCCTCCATAAATAATGCGTAGCACTCGTTCGGCTTAGCCAAACGAAAGGCTCGCTTCGGCGGCCTTCCCCCATCAACCACGTTTAACATTCGTTCGGCTTCGCCGAACGATATACCGGCTTCGCCGGCCTTCCTCCCTAAATGCGTAGTACTCGTTCGGCTACGCCAAACGATGAGCTCGCTGCCGCGGCATCCCCATCAATAACGTTTACCATTCTTTCGGCTTCGCCGAACGATACACCGACTTTGCCGACCTCTCTCCATTTACGTCGTGAGGACTTTTGACTTCGCCAAACGAAAGGCTCGCTTCCGCGGCCTCCCCCCATCAACCACGTTTACCATTCGTTCGGTTTCGCCGAACGATACACCGGCTTTGCCGGCCTTCCTACCTTAATAAGGAGTAGCACTCGTTCGGCTCTGTGAAACAATAAGCTCGCTGCCGCGGCCTCCGCACATCAATAACGTTTAACATTCTTTCGGCTTCGCCGAAGGATACACCGACTTTGCCGACCTCTCTCCATCTACGACGTGAGGACTTTCGGCTTAGCCAAACGAAAGGCTCGCTTCCGCGGCCTCACCCCATCAACCACGTTTACCATTCGTTCGGTTTCGCCGAACGATACACCGGCTTCACCGGCCTTCCTCCCTAAATAATGCGTAGCACTCGTTCGACTTCGCCAGACGATAAGCTCGCTGCCGCGGCCTCCCCCATCAATAACATTTACCATTCGTTCGGTTTCGCCGAACGATACACCGGCTTTGCCGGCCTTCCTCCTTAAATAATGCGTAGCACTCGTTTGGCTTAGCCAAACGAAAGGCTCGCTTCCACGGCCTCCCCCCCCCATCAACCACGTTGACCATTCGTTCGGCTTCGCCGAACGATACACCGGCTTCACCGGCCTTCCTACCTTAATAAGGTGTAGCACTCGTTCGGCTTCGTCGAACAATAAGCTCGCTGCCGCGGCGTCCCCAAACAATGACGTTTAACATTCGTTCGGCTTCGCCGAACGATACACCGGCTTTGCCGACCTTTCTCCATCTACGACGTGAGGACTTTCGGCTTCTCCAAACAAAAGGCTGGCTTCCGCGGCCTCCGCCCATCAACCACGTTTACCATTCGTTCGGCTTCGCCGAAAGATACACCGGCTTTGCCGGCCTTCCTCCATAAATAATGCGTAGCACTCGTTCGGCTTAGCCAAACGAAAGGCTCGCTTCGGCGGCCTCCCCCCATCAACCACGTTTAACATTCGTTCGGCTTCGCCGAACGATATACCGGCTTCGCCGGCCTTCCTCCCTAAATGCGTAGTACTCGTTCGGCTACGCCAAACGATGAGCTCGCTGCCGCGGCATCCCCATCAATAACGTTTACCATTCTTTCGGCTTCGCCGAACGATACACCGACTTTGCCGACCTCTCTCCATTTACGTCGTGAGGACTTTTGACTTCGCCAAACGAAAGGCGCGCTTCCGCGGCCTCCCCCCACCAACCACCTTTACCATTCCTTCGGTTTCGCCGAACGATACACCAACTTTGCCGGCCTTCCTACCTTAATAAGGAGTAGCACTCGTTCGGCTCCGTGAAACAATAAGCTCGCTGCCGCGGCCTCCGCACATCAATAACGTTTAACATTCTTTCGGCTTCGCCGAAGGATACACCGACTTTGCCGACCTCTCTCCATCTACGACGTGAGGACTTTCGGCTTAGCCAAACGAAAGGCTCGCTTCCGCGGCCTCCCCCCATCAACCACGTTTACCATTCGTTCGGTTTCGCCGAACGATACACCGGCTTCACCGGCCTTCCTCCCTAAATAATGCGTAGCACTCGTTCGACTTCGCCAGACGATAAGCTCGCTGCCGCGGCCTCCCCCATCAATAACGTTTACCATTCGTTCGGTTTCGCCGAACGATACACCGGCTTCGCCGGCCTTTCTCCATCTACGACGTGAAGACTTTCGGCTTAGCCAAACGAAAGGCTCGCTTCCGCGGCCTCCCCTCATCAACCACGTTTACCATTCGTTCGGCTTCGCCGAAAGATACACCGGCTTTGCCGGCCTTCCTCCCGAAATAATGCGTAGCGCTCGTTCGGTTTCGCCAAGCGATAAGCTCGCTGCCGCGGCCCTTCCCATCAATAGCGTTTAACATTCGTTCGGCTTCGCCAAACGATACACCGGCTTCACCGACCTTCCTATCTTAATAAGGAGTAGCACTCGTTCGGCTTCGCCAAACGATAAGCTCGCTGCCGCGGCCTCCCCCATCAATAACGTTTACCATTCGTTCGGTTTCGCCGAACGATACACCGGCTTCGCCGGCCTTCCTCCCTAAATAATGCGTAGCACTCGTTCGGCTTCGCCAAACGATAAGCTCGCTGCCGCGGCCTCCCCGATCAATAACGTTTACCATTCGTTCGGTTTCGCCGAACGATACACCGGCTTTGCCGGCCTTCCTCCCTAAATAATGCGTAGCACTAGTTTGGCTTAGCCAAACGAAAGGCTCGCTTCCGCGGCCTCCCCCCCCCCCATCAACCACGTTTACCATTCGTTCGGCTTCGCCGAACGTTACCCCGGCTTCTCCGGCCTTCCTCCTTTAATAAGGTGTAGCACTCGTTCGGCTTCGTCAAACAATAACTTCGCTGCCGCGGCGTCCCCAATCAATGACGTTTAACATTCGTTCGGCTTCGCCGAACGATACACCGGCTTTGCCGACCTTTCTCCATCTACGACGTGAGGACTTTCGGCTTCTCCAAACAAAAGGCTGGCTTCCGCGGCCTCCGCCCATCAACCACGTTTACCATTCGTTCGGCTTCGCCGAACGATATACCGGCTTCGCCGGCCTTCCTCCCTAAATGCGTAGTACTCGTTCGGCTTCGCCAAACGATTAGCTCGCTGCCGCGGCATCCACATCAATAACGTTTACCATTCTTTCGGCTTCGCCGAACGATACACCGACTTTGCCGACCTCTCTCCATTTACGTCGTGAGGACTTTTGACTTCGCCAAACGAAAGGCTCGCTTTAGCGACCTCCCCCCCTATCAACCACGTTTACCATTCGTTCGGCTTCGCCGAACGATACACTGGCTTCACCGGCCTTCCTACCTTAATAAGGAGTAGCATTCGTTCGGCTTCGTCAAACAATAAGCTCGCTGCCGTGGTCTTCCCCATCAATAACGTTTAACATTCTTTCGGCTTCGCCGAAGGATACACCGAATTGCCGACCTCTCTCCATCTACGTCGTGAGGACTTTCGGCTCCGCCAAACGATAAGCTCGATTCCGCGGCCTCTCCCCATCAACCACGTTTACCATTCGTTCGGCTTTGCCGAACGATACACCGGCTTTGCCGGCCTTCCTACCTTAATAAGGAGTAGCACTCGTTCGGCTTCGTGAAACAATAAGCTCGCTGCCGCGGCGTCCCCCATCAATGACGTTTAACATTCGTTCGGCTTCGCCGAACGATATACCGGCTTCGCCGGCCTTCCTCCCTAAATAATGCGTAGCACTCGTTCGGCTTCGCCAAACGATAAGCTCGCTGCCGCGGCCTCCCCCCATCAACCACGTTTACCATTCGTTTTTGCCACCGGATTTGCCGGCCTTCCTCCCGAAATAATGCGTAGCACTCGTTCGGTTTCGCCAAGCGATAAGCTCGCTGCCGCGGCCCCTCCCATCAATAGCGTTTACCATTCGTTCGGTTTCGCCGAACGATACACCAGATTTGCCGGCCTTCCTCCTAAATAATGCGTAGCACTCGTTCGGCTTAGCCAAACGAAGGCTCGCTTCGCGGCCTCCCCATCAACCAGGTTTACCATGCGTACACCGGCTTCGTCGGCCTTCCTCCTAAATAATGCGTAGCACTCGTTCGGCTTCGCCAAACGATAAGCTCGCTGCCGCGGCCTCCCCCATCAATAACGTTTACCATTCGTTCGGTTTCGCCGAACGACACACCGGCTTCGCCGGCCTTCCTCCCTAAATAATGCGTAGCACTCGTTCGGCTTCGCCAACCGATAAGCTCGCTGCCGCGGCCTCCCCCCATCAACCACGTTTACCATTCGTTTTTGCCAGCGGATTTGCCGGCCTTCCTCCCGAAATAATGCGTAGCTCTCGTTCGGTTTCGCCAAGCGATAAGCTCGCTGCCGCGGCCCCTCCCATCAATAGCGTTTACCATTCGTTCGGTTTCGCCGAACGATACACCGGATTTGCCGGCCTTCCTCCTAAATAATGCGTAGCACTCGTTCGGCTTAGCCAAACGAAAGGCTCGCTTCCGCGGCCTCCCCCCCCATCAACCAGGTTTACCATGCGTACACCGGCTTCGTCGGCCTTCCTCCTTAAATAATGCGTAGCACTCGTTTGGCTTAGCCAATCGAAAGCGCTCGCTTCCGCGGCCTCCCCCATCAACCACGTTTACCATTCGTTCGGCTTCGCCGAACGATACACCGGCTTCACCGGCCTTCCTACCTTAATAAGGAGTAGCACTCGTTCGGCTTCGTCAAACAATAAGCTCGCTGCCGTGGCGTCCCCCATCAATAGCGTTTAACATTCGTTCGGCTTCGCCAAACGATACACCGGCTTCACCGGCCTTCCTACCTTAATAAGGAGTAGAACTCGTTCGTCTTCGTCAAACAATAAGCTTGCTGCCGCGGCCTCCCCCATCAAAAACTTTTAACATTCGTTCGGCTTCGATACACCGGCTTTGCCGACCTCTCTCATTCTACGTCGTGAGGACTTTCGGCTTCTCCAAACAAAAGGCTGGCTTCCGCGGCCTCCGCCCATCAACCACGTTTACCATTCGTTCGGCTTCGCCGAAAGATACACCGGCTTTGCCGGCCTTCCTCCCTAAATAATGCGTAGCACTCGTTCGGCCTCGTCAAACAATAAGCTCGCTGCCGCGGCGTCCCCAATCAATGACGTTTAACATTCGTTCGGTTTCGCCGAACGATACACCGGCTTCGCCGGCCTTTCTCCATCTACGACGTGAGGACTTTCGGCTCAGCCAAACGAAAGGCTCGCTTCCGCGGCCTCCCCCCATCAACCACGTTTACCATTCGTTCGGTTTCGGTGAACGATACACCTGCTTCGCCGGCCTTTCTCCATCTACGGTGTGAGGACTTTCGGCTCCAGCCAAACGAAAGGCTCGCTTCCGCGGCCTCCCCCCATCAACCACGTTTACCATTCGTTCGGCTTCGACGAACGATACACCGGCTTCACCGGCCTTCCTACCTTAATAAGGAGTAGCACTCGTTCGGCTTCGCCAAACGATAAGCTCGCTGCCGCGGCCTCCCCCATCAATAACGTTTAACATTCGTTCGGCTTCGCCGAACGATATCCCGGCTTCGCCGGCCTTCCTCCCTAAATGCGTAGTACTCGTTCGGCTTCGCAAAACGATGAGCTCGCTGCCGCGGCATCCCCATCAATAACGTTTACCATTCTTTCGGCATCGCCGAACGATACACCGACTTTGCCGACCTCTCTCCATTTACGTCGTGAGGACTTTTGACTTCGCCAAACGAAAGGCTCGCTTTCGCGACCTCCCCCGCTATCAACCACGTTTACCATTCGTTCGGCTTCGCTGAACGAAACACCGGCTTGACCGGCCTTCCTACCTTAATAAGGAGTAGCACTCGTTCGGCTTCGTGAAACAATAAGCTCGCTGCCGCGGCCTCCCCCATCAATAACGTTTACCATTCGTTCGGTTTCGCCGAACGATACACCGGCTTCGCCGGCCTTTCTCCATTTACGTCGTGAGGACTTTCGGCTTAGCCAAGCGAAAGGCTCGCTTCCGCGGCCTCCCCCCATCAACCACGTTTACCATTCGTTCGGTTTCGCCGAACGATACACCGGCTTTGCCGGCCTTCCTACCTTAATAAGGAGTAGCACTCGTTCGGCTTCGTGAAACAATAAGCTCGCTGCCGCGGTGTCCCCCATCAATTACGTTTAACATTCGTTCGGCTTCGCCTAACGATATACCGGCTTCGCCGGCCTTCCTAAATAATGCGTAGCACTCCGTTCGGCTTCGCCAAACGATAAGCTCGCTGCCGCGGCCTCCCCATCAATAACGTTTACCATTCGTTCGGTTTCGCCGAACGATACACCAACTTCGCCGGCCCTCCTCCCTAAATAATGCGTAGCACTCATTCGGCTTCGCCAAACGATAAGCTCGCTGCCGCGGCCTCCCCCATCAATAACATTTACCATTCGTTCGGGTTCGCCGAACGATACACCGACTTTGCCGGCCTTCCTCCTAAATAATGCGTATCACTCGTTTGGCTTAGCCAAACGAAAGGCTCACTTCCACGGCCTCCCCTATCAACCACGTTTACCATTCGTTCGGCTTCGCCGAAACGATACACCAACTTCACCGGCCTTCCCTACCTTAATAAGGAGTAGCACTCGTTCGGCTTCGTCAAACAATAAGCTCGCTGCCGCGGTCTCCCCCATCAATAAGGTTTAACATTGTTTCGGCTTCGCCGAAGGATACACCGACTTTGCGGACCTCTCTCCATCTACGACGTGAGGACTTTCGGCTTAGCCAAACGAAAGGCTCGCTTCCGCGGCCTCCCCTCATCAACCACGTTTACCATTCGTTCGGTTTCGCCGAACGATACACCGGCTTTGCCGGCCTTCCTACCTTAATAAGGAGTAGCACTCGTTCGGCTTCGTGAAACAATAAGCTCGCTGCCGCGGCGTCCCCCATCAATGACGTTTAACATTCGTTCGGCTTCGCCGAACGATATACCGGCTTCGCCGGCCTTCCTCCCTAAATGCGCAGTACTCGTTCGGCTTCGCCAAACGATGAGCTCGCTGCCGCGGCATCCCCATCAATAACGTTTACCATTCTTTCGGCTTCGCCGAACGATACACCGACTTTGCCCACCTCTCTCCATTTACGTCGTGAGGACTTTTGACTTCGCCAAACGAAAGGCTCGCTTTCGCGACCTCCCCCCCTATCAACCACGTTTACCATTCGTTCGGCTTCGCCGAACGATACACCGGCTTTGCCGGCCTTCCTACCTTAATAAGGAGTAGCACTCGTTCGGCTTCGTGAAACAATAAGCTCGCTGCCGCGGTGTCCCCCATCAATTACGTTTAACATTCGTTCGGCTTCGCCTAACGATATACCGGCTTCGCCGGCCTTCCTCCCTAAATAATGCGTAGCACTCGTTCGGCTTCGCCAAACGATAAGCTCGCTGCCGCGGCCTCCCCCATCAATAACGTTTACCATTCGTTCGGTTTCGCCGAACGATACACCGGCTTCGCCGGCCTTCCTCCCTAAATAATGCGTAGCACTCATTCGGCTTCGCCAAACGATAAGCTCGCTGCCGCGGCCTCCCCCATCAATAACATTTACCATTCGTTCGGTTTCGCCGAACGATACACCGGCTTTGCCGGCCTTCCTCCTTAAATAATGCGTATCACAATAAGCTCGCTGCCGCGGCGTCCCCCATCAATGACGTTTAACATTCGTTCGGCTTCGCCGAACGATATACCGGCTTCGCCGGCCTTCCTCCCTAAATGCGCAGTACTCGTTCGATGAGCTCGCTGCCGCGGCATCCCCATCAATAACGTTTACCATTCTTACGGCTTCGCCGAACGATACACCGACTTTGCCGACCTCTCTCCATTTACGTCGTGAGGACTTTTGACTTCGCCAAACGAAAGGCTCGCTTTCGCGACCTCCCCCCCCTATCAACCACGTTTACCATTCGTTCGGCTTCGCCGAACGATACCCTGGCTTCACCGGCCTTCCTCCCTAAATAATGCATAGCACTCGTTCGGCTTAGCCAAACGAAAGGCTGGCTTCCGCGGCCTCCGCCCATCAACCACGTTTACCATTCGTTCGGCTTCGCCGAACGATACACCGGCTTCACCAGCCTTCCTACCTTAATAACGAGTAGCACTCGTTCGGTTTCGTCAAACAATAAGCTCGCTGCCGCGGCATCCCCATCAATAACGTTTACCATTCTTTCGGCTTCGCCGAACGATACACCGACTTTGCCGACCTCTCCCCATTTACGTCGTGAGGACTTTTGACTTCGCCAAACGAAAGGCTCGCTTTCGCGACCTCCCCCCCCCTATCAACCACGTTTACCATTCGTTCGGCTTCGCCGAACGATACATCGGCTTCACCGGCCTTCCTACCTTAATAAGGAGTAGCACTCGTTCGGCTTCGTCAAACAATAAGCTCGCTGCCGCGGTCTCCCCCATCAATAACGTTTAACATTCTTTCGGCTTCGCCGAAGGATACACCGACTTTGCGGACCTCTCTCCATCTACGACGTGAGGACTTTCGGATTAGCCAAGCGAAGGGCTCGCTTCCGCGGCCTCCCCCCATCAACCACGTTTACCATTCGTTCGGTTTCGCCGAACGATACACCAACTTTGCCGGCCTTCCTCGAAATAATGCGTAGCACTCGTTCGGCTTCGCCAAACGATAAGCTCGCTGCTGCGGCCTCCCCATCAATAACGTTTAACATTCGTTCGGCTTCGCCGAGCGATATACCAGCTTCGCCGGCCTTCCTCCTAAATGCGTAGTACTCGTTCGGCTACGCCAAACGATGAGCTCGCTGCCGCGGCATCCCCATCAATAACGTTTACCATTCTTTCGGCTTCGCCGAACGATACACCGACTTTCCCGACCTCTCTCCATTTACGTCGTGAGGACTTTTGACTTCGCCAAACGAAAGGCTCGCTTTCGCGACCTCCCCCCCCCCTATCAACCACGTTTACCATTCGTTCGGCTTCGCCGAACGATACACCGGCTTCACCAGTCTTCCTACCTTAATAGGGAGTAGCACTCGTTCGGCTTCGCCAAGCGATGAGCTCGCTGCCGCGGCATCCCCATCAATAACGTTTACCATTCTTTCGGCTTCGCCGAACGATACACCGACTTTGCCCACCTCTCTCCATTTACGTCGTGAGGACTTTTGACTTCGCCAAACGAAAGGCTCGCTTTCGCGACCTCCCCCCCTATCAACCACGTTTACCATTCGTTCGGCTTCGCCGAACAATACACCAACTTCACCGGCCTTCCTACCTTAATAAGGAGTAGCACTCGTTCGGCTTCGTCAAACAATAAGCTCGCTGCCGCGGTCTCCCCCCCATCAATAAGGTTTAACATTGTTTCGGCTTCGCCGAAGGATACACCGACTTTGCGGACCTCTCTCCATCTACGACGTGAGGACTTTCGGCTTAGCCAAACGAAAGGCTCGCTTCCGCGGCCTCCCCTCATCAACCACGTTTACCATTCGTTCGGTTTCGCCGAACGATACACCGGCTTTGCCGGCCTTCCTACCTTAATAAGGAGTAGCACTCGTTCGGCTTCGTGAAACAATAAGCTCGCTGCCGCGGCGTCCCCCATCAATGACGTTTACCATTCGTTCGGCTTCGCCGAACGATACACCGGCTTCACCGGCCTTCCTACCTTAATAAGGAGTAGCACTCGTTCGGCTTCGTCAAACAATAAGCTCGCTGCCGCGGCGTCCCCAATCAATGACGTTTAACATTCGTTCGGCTTCGCCGAACGATACACCGGCTTTGCCGACCTTTCTCCATCTACGACGTGAGGACTTTCGGCTTAGCCAAACGAAAGGCTCGCTTGCGCGGCCTCCCCCCCCCAACAACCACGTTTACCATGCGTTCGGCTTCGCCGAGCGATACACCGGCTTCACCGGCCTTCCTACCTTAATAAGGTGTAGCACTCGTTCGGCTTCGTCAAACAATAAGCTCGCTGCCGCGGCGTCCCCAATCAATGACGTATAACATTCGTTCGGCTTTGCCGAACGATACACCGGCTTTGCCGCCCTTTCTGCATCTACGACGTGAGGACTTTCGGCTTCTCCAAACAAAAGGCCGGCTTCCGCGGCCTTCGCCCATCAACCACGTTTACCATTCGTTCGGCTTCGCCGAAAGATACACCGGCTTTGCCGGCCTTCCTCCCTAAATAATGCGTAGCATTCGTTCGGCTTAGCCAAACGAAAGGCTCGCTTCCGCACCCTCCCCCCATCAACCACGTTTACCATTCGTTCGGCTTCGCCGAAAGATACACCGGCTTTGCCGGCCTTCCTCCCGAAATAATGCGTAGCACTCGTTCGGTTTCGCCATGCGATAAGCTCGCTGCCGCGGCGTCCCCCATCAATGAGGTTTAACATTCGTTCGGCTTCGCCGAACGATACACCAACTTTGCCGACCTCTCTCATTCTACGTCGTGAGGACTTTCGGCTTCGCCAAACAAAGGCTCGCTTCTGCGGCCTCCCCGTATCAACCACGTTTACCATTCGTTCGGTTTCGCCGAACGATACACCAACTTCGCCGGCCTTCCTCCTAAATAATGCGTAGCACTCGTTCGGCTTTGCCAAGCGATAAGCTCGCTGCCGCGGCCTCCCCATCAATAGCGTTTAACATTCGTTCGGCTTCGCCGAACGATATACCAGCTTCGCCGGCCTTCCTCCTAAATAATGCGTAGCACTCGTTCGGCTTCGTCAAACAATAAGCTCGCTGCCGCGGCGTCCCCAATCAATGACGTTTAACATTCGTTCGGCTTCGCCGAACGATACACCGGCTTTGCCGACCTTTCTCCATCTACGACGTGAGGACTTTCGGCTTAGCCAAACGAAAGGCTTGCTTGCGCGGCCTCCCCATCAACCACGTTTACCATGCGTTCGGCTTCGCCGAGCGATACACCAACTTCACCGGCCTTCCTACCTTAATAAGGTGTAGCACTCGTTCGGCTTCGTCAAACAATAAGCTCGCTGCCGCGGCGTCCCCAATCAATGACGTTTAACATTCGTTCGGCTTTGCCGAACGATACACCAACTTTGCCGCCCTTTCTGCATCTACGACGTGAGGACTTTCGGCTTCTCCAAACAAAAGGCTGGCTTCCGCGGCCTTCGCCCATCAACCACGTTTACCATTCGTTCGGCTTCGCCGAAAGATACACCGGCTTTGCCGGCCTTCCTCCTAAATAATGCGTAGCATTCGTTCAGCTTAGCCAAACGAAAGGCTCGCTTCCGCACCCTCCCCATCAACCACGTTTACCATTCGTTCGGCTTCGCCGAAAGATACACCGGCTTTGCCGGCCTTCCTCCCGAAATAATGCGTAGCACTCGTTTCGGTTTCGCCATGCGATAAGCTCGCTGCCGCGGCGTCCCCATCAATGACGTTTAACATTCGTTCGGCTTCGCCGAACGATACACCAACTTTGCCGACCTCTCTCATTCTACGTCGTGAGGACTTTCGGCTTCGCCAAACAAAAGGCTCGCTTCTGCGGCCTCCCCGTATCAACCACGTTTACCATTCGTTCGGTTTCGCCGAACGATACACCGGCTTCGCCGGCCTTCCTCCATCTATGACGTGAGGACTTTCGGCTTCTCCAAACAAAAGGCTGGCTTCCGCGGCCTTCGCCCATCAACCACGTTTACCATTCGTTCGGCTTCGCCGAAAGATACACCGGCTTTGCCGGCCTTCCTCCCTAAATAATGCGTAGCATTCGTTCGGCTTAGCCAAACGAAAGGCTCGCTTCCGCACCCTCCCCCCATCAACCACGTTTACCATTCGTTCGGCTTCGCCGAAAGATACACCGGCTTTGCCGGCCTTCCTCCCGAAATAATGCGTAGCACTCGTTCGGTTTCGCCATGCGATAAGCTCGCTGCCGCGGCGTCCCCATCAATGACGTTTAACATTCGTTCGGCTTCGCCGAACGATACACCGACTTGCCCACCTCTCTCCATTTACGTCGTGAGGACTTTTGACTTCGCCAAACGAAAGGCTCGCTTTCGCAACCTCCCCCCCTATCAACCACGTTTACCATTCGTTCGGCTTCGACGAACGATACACCGGCTTCACCGGCCTTCCTACCTTAATAAGGAGTAGCACTCGTTCGGCTTCGTCAAACAATAAGCTCGCTGCCGCGGCCTTCCCATCAATAACGTTTAACATTTGTTCGGCTTCGCCGAACGATACACCGGCTTCGCCGGCCTTCCTCCCTAAATAATGCGTAGCACTCGTTCGGCTTCGCCAAACGATAAGCTCGCTGCCGCGGCCTCCCCCATCAATAACGTTTAACATTCGTTCGGCTTCGCCGAACGATATACCGGCTTCGCCGGCCTTCCTCCCTAAATGCGCAGTACTCGTTCGGCTTCGCCAAACGATGAGCTCGCTGCCGCGGCATCCCCATCAATAACGTTTACCATTCTTTCGGCTTCGCCGAACGATACACCGACTTTGCCCACCTCTCTCCATTTACGTCGTGAGGACTTTTGACTTCGCCAAACGAAGGCTCGCTTTCGCGACCTCCCCTATCAACCACGTTTAGCATTCGTTCGGCTTCGCCGAACGATACACCGGCTTCACCGGCCTTCCTACCTTAATAAGGAGTAGCACTCGTTCGGCTTCGTCAAACAATAAGCTCGCTGCCGCGGTCTCCCCCATCAATAACGTTTAACATTGTTTCGGCTTCGCCGAAGGATACACCGACTTTGCGGACCTCTCTCCATCTACGACGTGAGGACTTTCGGCTTAGCCAAACGAAAGGCTCGCTTCCGCGGCTTCCCCCCCCCCCCATCAACCACGTTTACCATGCGTTTCGGCTTCGCCGAAGCGATACACCGACTTCGCAGGCCTTTCTCCATCCACGGCTTGAGGACTTTCGGCCTCGCCAAACAAAAGGCTCGCTTCCGCGGCCTCTTTCCATCAACCAAGTTTACCATTCGTTCGGCTTCGCCGAACGATACACCTGCTTCGCCGGCCTTCCTCCCTAAATAATGCGTAGCACTCGTTCGGCTTCGCCAAGCGATAAGCTCGCTGCCGCGGCCTCCCCATCAATAGCGTTTAACATTCGTTCGGCTTCGCCGAACGATACACCGGCTTCGTCGGCCTTCCTCCCTAAATAATGCGTAGCACTCGTTTGGCTTCGCCAAACGATAAGCTCGCTGCCGCGGCCTCCCCATCAATAACGTTTACCATTCGTTCGGTTTCGACGAACGATACACCGGCTTTGCCGGCCTTCCTCCCAACAAATAATGCGTAGCACTCGTTTGGCTTAGCCAAACGAAAGGCTCGCTTCCGCGGCCTCCCCATCAACCACGTTTACCATTCGTTCGGCTTCGCCGAACGATACACCAACTTCACCGGCCTTCCTACCTTAATAAGGTGTAGCACTCGTTCGGCTTCGTCAAACAATAAGCTCGCTGCCGCGGCGTCCCCAATCAATGACGTTTAACATTCGTTCGGCTTCGCCGAACGATACACCAACTTTGCCGCCCTTTCTGCATCTACGACGTGAGGACTTTCGGCTTCTCCAAACAAAAGGCTGGCTTCCGCGGCCTTCGCCCATCCACCACGTTTACCATTCGTTCGGCTTCGCCGAAAGATACACCGGCTTTGCCGGCCTTCCTCCCTAAATAATGCGTAGCATTCGTTCGGCTTAGCCAAACGAAAGGCTCGCTTCCGCACCCTCCCCCCATCAACCACGTTTACCATTCGTTCGGCTTCGCCGAAAGATACACCGGCTTTGCCGGCCTTCCTCCCGAAATAATGCGTAGCACTCGTTCGGTTTCGCCATGCGATAAGCTCGCTGCCGCGGCGTCCCCCATCAATGACGTTTAACATTCGTTCGGCTTCGCCGAACGATACACCGGCTTTGCCGACCTCTCTCATTCTACGTCGTGAGGACTTTCGGCTTCGCCAAACAAAAGGCTCGCTTCTGCGGCCTCCCCGTATCAACCACGTTTACCATTCGTTCGGTTTCGCCGAACGATACACCGACTTCGCCGGGCTTCCTCCATCTATGACGTGAGGACTTTCGGCTCAGCCAAACGAAAGGCTCGCTTCCGCGGCCTCCCCCCATCAACCACGTTTACCATTCGTTCGGCTTCGACGAACGATACACCGGCTTCACCGGCCTTCCTACCTTAATAAGGAGTAGCACTCGTTCGGCTTCGTCAAACAATAAGCTCGCTGCCGCGGCCTTCCCATCAATAACGTTTAACATTTGTTCGGCTTCGCCGAACGATACACCGGCTTCGCCGGCCTTCCTCCCTAAATAATGCGTAGCACTCGTTCGGCTTCGCCAAACGATAAGCTCGCTGCCGCGGCCTCCCCCATCAATAACGTTTAACATTCGTTCGGCTTCGCCGAACGATATACCGGCTTCGCCGGCCTTCCTCCCTAAATGCGCAGTACTCGTTCGGCTTCGCCAAACGATGAGCTCGCTGCCGCGGCATCCCCATCAATAACGTTTACCATTCTTTCGGCTTCGCCGAACGATACACCGACTTTGCCCACCTCTCTCCATTTACGTCGTGAGGACTTTTGACTTCGCCAAACGAAAGGCTCGCTTTCGCGACCTCCCCCCCTATCAACCACGTTTACCATTCGTTCGGCTTCGCCGAACGATACACCGGCTTCACCGGCCTTCCTACCTTAATAAGGAGTAGCACTCGTTCGGCTTCGTCAAACAATAAGCTCGCTGCCGCGGTCTCCCCCATCAATAACGTTTAACATTGTTTCGGCTTCGCCGAAGGATACACCGACTTTGCGGACCTCTCTCCATCTACGACGTGAGGACTTTCGGCTTAGCCAAACGAAAGGCTCGCTTCCGCGGCCTCCCCTCATCAACCACGTTTACCATTCGTTCGGTTTCGCCGAACGATACACCGGCTTTGCCGGCCTTCCTACCTTAATAAGGAGTAGCACTCGTTCGGCTTCGTGAAACAATAAGCTCGCTGCCGCGGCGTCCCCCATCAATGACGTTTAACATTCGTTCGGCTTCGCCGAACGATATACCAACTTCGCCGGCCTTCCTCCTAAATGCGCAGTACTCGTTCGGCTTCGCCAAACAATGAGCTCGCTGCCGCGGCATCCCCATCAATAACGTTTACCATTCTTTCGGCTTCGCCGAACGATACACCGACATTGCCTACCTCTCTCCATTTACGTCGTGAGGACTTTTGACTTCGCCAAACGAAAGGCTCGCTTTCGCGACCTCCCCCCCTATCAACCACGTTTACCATTCGTTCGGCTTCGCCGAACGATACACCGGCTTCACCGGCCTTCCTACATTAATAAGGAGTAGCACTCGTTCGGCTTCGTCAAACAATAAGCTCGCTGCCGCGGCGTCCCCAATCAATGACGTTTAACATTCGTTCGGCTTTGCCGAACGATACACCGGCTTTGCCGCCCTTTCTGCATCTACGACGTGAGGACTTTCGGCTTCTCCAAACAAAAGGCTGGCTTCCGCGGCCTTCGCCCATCAACCACGTTTACCATTCGTTCGGCTTCGCCGAAAGATACACCGGCTTTGCCGGCCTTCCTCCCTAAATAATGCGTAGCATTCGTTCGGCTTAGCCAAACGAAAGGCTCGCTTCCGCACCCTCCCCCCATCAACCACGTTTACCATTCGTTCGGCTTCGCCGAAAGATACACCGGCTTTGCCGGCCTTCCTCCCGAAATAATGCGTAGCACTCGTTCGGTTTCGCCATGCGATAAGCTCGCTGCCGCGGCGTCCCCCATCAATGACGTTTAACATTCGTTCGGCTTCGCCGAACGATACACCGGCTTTGCCGACCTCTCTCATTCTACGTCGTGAGGACTTTCGGCTTCGCCAAACAAAAGGCTCGCTTCTGCGGCCTCCCCGTATCAACCACGTTTACCATTCGTTCGGTTTCGCCGAACGATACACCGGCTTCGCCGGCCTTCCTCCCTAAATAATGCGTAGCACTCGTTCGGCTTTGCCAAGCGATAAGCTCGCTGCCGCGGCCTCCCCCATCAATAGCGTTTAACATTCGTTCGGCTTCGCCGAACGATATACCAACTTCGCCGGCCTTCCTCCTAAATAATGCGTAGCACTCGTTCGGCTTCGTCAAACAATAAGCTCGCTGCCGCGGCGTCCCCAATCAATGACGTTTAACATTCGTTCGGCTTCGCCGAACGATACACCGGCTTTGCCGACCTTTCTCCATCTACGACGTGAGGACTTTCGGCTTAGCCAAACGAAAGGCTTGCTTGCGCGGCCTCCCCCCCCCCATCAACCACGTTTACCATGCGTTCGGCTTCGCCGAGCGATACACCGGCTTCACCGGCCTTCCTACCTTAATAAGGTGTAGCACTCGTTCGGCTTCGTCAAACAATAAGCTCGCTGCCGCGGCGTCCCCAATCAATGACGTTTAACATCTGTTCGGCTTTGCCGGACGATACACCGGCTTTGCCGCCCTTTCTGCACCTACGACGTGAGGACTTTCGGCTTCTCCAAACAAAAGGCTGGCTTCCGCGGCCTTCGCCCATCAACCACGTTTACCATTCGTTCGGCTTCGCCGAAAGATACACCGGCTTTGCCGGCCTTCCTCCCTAAATAATGCGTAGCATTCGTTCGGCTTAGCCAAACGAAAGGCTCGCTTCCGCACCCTCCCCCCATCAACCACGTTTACCATCTGTTCGGCTTCGCCGAAAGATACACCGGCTTTGCCGGCCTTCCTCCCGAAATAATGCGTAGCACTCGTCCGGTTTCGCCATGCGATAAGCTCGCTGCCGCGGCGTCCCCCATCAATGACGTTTAACATTCGTTCGGCTTCGCCGAACGATACACCGGCTTTGCCGACCTCTCTCATTCTACGTCGTGAGGACTTTCGGCTTCGCCAAACAAAAGGCTCGCTTCTGCGGCCTCCCCGTATCAACCACGTTTACCATTCGTTCGGTTTCGCCGAACGATACACCAGCTTCGCCGGCCTTCCTCCATCTATGACGTGAGGACTTTCGGCTCAGCCAAACGAAAGGCTCGCTTCCGCGGCCTCCCCCCATCAACCACGTTTACCATTCGTTCGGCTTCGACGAACGATACACCGGCTTCACCGGCCTTCCTACCTTAATAAGGAGTAGCACTCGTTCGGCTTCGTCAAACAATAAGCTCGCTGCCGCGGCCTTCCCATCAATAACGTTTAACATTTGTTCGGCTTCGCCGAACGATACACCGGCTTCGCCGGCCTTCCTCCCTAAATAATGCGTAGCACTCGTTCGGCTTCGCCAAACGATAAGCTCGCTGCCGCGGCCTCCCCCATCAATAACGTTTAACATTCGTTCGGCTTCGCCGAACGATATACCGGCTTCGCCGGCCTTCCTCCCTAAATGCGCAGTACTCGTTCGGCTTCGCCAAACGATGAGCTCGCTGCCGCGGCATCCCCATCAATAACGTTTACCATTCTTTCGGCTTCGCCGAACGATACACCGACTTTGCCCACCTCTCTCCATTTACGTCGTGAGGACTTTTGACTTCGCCAAACGAAAGGCTCGCTTCCGCGACCTCCCCCCCTATCAACCACGTTTACCATTCGTTCGGCTTCGCCGAACGATACACCGGCTTCACCGGCCTTCCTACCTTAATAAGGAGTAGCACTCGTTCGGCTTCGCCAAACGATAAGCTCGCTGCCGCGGCCTTCCCATCAATAACGTTTAACATTTGTTCGGCTTCGCCGAACGATACACCGGCTTCGCCGGCCTTCCTCCCTAAATAATGCGTAGCACTCGTTCGGCTTCGCCAAACGATAAGCTCGCCGCCGCGGCCCCCCTCATCAATCACGTTTAACATTCGTTCGGCTCCGCCGAACGATATACCGGCTTCGCCGGCCTTCCTCCCTAAATGCGCAGTACTCGTTCGGCTTCGCCAAACGATGAGCTCGCTGCCGCGGTCTCCCCCATCAATAACGTTTAACATTGTTTCGGCTTCGCCGAAGGATACACCGACTTTGCGGACCTCTCTCCATCTACGACGTGAGGACTTTCGGCTTAGCCAAACGAAAGGCTCGCTTCCGCGGCTTCCCCCCCCCCATCAACCACGTTTACCATGCGTTCGGCTTCGCCGAGCGATACACCGGCTTCGCCGGCCTTTCTCCATCTACGACGTGAGGACTTTCGGCTTAGCCAAACGAAAGGCTCGCTTCCGCGGCCTCCCCCTCCCATCAACCATGTTTACCATTCGTTCGGCTTCGCCGAAAGATACACCGGCTTTGCCGGCCTTCCTCCCTAAATAATGCGTAGCACTCGTTCGGCTTCGCCAAGCGATAAGCTCGCTGCCGCGGCCTCCCCATCAATAGCGTTTAACATTCGTTCGGCTTCGCCGAACGATACACCGGCTTCGTCGGCCTTCCTCCCTAAATAATGCGTAGCACCTCGTTTGGCTTCGCCAAACGATAAGCTCACTGCCGCGGCCTCCCCATCAATAACGTTTACCATTCGTTCGGTTTCGACGAACGATACACCGTCTTTGCCGGCCTTCCTCCTTAAATAATGCGTAGCACTCGTTTGGCTTAGCCAAACGAAAGGCTCGCTTCCGCGGCCTCCCCATCAACCACGTTTACCATTCGTTCGGCTTCGCCGAACGATACACCGGCTTCACCGGCCTTCCTACCTTAATAAGGTGTAGCACTCGTTCGGCTTCGTCAAACAATAAGCTCGCTGCCGCGGCGTCCCCAATCAATGACGTTTTAACATTCGTTCGGCTTCGCCGAACGATACACCGGCTTTGCCGCCCTTTCTGCATCTACGACGTGAGGACTTTCGGCTTCTCCAAACAAAGGCTGGCTTCCGCGGCCTTCGCCCATCAACCACGTTTACCATTCGTTCGGCTTCGCCGAAAGATACACCGGCTTTGCCGGCCTTCCTCCTAAATAATGCGTAGCATTCGTTCGGCTTAGCCAAACGAAAGGCTCGCTTCCGCACCCTCCCCATCAACCACGTTTACCATTCTGTTCGGCTTCGCCGAAAGATACACCGGCTTTGCCGGCCTTCCTCCCGAAATAATGCGTAGCACTCGTTCGGTTTCGCCATGCGATAAGCTCGCTGCCGCGGCGTCCCCCCATCAATGACGTTTAACATCTGTTCGGCTTCGCCGAACGATACACCAACTTTGCCGACCTCTCTCATTCTACGTCGTGAGGACTTTCGGCTTCGCCAAACAAAGGCTCGCTTCTGCGGCCTCCCCGTATCAACCACGTTTACCATTCGTTCGGTTTCGCCGAACGATACACCGGCTTCGCCGGCCTTCCTCCCTAAATAATGCGTAGCACTCGTTCGGCTTTGCCAAGCGATAAGCTCGCTGCCGCGGCCTCCCCCATCAATAGCGTTTAACATTCGTTCGGCTTCGCCGAACGATATACCGGCTTCGCCGGCCTTCCTCCCTAAATAATGCGTAGCACTCGTTCGGCTTCGTCAAACAATAAGCTCGCTGCCGCGGCGTCCCCAATCAATGACGTTTAACATTCGTTCGGCTTCGCCGAACGATACACCGGCTTTGCCGACCTTTCTCCATCTACGACGTGAGGACTTTCGGCTTAGCCAAACGAAAGGCTTGCTTGCGCGGCCTCCCCCCCCCCCCATCAACCACGTTTACCATGCGTTCGGCTTCGCCGAGCGATACACCGGCTTCACCGGCCTTCCTACCTTAATAAGGTGTAGCACTCGTTCGGCTTCGTCAAACAATAAGCTCGCTGCCGCGGCGTCCCCAATCAATGACGTTTAACATTCGTTCGGCTTTGCCGAACGATACACCGGCTTTGCCGCCCTTTCTGCATCTACGACGTGAGGACTTTCGGCTTCTCCAAACAAAAGGCTGGCTTCCGCGGCCTTCGCCCATCAACCACGTTTACCATTCGTTCGGCTTCGCCGAAAGATACACCGGCTTTGCCGGCCTTCCTCCCTAAATAATGCGTAGCATTCGTTCGGCTTAGCCAAACGAAAGGCTCGCTTCCGCACCCTCCCCCCATCAACCACGTTTACCATTCGTTCGGCTTCGCCGAAAGATACACCGGCTTTGCCGGCCTTCCTCCCGAAATAATGCGTAGCACTCGTCCGGTTTCGCCATGCGATAAGCTCGCTGCCGCGGCGTCCCCCATCAATGACGTTTAACATCTGTTCGGCTTCGCCGAACGATACACCGGCTTTGCCGACCTCTCTCATTCTACGTCGTGAGGACTTTCGGCTTCGCCAAACAAAAGGCTCGCTTCTGCGGCCTCCCCGTATCAACCACGTTTACCATTCGTTCGGTTTCGCCGAACGATACACCGGCTTCGCCGGCCTTCCTCCATCTATGACGTGAGGACTTTCGGCTCAGCCAAACGAAAGGCTCGCTTCCGCGGCCTCCCCCCATCAACCACGTTTACCATTCGTTCGGCTTCGACGAACGATACACCGGCTTCACCGGCCTTCCTACCTTAATAAGGAGTAGCACTCGTTCGGCTTCGTCAAACAATAAGCTCGCTGCCGCGGCCTTCCCATCAATAACGTTTAACATTTGTTCGGCTTCGCCGAACGATACACCGGCTTCGCCGGCCTTCCTCCTAAATAATGCGTAGCACTCGTTCGGCTTCGCCAAACGATAAGCTGCTGCCGCGGCCTCCCCATCAATAACGTTTAACATCTGTTCGGCTTCGCCGAACGATATACCAACTTCGCCGGCCTTCCTCCCTAAATGCGCAGTACTCGTTCGGCTTCGCCAAACGATGAGCTCGCTGCCGCGGCATCCCCATCAATAACGTTTACCATTCTTTCGGCTTCGCCGAACGATACACCGACTTTGCCCACCTCTCTCCATTTTACGTCGTGAGGACTTTTGACTTCGCCAAACGAAAGGCTCGCTTCCGCGACCTCCCCTATCAACCACGTTTACCATTCGTTCGGCTTCGCCGAACGATACACCGGCTTCACCGGCCTTCCTACCTTAATAAGGAGTAGCACTCGTTCGGCTTCGCCAAACGATAAGCTCGCTGCCGCGGCCTTCCCATCAATAACGTTTAACATTTGTTCGGCTTCGCCGAACGATACACCAGCTTCGCCGGCCTTCCTCCTAAATAATGCGTAGCACTCGTTCGGCTTCGCCAAACGATAAGCTCGCTGCCGCGGCCTCCCCATCAATAACGTTTAACATTCGTTCGGCTTCGCCGAACGATATACCAACTTCGCCGGCCTTCCTCCCTAAATGCGCAGTACTCGTTCGGCTTCGCCAAACGATGAGCTCGCTGCCGCGGTCTCCCCATCAATAACGTTTAACATTGTTTCGGCTTCGCCGAAGGATACACCGACTTTGCGGACCTCTCTCCATCTACGACGTGAGGACTTTCGGCTTAGCCAAACGAAAGGCTCGCTTCCGCAGCTTCCCCCATCAACCACGTTTACCATGCGTTCGGCTTCGCCGAGCGATACACCGACTTCGCAGGCCTTTCTCCATCCACGGCTTGAGGACTTTCGGCCTCGCCAAACAAAAGGCTCGCTTCCGCGGCCTCTTTCCATCAACCATGTTTACCAGTCGTTCGACTTCGTCAAACGGTACACCGGCTTTGCAGGCCTCCCTCCCTAAATATCGAGTAGCACTCGCTCGACTTCGCCAAGCGATAAGCTCGCTGCCGCGGCCTCCCCATCAATAGCGTTTAACATTCGTTCGGCTTCGCCGAACGATACACCGGCTTCGTCGGCCTTCCTCCCTAAATAATGCGTAGCACTCGTTTGGCTTCGCCGAACGATAAGCTGCTGCCGCGGCCTCCCCATCAATAACGTTTACCATTCGTTCGGTTTCGACGAACGATACACCGTCTTTGCCGGCCTTCCTCCTTAAATAATGCGTAGCACTCGTTTGGCTTAGCCAAACGAAAGGCTCGCTTCCGCGGCCTCACCCCATCAACCACGCTTACCATTCGTTTGGTTTTGCCGAACAATTCACCGGCTTCACCGGCCTTCCTACCTTAATAAGGTGTAGCACTCGTTCGGCTTCGTCAAACAATAAGCTCGCTGCCGCGGCGTCCCCAATCAATGACGTTTAACATTCGTTCGGCTTCGCCGAACGATACACCGGCTTTGCCGCCCTTTCTGCATCTACTACGTGAGGAGTTTCAGCTTCTCCAAACAAAGGCTGGCTTCCGCGGCCTTCGCCCATCAACCACGTTTACCATTCGTTCGGCTTCGCCGAAGATACACCGGCTTTGCCGGCCTTCCTCCCTAAATAATGCGTAGCATTCGTTCGGCTTAGCCAAACGAAAGGCTCGCTTCCGCACCCTCCCCCCATCAACCACGTTTACCATTCGTTCGGCTTCGCCGAAAGATACACCGGCTTTGCCGGCCTTCCTCCCGAAATAATGCGTAGCACTCGTTCGGTTTCGCCATGCGATAAGCTCGCTGCCGCGGCGTCCCCCATCAATGACGTTTAACATTCGTTCGGCTCCGCCGAACGATACCCCGGCTTTGCCGCCCTCTCTCATTCTACGTCGTGTGGACTTTCGGCTTCGCCAAACAAAAGGCTCGCTTCTGCGGCTTCCCCCCCCCCCATCAACCACGTTTACCATGCGTTCGGCTTCGCCGAGCGATACACCGGCTTCGCCGGCCTTTCTCCATCTACGACGTGAGGACTTTCGGCTTAGCCAAACGAAAGGCTCGCTTCCGCGGCCTCCCCCTCCCATCAACCATGTTTACCATTCGTTCGGCTTCGCCGAAAGATACACCGGCTTTGCCGGCCTTCCTCCCTAAATAATGCGTAGCACTCGTTCGGCTTCGCCAAGCGATAAGCTCGCTGCCGCGGCCTCCCCCATCAATAGCGTTTAACATTCGTTCGGCTTCGCCGAACGATACACCGGCTTCGTCGGCCTTCCTCCCTAAATAATGCGTAGCACTCGTTTGGCTTCGCCAAACGATAAGCTCGCTGCCGCGGCCTCCCCCATCAATAACGTTTACCATTCGTTCGGTTTCGACGAACGATACACCGTCTTTGCCGGCCTTCCTCCTTAAATAATGCGTAGCACTCGTTTGGCTTAGCCAAACGAAAGGCTCGCTTCCGCGGCCTCCCCCTCCCCCCCATCAACCACGTTTACCATTCGTTCGGCTTCGCCGAACGATACACCGGCTTCACCGGCCTTCCTACCTTAATAAGGTGTAGCACTCGTTCGGCTTCGTCAAACAATAAGCTCGCTGCCGCGGCGTCCCCAATCAATGACGTTTAACATTCGTTCGGCTTCGCCGAACGATACACCGGCTTTGCCGCCCTTTCTGCATCTACGACGTGAGGACTTTCGGCTTCTCCAAACAAAAGGCTGGCTTCCGCGGCCTTCGCCCATCAACCACGTTTACCATTCGTTCGGCTTCGCCGAAAGATACACCGGCTTTGCCGGCCTTCCTCCCTAAATAATGCGTAGCATTCGTTCGGCTTAGCCAAACGAAAGGCTCGCTTCCGCACCCTCCCCCCATCAACCACGTTTACCATCTGTTCGGCTTCGCCGAAAGATACACCGGCTTTGCCGGCCTTCCTCCCGAAATAATGCGTAGCACTCGTTCGGTTTCGCCATGCGATAAGCTCGCTGCTGCCGCGGCGTCCCCATCAATCACGTTTAACATTCGTTCGGCTCCGCCGAACGATACACCGGCTTCGTCGGCCTTTCTCCATCTACGGTGTGAGGACTTTTGGCTTTGCCAAACAAAAGGCTTGCTTCCGCGGCCTCTCCCCATCAACCACGTTTACCATTCGTTCGGCTCCGCCGAACGATACACCGGCTTCGCCGGCCTTCCTCCCTAAATAATGCGTAACACTCGTTCGGCTTTGCCAAGCGATAAGCTCGCTGCCGCGGCCTCCCCATCAATAGCGTTTAACATTCGTTCGGCTTCGCCGAACGATATACCAACTTCGCCGGCCTTCCTCCCTAAATAATGCGTAGCACTCGTTCGGCTTCGTCAAACAATAAGCTCGCTGCCGCGGCGTCCCCAATCAATGACGTTTAACATCTGTTCGGCTTCGCCGAACGATACACCGGCTTTGCCGACCTTTCTCCATCTACGACGTGAGGACTTTCGGCTTAGCCAAACGAAAGGCTTGCTTGCGCGGCCTCCCCCCCCCCCATCAACCACGTTTACCATGCGTTCGGCTTCGCCGAGCGATACACCGGCTTCACCGGCCTTCCTACCTTAATAAGGTGTAGCACTCGTTCGGCTTCGTCAAACAATAAGCTCGCTGCCGCGGCGTCCCCAATCAATGACGTTTAACATTCGTTCGGCTTTGCCGAACGATACACCGGCTTTGCCGCCCTTTCTGCATCTACGACGTGAGGACTTTCGGCTTCTCCAAACAAAAGGCTGGCTTCCGCGGCCTTCGCCCATCAACCACGTTTACCATCTGTTCGGCTTCGCCGAAAGATCCACCGGCTTTGCCGGCCTTCCTCCCTAAATAATGCGTAGCATTCGTTCGGCTTAGCCAAACGAAAGGCTCGCTTCCGCACCCTCCCCCCATCAACCACGTTTACCATTCGTTCGGCTTCGCCGAAAGATACACCGGCTTTGCCGGCCTTCCTCCCCAAATAATGCGTAGCACTCGTCCGGTTTCGCCATGCGATAAGCTCGCTGCCGCGGCGTCCCCATCAATGACGTTTAACATCTGTTCGGCTTCGCCGAACGATCCCCGGGCTTTGCCGACCTCTCTCATTCTACGTCGTGAGGACTTTCGGCTTCGCCAAACAAAAGGCTCGCTTCTGCGGCCTCCCCGTATCAACCACGTTTACCATTCGTTCGGTTTCGCCGAACGATACACCGGCTTCGCCGGCCTTCCTCCATCTATGACGTGAGGACTTTCGGCTCAGCCAAACGAAAGGCTTCGCTTCCGCGGCCTCCCCCATCAACCACGTTTACCATTCGTTCGGCTTCGACGAACGATACACCGGCTTCACCGGCCTTCCTACCTTAATAAGGAGTAGCACTCGTTCGGCTTCGTCAAACACGCTCGCTGCCGCGGCCTTCCCATCAATAACGTTTAACATTTGTTCGGCTTCGCCGAACGATACACCGGCTTCGCCGGCCTTCCTCCCTAAATAATGCGTAGCACTCGTTCGGCTTCGCCAAACGATAAGCTCGCTGCCGCGGCCTCCCCCATCAATAACGTTTAACATTCGTTCGGCTTCGCCGAACGATATACCGGCTTCGCCGGCCTTCCTCCCTAAATGCGCAGTACTCGTTCGGCTTCGCCAAACGATGAGCTCGCTGCCGCGGCATCCCCATCAATAACGTTTACCATTCTTTCGGCTTCGCCGAACGATACACCGACTTTGCCCACCTCTCTCCATTTACGTCGTGAGGACTTTTGACTTCGCCAAACGAAAGGCTCGCTTCCGCGACCTCCCCCCCTATCAACCACGTTTACCATTCGTTCGGCTTCGCCGAACGATACACCGGCTTCACCGGCCTTCCTACCTTAATAAGGAGTAGCACTCGTTCGGCTTCGCCAAACGATAAGCTCGCTGCCGCGGCCTTCCCATCAATAACGTTTAACATTTGTTCGGCTTCGCCGAACGATACACCGGCTTCGCCGGCCTTCCTCCCTAAATAATGCGTAGCACTCGTTCGGCTTCGCCAAACGATAAGCTCGCTGCCGCGGCCTCCCCCATCAATAACGTTTAACATTCGTTCGGCTTCGCCGAACGATATACCGGCTTCGCCGGCCTTCCTCCCTAAATGCGCAGTACTCGTTCGGCTTCGCCAAACGATGAGCTCGCTGCCGCGGTCTCCCCCATCAATAACGTTTAACATTGTTTCGGCTTCGCCGAAGGATACACCGACTTTGCGGACCTCTCTCCATCTACGACGTGAGGACTTTCGGCTTAGCCAAACGAAAGGCTCGCTTCCGCGGCTTCCCCCCCCATCAACCACGTTTACCATGCGTTCGGCTTCGCCGAGCGATACACCGGCTTCGCCGGCCTTTCTCCATCTACGACGTGAGGACTTTCGGCTTAGCCAAACGAAAGGCTCGCTTCCGCGGCCTCCCTCCCATCAACCATGTTTACCATTCTGTTCGGCTTCGCCGAAGGATACACCGGCTTTGCCGGCCTTCCTCCCTAAATAATGCGTAGCCCTCGTTCGGCTTCGCCAAGCGATAAGCTCGCTGCCGCGGCCTCCCCCATCAATAGCGTTTAACATTCGTTCGGCTTCGCCGAACGATACACCGGCTTCGTCGGCCTTCCTCCCTTAATAATGCGTAGCACTCGTTTGGCTTTGCCAAACGATAAGCTGGCTGCCGCGGCCTTCCCCATCAATAACGTTTACCATTCGTTCGGTTTCGACGAACGATACACCGTCTTTGCCGGCCTTCCTCCTTAAATAATGCGTAGCACTCGTTTGGCTTAGCCAAACGAAAGGCTCGCTTCCGCGGCCTCCCCATCAACCACGTTTACCATCTGTTCGGCTTCGCCGAACGATACACCGGCTTCACCGGCCTTCCTACCTTAATAAGGTGTAGCACTCGTTCGGCTTCGTCAAACAATAAGCTCGCTGCCGCGGCGTCCCCAATCAATGACGTTTAACATTCGTTCGGCTTCGCCGAACGATACACCGGCTTTGCCGCCCTTTCTGCATCTACGACGTGAGGACTTTCGGCTTCTCCAAACAAAAGGCTGGCTTCCGCGGCCTTCGCCCATCAACCACGTTTACCATTCGTTCGGCTTCGCCGAAAGATACACCGGCTTTGCCGGCCTTCCTCCCTAAATAATGCGTAGCATTCGTTCGGCTTAGCCAAACGAAAGGCTCGCTTCCGCACCCTCCCCCCATCAACCACGTTTACCATTCGTTCGGCTTCGCCGAAAGATACACCGGCTTTGCCGGCCTTCCTCCCGAAATAATGCGTAGCACTCGTTCGGTTTCGCCATGCGATAAGCTCGCTGCCGCGGCGTCCCCCATCAATGACGTTTAACATTCGTTCGGCTTCGCCGAACGATACACCGGCTTTGCCGACCTCTCTCATTCTACGTCGTGAGGACTTTCGGCTTCGCCAAACAAAAGGCTCGCTTCTGCGGCCTCCCCGTATCAACCACGTTTACCATTCGTTCGGTTTCGCCGAACGATACACCGGCTTCGCCGGCCTTCCTCCATCTATGACGTGAGGACTTTCGGCTCAGCCAAACGAAAGGCTCGCTTCCGCGGCCTCCCCCCATCAACCACGTTTACCATTCGTTCGGCTTCGACGAACGATACACCGGCTTCACCGGCCTTCCTACCTTAATAAGGAGTAGCACTCGTTCGGTTTCGTCAAACAATAAGCTCGCTGCCGCGGCCTTCCCATCAATAACGTTTAACATTTGTTCGGCTTCGCCGAACGATACACCGGCTTCGCCGGCCTTCCTCCCTAAATAATGCGTAGCACTCGTTCGGCTTTGCCAAACGATGCTCGCCGCCGCGGCCTCCCCATCAATAACGTTTAACATCTGTTCGGCTTCGCCGAACGATATACCGGCTTCGCCGGCCTTCCTCCCTAAATGCGCAGTACTCGTTCGGCTCCGCCAAACGATGAGCTCGCTGCCGCGGCATCCCCATCAATAACGTTTACCATTCTTTCGGCTTCGCCGAACGATACACCGACTTTGCCCACCTCTCTCCATTTACGTCGTGAGGACTTTTGACTTCGCCAAACGAAAGGCTCGCTTTCGCGACCTCCCCCCCTATCAACCACGTTTACCATTCGTTCGGCTTCGCCGAACGATACACCGGCTTCACCGGCCTTCCTACCTTAATAAGGAGTAGCACTCGTTCGGCTTCGTCAAACAATAAGCTCGCTGCCGCGGTCTCCCCCATCAATAAGGTTTAACATTGTTTCGGCTTCGCCGAAGGATACACCGACTTTGCGGACCTCTCTCCATCTACGACGTGAGGACTTTCGGCTTAGCCAAACGAAAGGCTCGCTTCCGCGGCCTCCCCTCATCAACCACGTTTACCATTCGTTCGGTTTCGCCGAACGATACACCGGCTTTGCCGGCCTTCCTACCTTAATAAGGAGTAGCACTCGTTCGGCTTCGTGAAACAATAAGCTCGCTGCCGCGGCGTCCCCCATCAATGACGTTTAACATTCGTTCGGCTTCGCCGAACGATATACCGGCTTCGCCGGCCTTCCTCCCTAAATGCGCAGTACTCGTTCGGCTTCGCCAAACAATGAGCTCGCTGCCGCGGCATCCCCATCAATAACGTTTACCATTCTTTCGGCTTCGCCGAACGATACACCGACATTGCCTACCTCTCTCCATTTACGTCGTGAGGACTTTTGACTTCGCCAAACGAAAGGCTCGCTTTCGCGACCTCCCCCCCTATCAACCACGTTTACCATTCGTTCGGCTTCGCCGAACGATACACCGGCTTCACCGGCCTTCCTACATTAATAAGGAGTAGCACTCGTTCGGCTTCGTCAAACAATAAGCTCGCTGCCGCGGTCTCCCCCATCAATAAGGTTTAACATTGTTTCGGCTTCGCCGAAGGATACACCGACTTTGCGGACCTCTCTCCATCTACGACGTGAGGACTTTCGGCTTAGCCAAACGAAAGGCTCGCTTCCGCGGCCTCCCCTCATCAACCACGTTTACCATTCGTTCGGTTTCGCCGAACGATACACCGGCTTTGCCGGCCTTCCTACCTTAATAAGGAGTAGCACTCGTTCGGCTTCGTGAAACAATAAGCTCGCTGCCGCGGCGTCCCCCATCAATGACGTTTAACATTCGTTCGGCTTCGCCGAACGATATACCGGCTTCGCCGGCCTTCCTCCCTAAATAATGCGTAGCACTCGTTCGGCTTCGCCAAACGATAAGCTCGCTGCCGCGGCCTCCCCCATCAATAACGTTTAACATTCGTTCGGCTTCGCCGAACGATACACCGGCTTTGCCGACCTCTCTCATTCTACGTCGTGAGGACTTTCGGCTTCGCCAAACAAAAGGCTCGCTTCCGGGGCCTCCCACTATCAACCAAGTTTAACATTTGTTCGGCTTCGCCGAAAGATACACCGGCTTTGCCGGCCTTCCTCCCGAAATAATGCGTAGCACTCGTTCGGTTTCGCCATGCGATAAGCTCGCTGCCGCGGCGTCCCCCGTCAATGACGTTTAACATTCGTTCGGCTTCGCCGAACGATACACCGGCTTTGCCGACCTCTCTCATTCTACGTCGTGAGGACTTTCGGCTTCGCCAAACAAAAGGCTCGCTTCTGCGGCCTCCCCGTATCAACCACGTTTACCATTCGTTCGGTTTCGCCGAACGATACACCGGCTTCGCCGGCCTTCCTCCATCTATGACGTGAGGACTTTCGGCTCAGCCAAACGAAAGGCTCGCTTCCGCGGCCTCCCCCCATCAACCACGTTTACCATTCGTTCGGCTTCGACGAACGATACACCGGCTTCACCGCTCGCTGCCGCGGCCTCCCCCATCAATAACGTTTAACATTCGTTCGGCTTCGCCGAACGATACACCGGCTTTGCCGACCTCTCTCATTCTACGTCGTGAGGACTTTCGGCTTCGCCAAACAAAAGGCTCGCTTCTGCGGCCTCCCCGTATCAACCACGTTTACCATTCGTTCGGCTTCGCCGAAAGATACACCGGCTTTGCCGGCCTTCCTCCCGAAATAATGCGTAGCACTCGTTCGGTTTCGCCATGCGATAAGCTCGCTGCCGCGGCGTCCCCCATCAATGACGTTTAACATTCGTTCGGCTTCGCCGAACGATACACCGGCTTTGCCGACCTCTCTCATTCTACGTCGTGAGGACTTTCGGCTTCGCCAAACAAAAGGCTCGCTTCTGCGGCCTCCCGTATCAACCACGTTTACCATTCGTTCGGTTTCGCCGAACGATACACCGGCTTCGCCGGCCTTCCTCCATCTATGACGTGAGGACTTTCGGCTCAGCTTTCAAACGAAAGCGCTTCCGCTTCCGCGGCCTCCCCATCAACCACGTTTACCATTCGTTCGGCTTCGACGAACGATACACCGGCTTCACCGGCCTTCCTACCTTAATAAGGAGTAGCACTCGTTCGGCTTCGTCAAACAATAAGCTCGCTGCCGCGGCCTTCCCATCAATAACGTTTAACATTTGTTCGGCTGCGCCGAACGATACACCGGCTTCGCCGGCCTTCCTCCCTAAATAATGCGTAGCACTTGTTCAGCTTTGCCAAACGATAAGCTCGCTGCCGCGGCCTCCCCATCAACAACGTTTAACATCTGTTCGGCTTCGCCGAACGATATACCAGCTTCGCCGGCCTTCCTCCCTAAATGCGCAGTACTCGTTCGGCTTCGCCAAACGATGAGCTCGCTGCCGCGGCATCCCCATCAATAACGTTTACCATTCTTTCGGCTTCGCCGAACGATACACCGACTTTGCCCACCTCTCCATTCACGTCGTGAGGACTTTTGACTTCGCCAAACGAAAGGCTCGCTTCCGCGACCTCCCCTATCAACCACGTTTACCATCTGTTCGGCTTCGCCGAACGATACACCGGCTTCACCGGCCTTCCTACCTTAATAAGGAGTAGCACTCGTTCGGCTTCGTCAAACAATAAGCTCGCTGCCGCGGTCTCCCCATCAATAACGTTTAACATTGTTTCGGCTTCGCCGAAGGATACACCGACTTTGCGGACCTCTCTCCATCTACGACGTGAGGACTTTCGGCTTAGCCAAACGAAAGGCTTCGCTTCCGCGGCTTCCCCATCAACCACGTTTACCATGCGTTCGGCTTCGCCGAGCGATACACCGGCTTCGCCGGCCTTTCTCCATCTACGACGTGAGGACTTTCGGCTTAGCCAAACGAAAGGCTCGCTTCCGCGGCCTCCCTCCCATCAACCATGTTTACTATCTGTTCGGCTTCGCCGAAAGATACACCGGCTTTGCCGGCCTTCCTCCCTAAATAATGCGTAGCACTCGTTCGGCTTCGCCAAGCGATGCTCGCTGCCGCGGCCTCCCCATCAATAGCGTTTAACATTCTGTTCGGCTTCGCCGAACGATACACCGGCTTCGTCGGCCTTCCTCCCTAAATAATGCGTAGCACTCGTTTGGCTTAGCCAAACGAAAGGCTCGCTTCCCGCGGCCTCCCCCATCAATAACATTTACCATTCGTTCGGCTTCGCCGAACGATACACCGGCTTCACCGGCCTTCCTACCTTAATAAGGTGTAGCACTCGTTCGGCTTCGTCGAACAATAAGCTCGCTGCCGCGGCGTCCCCAATCAATGACGTTTAACATCTGTTCGGCTTCGCCGAACGATACACCGGCTTTGCCGCCCTTTCTGCATCTACGACGTGAGGACTTTCGGCTTCTCCAAACAAAAGGCTGGCTTCCGCGGCCTTCGCCCATCAACCACGTTTACCATCTGTTCGGCTTCGCCGAAAGATACACCGGCTTTGCCGGCCTTCCTCCCTAAATAATGCGTAGCATTCGTTCGGCTTAGCCAAACGAAAGGCTCGCTTCCGCACCCTCCCCATCAACCACGTTTACCATCTGTTCGGCTTCGCCGAAAGATACACCGGCTTTGCCGGCCTTCCTCCCGGAAATAATGCGTAGCACTCGTTCGGTTTCGCCATGCGATAAGCTCGCTGCCGCGGCGTCCCCATCAATGACGTTTAACATCTGTTCGGCTTCGCCGAACGATACACCGGCTTTGCCGACCTCTCTCATTCTACGTCGTGAGGACTTTCGGCTTCGCCAAACAAAAGGCTCGCTTCTGCGGCCTCCCGTATCAACCACGTTTACCATTCGTTCGGTTTCGCCGAACGATACACCGGCTTCGCCGGCCTTCCTCCATCTATGACGTGAGGACTTTCGGCTCAGCCAAACGAAAGGCTCGCTTCCGCGGCCTCCCCATCAACCACGTTTACCATTCGTTCGGCTTCGACGAACGATACACCGGCTTCACCGGCCTTCCTACCTTAATAAGGAGTAGCGCTCGTTCGGTTTCGTCAAACAATAAGCTCGCTGCCGCGGCCTTCCCATCAATAACGTTTAACATTTGTTCGGCTTCGCCGAACGATACACCGGCTTCGCCGGCCTTCCTCCCTAAATAATGCGTAGCACTCGTTCGGCTTCGCCAAACGATAAGCTCGCTGCCGCGGCCTCCCCCATCAATAACGTTTAACATCTGTTTGGCTTCGCCGAACGATATACCGGCTTCGCCGGCCTTCCTCCCTAAATGCGCAGTACTCGTTCGGCTTCGCCAAACGATGAGCTCGCTGCCGCGGCATCCCCATCAATAACGTTTACCATTCTTTCGGCTTCGCCGAACGATACACCGACTTTGCCCACCTCTCTCCATTTACGTCGTGAGGACTTTTGACTTCGCCAAACGAAAGGCTCGCTTTCGCGACCTCCCCCCCTATCAACCACGTTTACCATTCGTTCGGCTTCGCCGAACGATACACCGGCTTCACCGGCCTTCCTACCTTAATAAGGAGTAGCACTCGTTCGGCTTCGTCAAACAATAAGCTCGCTGCCGCGGTCTCCCCCATCAATAAGGTTTAACATTGTTTCGGCTTCGCCGAAGGATACACCGACTTTGCGGACCTCTCTCCATCTACGACGTGAGGACTTTCGGCTTAGCCAAACGAAAGGCTCGCTTCCGCGGCCTCCCCTCATCAACCACGTTTACCATTCGTTCGGTTTCGCCGAACGATACACCGGCTTTGCCGGCCTTCCTACCTTAATAAGGAGTAGCACTCGTTCGGCTTCGTGAAACAATAAGCTCGCTGCCGCGGCGTCCCCCATCAATGACGTTTAACATTCGTTCGGCTTCGCCGAACGATATACCGGCTTCGCCGGCCTTCCTCCCTAAATGCGCAGTACTCGTTCGGCTTCGCCAAACAATGAGCTCGCTGCCGCGGCATCCCCATCAATAACGTTTACCATTCTTTCGGCTTCGCCGAACGATACACCGACATTGCCTACCTCTCTCCATTTACGTCGTGAGGACTTTTGACTTCGCCAAACGAAAGGCTCGCTTTCGCGACCTCCCCCCCTATCAACCACGTTTACCATCTGTTCGGCTTCGCCGAACGATACACCGGCTTCACCGGCCTTCCTACATTACTAAGGAGTAGCACTCGTTCGGCTTCGTCAAACAATAAGCTCGCTGCCGCGGTCTCCCCCATCAATAAGGTTTAACATTGTTTCGGCTTCGCCGAAGGATACACCGACTTTGCGGACCTCTCTCCATCTACGACGTGAGGACTTTCGGCTTAGCCAAACGAAAGGCTCGCTTCCGCGGCCTCCCTCATCAACCACGTTTACCATTCGTTCGGTTTCGCCGAACGATACACCGGCTTTGCCGGCCTTCCTACCTTAATAAGGAGTAGCACTCGTTCGGCTTCGTGAAACAATAAGCTCGCTGCCGCGGCGTCCCCATCAATGACGTTTAACATCTGTTCGGCTTCGCCGAACGATATACTGGCTTCGCCGGCCTTCCTCCCTAAATAATGCGTAGCACTCGTTCGGCTTCGCCAAACGATGCTCGCTGCCGCGGCCTCCCCATCAATAACGTTTAACATCTGTTCGGCTTCGCCGAACGATACACCGGCTTTGCCGACCTCTCTCATTCTACGTCGTGAGGACTTTCGGCTTCGCCAAACAAAAGGCTCGCTTCTGCGGCCTCCCGTATCAACCACGTTTACCATCTGTTCGGCTTCGCCGAAAGATACACCGGCTTTGCCGGCCTTCCTCCCGAAATAATGCGTAGCACTCGTTCGGTTTCGCCATGCGATAAGCTCGCTGCCGCGGCGTCCCCCGTCAATGACGTTTAACATTCGTTCGGCTTCGCCGAGCGATACACCGGCTTTGCCGCCCTCTCTCATTCTACGTCGTGAGGACTTTCGGCTTCGCCAAACAAAAGGCTCGCTTCTGCGGCCTCCCCGTATCAACCACGTTTACCATTCGTTCGGTTTCGCCGAACGATACACCGGCTTCGCCGGCCTTCCTCCATCTATGACGTGAGGACTTTCGGCTCAGCCAAACGAAAGGCTCGCTTCCGCGGCCTCCCCCCATCAACCACGTTTACCATTCGTTCGGCTTCGACGAACGATACACCGGCTTCACCGCTCGCTGCCGCGGCCTCCCTCATCAATAACGTTTAACATTCGTTCGGCTTCGCCGAACGATACACCGGCTTTGCCGACCTCTCTCATTCTACGTCGTGAGGACTTTCGGCTTCGCCAAACAAAAGGCTCGCTTCTGCGGCCTCCCCGTATCAACCACGTTTACCATTCGTTCGGCTTCGCCGAAAGATACACCGGCTTTGCCGGCCTTCCGAAATAATGCGTAGCACTCGTTCGGTTTCGCCATGCGATAAGCTCGCTGCCGCGGCGTCCCCCATCAATGACGTTTAACATTCGTTCGGCTTCGCCGAACGATACACCGGCGTTGCCGACCTCTCTCATTCTACGTCGTGAGGACTTTCGGCTTCGCCAAACAAAAGGCTCGCTTCTGCGGCCTCCCCGTATCAACCACGTTTACCATTCGTTCGGTTTCGCCGAACGATACACCGGCTTCGCCGGCCTTCCTCCATCTATGACGTGAGGACTTTCGGCTCAGCCAAACGAAAGGCTCGCTTCCGCGGCCTCCCCCCATCAACCACGTTTACCATTCGTTCGGCTTCGACGAACGATACACCGGCTTCACCGGCCTTCCTACCTTAATAAGGAGTAGCACTCGTTCGGCTTCGTCAAACAATAAGCTCGCTGCCGCGGCCTTCCCATCAATAACGTTTAACATTTGTTCGGCTTCGCCGAACGATACACCGGCTTCGCCGGCCTTCCTCCCTAAATAATGCGTAGCACTCGTTCGGCTTCGCCAAACGATAAGCTTTCGCTGCCGCGGCCTCCCCCATCAATAACGGTTAACATTCGTTCGGCTTCGCCGAACGATATACCGGCTTCGCCGGCCTTCCTCCCTAAATGCGCAGTACTCGTTCGGCTTCGCCAAACGATGAGCTCGCTGCCGCGGCATCCCCATCAGTAACGTTTACCATTCTTTCGGCTTCGCCGAACGATACACCGACTTTGCCCACCTCTCTCCATTTACGTCGTGAGGACTTTTGACTTCGCCAAACGAAAGGCTCGCTTTCGCGACCTCCCCCCCTATCAACCACGTTTACCATCTGTTCGGCTTCGCCGAACGATACACCGGCTTCACCGGCCTTCCTACCTTAATAAGGAGTAGCACTCGTTCGGCTTCGTCAAACAATAAGCTCGCTGCCGCGGTCTCCCCCATCAATAACGTTTAACATTGTTTCGGCTTCGCCGAAGGATACACCGACTTTGCGGACCTCTCTCCATCTACGACGTGAGGACTTTCGGCTTAGCCAAACGAAAGGCTCGCTTCCGCGGCCTCCCCTCATCAACCACGTTTACCATTCGTTCGGTTTCGCCGAACGATACACCGGCTTTGCCGGCCTTCCTACCTTAATAAGGAGTAGCACTCGTTCGGCTTCGTGAAACAATAAGCTCGCTGCCGCGGCGTCCCCCATCAATGACGTTTAACATTCGTTCGGCTTCGCCGAACGATATACCGGCTTCGCCGGCCTTCCTCCCTAAATAATGCGTAGCACTCGTTCGGCTTCGCCAAACGATAAGCTCGCTGCCGCGGCCTCCCCCATCAATAACGTTTACCATTCGTTCGGTTTCGCCGAACGATACACCGGCTTTGCCGGCCTTCCTCCTTAAATAATGCGTAGCACTCGTTTGGCTTAGCCAAGCGAAAGGCTCGCTTCCGCGGCCTCCCCCCATCAACCACGTTTACCATTCGTTCGGTTTCGCCGAACGATACACCGGCTTTGCCGGCCTTCCTACCTTAATAAGGAGTAGCACTCGTTCGGCTTCGTGAAACAATAAGCTCGCTGCCGCGGCCTCCGCCCATCAACCACGTTTACTATTCGTTCGGCTTCGCCGAACGATACACCGGCTTCACCGGCCTTCCTACCTTGATAAGGAGTAGCACTCGTTCGGCTTCGTCAAACAATAAGCTCGCTGCCGCGGCCTCCCCCATCAATAACTTTAAAATTCGTTCGGCTTCGCCGAACGATACGCCGGCTTTGCCGCCCTTTCTCCATCTACGACGTGAGGACTTTCGGCTTAGCCAAACGAAAGGCTCGCTGCCGCGGCCTCCCCCATCAACCGCGTTTACCATTCGATCGGCTCCGCCGATCGATACACCGGCTTTGCCGGCCTTCCTCCCTAAATAATGCGTAGCACTCGTTCGGCTTCGCCAAGCGATAAGCTCGCTGCCGCGGCCTCCCCCATCAATAGCGTTTAACATTCGTTCGGCTTCGCCGAACGATACACCGGCTTCACCGGCCTTCCTACCTTAATAAGGAGTAGCACTCGTTCGGCTTCGTCAAACAATAAGCTCGCTGCCGCGGTCTCCCCCATCAATAACGTTTAACATTGTTTCGGCTTCGCCGAACGATACACCGGCTTCGCGTCGGTCATGTGACGTTTTTTCTGGTGCACGTTTCCGTTCCATGGGTAGTCAGCAACATGGCGAAGTGCCAACTCTGAACAAGCGCCAGTCTGCAAGGGAAAGATTAAGATAAGACCTTCGACGGATACCAGAATAAGGAGTTAGAGAATTAGAGAGATCAACATGGACAAAGACGGGGATACGATCACTGGACGGTTGACCAAGAGCAGGAGCTAGATAGGTTAGAAGATACAAAAGAGATGTCTGGATTAGAGGATCGTCCCGTTGTCCTGGAGACGAGTGGGCTGATCATAATTAAGAATGACCAGGTCGCACTGCTCCGCCCATTCTTCGACGTCTTTTCCTCTAGCGTCAGTGTCAAGCGACGAGCAGAATGTAAGAGCATTGAAATCGTCTGCGAAGACAACAGAGGGTGTGAGGGAGCAGTCGTACAGCTGCTTGAGTGAAGGAGTGTGGTCATAAGATTGGGGACAGGACGTGGTAGGAGGGATGTAGATATTAATAAGAGATATAGGTGTTTTAAGAGTGAGGTGGATAGGTAGGTCGTCAAGAGCATCGTCCGAGGGGTATTTGGTATGATATGAGAGGGTAGATTTGATAATACAAAAGTAGAAACTCCGCCGAGAGATGACATTGGATCATGATAAGCAGTACAGCCAGGAATGTTAGGGTTTCGAGCGGTAGCGGAAGGAGACAGCTTGGTTTTCTGAGCCATAATAACATCAGGATGATGAGTGCGTGCGAAAAAAAGAGTTCATACTGCTTGACTCGAAGGCTGTCGAGGTTAATGTGCACAATAGAGAGAGTGGCGGTTGGAGAATGAGGGCTCAGAGTTGCTGGGGACAGAGCACTGAACCCAATGCAATGAAGGATCGTGATGCTTCACAGAACTAGCGAACGAGCAGGAGAGATGCACCACCTCTGGAATCCAAAGCATTGGACACTTTTTCCATTCCAGGTGACATCCTTGTCGCATATGGTGCATGGGCATAGGTACATCTGAGCGGGTCCTGGATTCCTCTCGACGCCGGCCCTTTGTAGCAGAATCTTTAGAAGAGCTGAGACCAGCCAACACCTCTCCCATGACAAAAACCCTCTTCGCGGTGGGGTTGACGTTGGTTTGCACGGAGATGATCTTCTTTCCTCCACGCTGCCACTGCACGAACGTACGACAACTCGGCAGCACCAAAATGATGGAATGAATATCTCTGAATTGCATCCGCGCTTTAATCGAAATCACACTCTGCGAGGTTGCCGGCGATCCGCCACGGAATTTGGAAGACCACGCCCCAATTGCTCGCTCGTTCGCGTCGCGCCGCGAATGAGCTCTCAACGCCGCCTTATGGTGAGGACCCATTTTGAGTCGCGTGCCACATGAGTGAGTCATCATTGATAGTTTCGCTCCACCTTGATTTCGAAACACATCTACGATTTGCTTCAAATTTTCGAATATTCGACTTTTCGAATAATTCAGGATTTTAAACTTTTCGAATATTCGATTTCTCGAATAATTCGGGATTTTGAACTTTTCGAATATTCGACTTTTCGAATAATTGGGGATTTCGAGCTTTTAGAATAATTCGGGATTTTGAACTTTTCGAATGATTCGGGAATTTGCCTTTTTTGAATATTCGACTTTTCGAATAATTCGAAGTCGACTTTTTCAGTCGAATGATTTTTCGAATCATTCGATTCCGCCAAAGCATAGTACACACCCCGATTCGTTGTAGGTGATTGCAGGCCGTTAGCGATAGGCCAAGCGGCTGCTCAGTGATTGCCGCGACGCGACCGTCTGCTGCGAAGTAGGGCGCGTGACGCGAGAATTCACTCCTCTCTCAACTGCTACTCATACTCTTCTTAGAAGCAGTGTTCACGATGATCATCCTTGTTTACTTTCCGCAGTAAAATGATAGGGGAGAAGGATCCTAGGCTCCCAGTGCCAAAGGAACGGTAGAAAACGAGCCAGGAGTGGCAAAATAACGGCTGTAAACAAGCGTTTTGGTGCCCCAGACACCCCCCGGGCCCCAGATCCGCCCCTCGAAAGGAACAAATGAAGACTCGGATTATAGGAATGATCAAGTGAAGGAAGTGCTCATAAGTGAGCTGTTTGCTTCATTGCACTGATAGGTATCATCCATCTAGCAGTCAATTCCTCCACGCTCGAAAACCAACGTAAACAAGGGAGGGCCTATTTTGACTCAAAAACGCGTCTTTCGTGTCTTTTTTAAGAATGCCTTGCTATATAGGGCACCAGACCTTCCGTAAACCGTGGAGATATCGGAAGTGAAATTTATCGTGAACACTGCCTTTAAGTTCCGGGAAGTTCAAATGGTTGATTCAAAACCCATTTGCAGACATTGCAGATCTGCCTCCTGCATAAGGTTATGAGCGACTTTCTATATTGATTTGCTCGGGAACCGAAAGATATGGGATTGAAAAAAAAACATTGTGGAAAAGAGAACGGCTTTGGTTTTTTTCTTGAGATTTCTCTTCAAGAACCGAGAAGTTTTTGGTTTTTCCGTTCTCAAACTGCTTCGCTCACCAGTGCTAATCCTTATACTTAAAGCAGTTAAGGTGCGTCCGAATGAGAATGGAGGTCCATGCGGCCGGTGTGCTTGGCAGGCGGCCGTCGCGTTCGCCGCTCTCGGACGAGCATGCGAAAAGTCCCCACCGCTATCGACTACGAACGGGGCTGGCACCGGCTGGCAGCAAGCACTGCGCCGATCGATCAGCTCTGCAGACGGGGGGAGAGGGGACGGCCGTCGTTGAAATCCAGCACTCTTCCGAGAGCGGCACATGCGACGGCCGCCTGCCAAGCACGCCGGTCGCGTGGGCCGCCATTCTCATTCGGGCACACTTTGTGTCCCGATGTGTGTGTGTGTGTGTAGTTGTATGTGTGTGTGTGTGTGTATGTCCCGCGGATCTCTGGAATGGCCCATCAGATCTGGTATGAAATCGTGCCAATTGTAAGGTGGGTAGGGCATATTACGATTACCGAAAAATCATCCTGAATACCCGATTCTGCGCCTCGGGGTAATCGAGTTTGTCCGTGGTGCGCACTTTTAGCCGTGGGTCATGGAAACCACAATGAAGCATCTAGCGCTAGAAGGGTTACGCTCTAATCAGAGCGAAAGGTCTTCAATGGTTTGCGGGGCTGAATTGTTAGGGTTCACGGAGTGTGAAGTGTGCAGGACGTCTTGGAAAGTGTGCAGGACCTCAATGGGAGTGTGCAGGACGTCATAGAAAGTGTGCTGCACCTTAGTGGGAGTGTGCAGGACATCATAGGAAAAGGGCGGGGCTCCATTGGGAACAGGGATGTGCGGAATTTTCTGTTTTCTGCCCATTTTTAGCCATTTTTTCTGTTTTCTGTTTTCTGTAAAATTAGGCAAAAATTGGACAGAATACAGAAAAAACGTAAACCGCGATTTGTAGCAGGATTGTCCTAGAAAAAAAGGCCGGATTTATCGATGCTAAGGCGATAGGGTCAGTACATCCACCGCGAGCGGTCGGCTCAACAACTACTCCCGATCGTCTACTTCGACCATCTGCACCAGTCGCCTGGACAACCTGGTGCTCCCTCCCTTTCCCGTCCACGATGCTCAACCTTCGAATTGGCACGATCAATTGCCGCACACTACGCACTGATGCAAGGATAGCAGAACTAGAAGACGCCGCCTCTGAGGTACCATTCGATATAATTGGACTTTCTGGGATTCAGAGAACTGGATACGTTGCCGCCAAGCTCCAGAAGACTGCCCACACTCTTCTCCTGTCCGACTCCACAGGATTCCTGGTCAACAAGAGATGGGCGAGTTCTTGTTCATTCTATGCGATCTCAGAACGTGTTTCGTATGTCGATGTTCTTATGCAACATAGCCGAATTCGCGTTGTTCAAGGGTATGCACCCACCTCAGCCCATGAAGATAGTGAATACGAAGAGTTCCTGGAGCAAATCAACGAAGCCCTTGCTGCCCGTTTCCGCACCACCCCACCCCGAGGCAGACAAATCACAAAAAAGATCGTCGTCGCAGATTTCAACGCGAAAATTGGTAGTGGAGAGGCGACAGAACATTTCATAGGACCACATGGCCTTGGTACGCGAAACCACAGAGGAAACACTTTAGCCACCTCTTGCGCAGAAAACGAACTCTATTTGATGAATAACCGCTTCCAAAAAAGGTCATCGAGGAAATGGACTTGGATATCGCCAAACATGCAAACAAAGAACGCTATTGACTTCGTGCTATCAGCTGATCCCTCCATTTTTCTTGATGTCGACATCATCGGTCGCTTCAAGTTTCTTAGTGATCATCGCCTTATCATGGCCAAGATCCGTTTGAGAGCGCAACGCCATCACTTCGCCCGAATACCAATGTCCAGAAACTCATTGAACAATGCGTTATTCAAGTCTACTTTGGAACAACTGGCCAACCACACTCAACTAGACACCTACGACAGTATGGAAAATGTGATGAGACTGGCAGCCGATATAGCTTCATCACGACCTTCAAGAGAACTCCGCATTTCTCAGAACACAAGAGCACTTTATGAAGATCGGCATCGCCTCCTCCATAGTTCATCTGCCAGAAATACCATCGAGTTCTCGACAGTGAGCAAGTTGTTGCGGCTTTCGTTGAAATCAGACATCGAGCAAAAACATCTAGCACGTCTACATCAAGCTATTTCTACAGGATCAAGTCTTCTCAAAGCTCTTCAAAAGAACACGATATACAGAACACCGCTTGTCCAACTCAAAAGAAACGACGGTTCAATAGCGAGATCCCCTGAGTGTGTTGCAGAAGTTGCCCAAGAGTTCTATACCGAGCTTTTCTCCTCAAGAAGACCGCCATCACTCCCGTTCATGCCCACAATCGAAGACCTACCCCCCATTTTGCCCGAAGAAGTGAGCTGCGCAATCAACAAAATGAAGTTGGGAAAAACACCGGGTGCCGATTCCATCACGACTGAAATGCTGATAACTGGATACGACTTTCTCGAAAAACCATTAACGGCACTGTTCAACGGCTTCCTTGAAAACGAATCGCTACCGCTGACCTTAGCCGACTCCTCTATATCGTTACTTTTCAAGAAAGGAGATCCATTGGATATTCGCAATTTCCGTCCCATTGCCCTGTTATCCTCCATATACAAGGTTTTCGCCTCCATCATTTTACAACGAATGTCGGCTCAAGTCCAAGAAAACCAACTAGTCGAGCAAGCGGGATTCCGCCAAAGCTTTGCCACTGTCGACCATATCCATACCATCAACCAACTAGTGGAGAAAAGCCGTGAGTACAATTTCCCACTCTATATGGTTTTCATTGATTATTCCAAAGCTTTTGATTCCGTGGAGCATGACGCGATTTGGGCGTCGTTACATCGCCAAGGATTTCACCCCAAGATCATCCGTCTTCTTTCCAAGATCTATGCTCATGCCGCTATGACAATCTCCGTCTGTGGTCACTCAGTTTCTATTCCAGCCAAGCGTGGAGTTCGTCAAGGTGACCCTCTTTCCCCTGCCTTATTCGCAGCAGTCCTCGAGACGGTTTTCCGAAACATTGACTGGAAAGATAAGGGAATCTGTGTGAACGGTCGCAGTCTTAACCATCTCCGATACGCCGACGACGTGGTCCTATTTTCGCACAGCGCCCAGGAGCTCAACGTCATGCTGAGAGATCTGACCGACAAAAGTCAAGATGTTGGTCTGGAAGTCAACTTTTCGAAAACCGTGGCCATGACCAATTCTCAAGAGATACCCATCCTTATCGACGCAAAAGTGATAAGATACCACAGCAGCTTTGTTTACCTAGGACAACGAATATCTTTTGACAGCAGCCTGGCAAACGAAATGCTAAGAAGAATTCAATCTGGATGGAACTCGTTCAATCGTCTTCATGCGTACTTCACTAACAGAAGAGTACCAATGAAGTTCAAGCGACGAGCATATCAAGGGTGCGTTGAACCAGCTCTGCTGTACGGCTGCGAAACGTGGATCACGAAAGAAGGATCTAACAAATTTGAAGATCACTCAACGAAGAATGATGAGAAAGATGCTTGGAGTGACGCTTCTCGACCGCCGCACAAACGCATGGTTGGAAGGAACAGCAAAGCTTCCTGACATAGTCAAAAGAGCAACTGAGAGAAAGTGGATGTGGGCGAGAAAGGTATGTGTCACAGATGACGACAGATGGACAAAAGCAATAACTGAATGGAGACCTTGGGAATGGACGCGCTACGCAGGTCGACCGAAGAAAAGATGGCGAGATCTATTTGTGTCAGTTTTTGGAGAAACGTGGATGAGAGTTGCTCGCGATGATCGTGTTATTTGGAAAAGAAGCATGCGACGACACGTTGAAATAATGTGATATCGTTTAATAAATAAATAAATAAAAGGCGATAGGGTGAGGATGTACTTCACCCAGGTTCTGCAGTTCTACCACGCTAGATACTTTTATCTCGCTGTAGTGATTATCCATTAGGGCGCATGTGGCGTGGTGGGAGGAAACGCTGCTGTTCGGTGTACACGGTTGGGTTCGATGCTCGCCGAGGTAAACCAAACCCAATAACCCTCCGGCGTCAATTATTAACAGATTCATGTAGCGAGATGAAGGCACTCATTGGGAAGTCGGCTGGCCCCCGCAAGCCACTAAATAAGCACGAAACTCATTCCTCTGAGAAAATTTGCCGCGTCAGCGCCGGGAAAATACCGCGACCCTCGGCTGTGCCGCGGTGGTTCTGCGATAGTACCGCAGCGGCTCCGCTTCAGAACCGCGCCGGCTCCGCGAGGATGCAGCAGCGAACTCGCTTGGAGTACGATGTACTGTCCTGTGTGGTAAAACGAAATTTTCGCCGGTTCAATATACCCAAGTTTGAGGTAGATCCCGTATTTTCCTATGTGCAAAAATGGCGGTAACCTCTGTTCTTATCGGACAAAGGACGTAACGACCGCAGGTGCGTATTTTTGTTCTTACAATTGAGCCCCCCCCCTAGTTGTCTTATAATTCTTAAAGGCAGGGTTCTCGATAAAATCGGTTGTTTTGCTATCACCGTAGAATGGTAGATCTGGCAATCACAAAAGTGAAAATGAGTAAAAAATTGTTGAAAAAACGCTCAGGAGAAAGTTATGGCTTGGTGTCCTCCCGCCCCCAATTATCGAGATTTGGGTAAAAGCCTGTTTTTTCAACTTTTATTTTGCTTTTAAAGTTATTCCTGAACATTTGTGAAGACTACTGATTACTTTAACAGCAAAATAAATGTCGGATAAGCAAGCATGAATGAAAATCGCGTTAATTAGGGGGCCGGCCGACACCGGTAATTAGCTGTTATACTTTATTTTTGAGCGTTTTTCCCTCGAATTTCCGGGTTTTATTCACTTACTTCTACTTTTGTGATGGCCAAATCTACATTCTTATTAAGAGAGCTCAAAAGTCGTTTTTATCGAGAACCCTGCCTTTAAATAACTTCATATCAGATACTCTCCCGGAGCCGCTGCGGCGTTACCGCGGAGTCGCATAGATGCTGCGCCTAACCTTGCGCAAAGTTTTTAGGTCATAATGCGGAGTTTCAGAATTACGAAGCAGTGTAGGAAGAAATAATGAATACTGAAATGTTTCTTTACTATGTACCTCCACCTCGAACAACCAACAGGAAACCATGTATCATTCCTGATGTAATCCTTGGGTTGGAGCGCGATGTGAATGACCATTGCTTTCTAACGAAATCTGAGATTGCTGACGAAAATATTTTTTATTTCGTTAGTCGCTATTCGTTAGACGTAGCACCCTAAAATCCCGTTAGTCGTTAAGTTCGTTAGTCGTTATTCGTAATTGCGCACATCTCTGATCCCAATAGGCATTCAGCAAGCCGATTCCTTATCTTTATTTTATAGTTGACACTCTTACCCGGAGGTTTACCGTTGACGAATCCCTCAGATGTAACGCAAAACATTCAAGTAAAAAGAAAACTGCAATGTGACTGTATAGTAACTATAATGAGCCATTAATGCGTTCTACTTAACGCCCACTATTCACTATGGCGCGTCTCTTGAGTATAAATAATGTTTACACGTCGGCAGAGTCTAAGAATTCTCCAGCGCTATCGCTTTGGTGGAATGGGGTAATGTTGGCCGGAACTGTGCCATGCACGCAAACTCTAAACACGTGCTCTAATCCACTGCAACGCAGATGGTACAGAATTCACTTAAGACGAAGCGCCAAGAAATTGATGGTGAGGCTATGAGGCAGATGATAATTCTGCCATAGAGGTACGAGAGTGTCTAAACGGTGGAGCGAACGGCGCGTCAGGTCATTTATACTCTAACGGCACAGCCGCGCGGTATGGGCGTGACTTTTAGCTCTGAGGAATAGTAAAGTGTTCAAACCAGCAGTTATCCCACAATCAGTGTCAAAGTATGTACTCTAAGGAACGAAAGTCCGCTTCGACTGCATCTACGTGCTCCTTGCACAGACATATTGAGCTTTTGATAGAGTATTCGAGCCTTGATTGCCTGGGGATAAGAAAGGCTAGAGGAACATTTTTCATCTCTTCACACTCATAACCTGCCTTTCTTGAGCGGTTATACTTCTTGCTCTGACCAACTGTAAGGTTTTGAAAATTCAACGAAAGAAGAATGGATCACTCAAAAAATTCATAAAAAAAGTTGAAAGTTTTCTGTCAAACTATATGTTCTGTTTTCTGGTTCCAAAAATATTTTTTCCGCACATCCCTGATTGGGAAACTGCAGGACGCCATCGAAAGTTTGCAGTTCCCCAGTGGGAGTGTGCAGGACGTCATCGAAAGTGTAGAATGTAGAAAAAATATTGAAACTGAAACAATGGTTTTTATTCCAAATCGTAATCTTTTTGTACCGAAGAAAACAGGAAAACATGTTTCTTGAGAAGAGAGCGACGCGTTTCAAGAAGGGCGCAGAACTCCGAAAACATTACCTGCCAATCTAGGGAAATAAGCAGCACCTCCACTGCCGTCCCTCCACTGCTCGTCACTCATTACAACCGCTCAGTCATTTTGATTTTCTAACTTCCATAAATCAGTTTTATATACGCTAAAAGTCTGAACTTATTAAAATCTGCTTCTCAAAAGTTAATCATCCACGTACATATTTCATTTATTGGGAACAAGGGCATGATGTTGGTCAACTATAGAAACATCACCTAGAATGCGGGTGCTTTTTTCCTTATCATGAGAGAGACGATGAAGCGAGACTAATCCATTGCGAACTTTAAGAATGGGAAAAAGTACAGTGTGTTGCGACATAAGGGAAGGAGGGACGGAAGTGGTCGTAAATGTTAAATTCTTATGTTTTGCTTTTTGATCTCATATTTTCATTCCGCTTGCCCTGCTGTAAATCTCCGGCAGCCTGCTCCGCCTAAGAGAGTTCATACGGACAGAAACTTTCGGGTAGACGGAAGTCAGTCAACACCGTTTTGACAAACTAATCTACCTCAGGAAGTTGGCGCACGTAAAAGTTTTCTTGAGCAAATATTTCGTTAGGTCTCGCTAGTATCAGATTATAGAAGTGTGAAAGCAATAATTATCCCAGATCGCTAATGCTTAACGCAGTCCTCACATCGCCTGTGATAGTGCCCTTTGTAAAAATTCCCGGCTGGAGCCGGTCAGTGTCGGAACTAGCTCAGTGAGCCTACCAAGGAGTCCCGCGATAGACACGAAGTCGCACAAGTGCCGGACCTTGCGCAACTTTGGTTGAGGTCATAATGTGGGGGTTCCAGAACTGCAAAGCAGTGCCAAAGGGTTTTTGTGCCATCCACCTCGAACAACCAACAAGGAACTATGTTTCAACTCTGATGCAATCCTTGGGTTGGAGCGCGACGTGAAGGACTGTTGATTTTCTAGCGAATCCTGGGATTTCCGAAGAAAATATTTCTCATTCCGTTAGTCGTTTGACGTAACACTCAAAAAGCCCGTTAGTCGTTGAATTCGTTGATCGTTAGTCGTAATTACGCACATTCCTGCGCGTAATTTTCCCAGTACCCTGCAACCAAATTGCTAAATGAATATAGAAGCCTGGAAGAAAGGTGTGCACTCTTCAATTGTCCCTTTGCAGAATTCATAAAAAAGCAGAAGGGTGGGCCTAAAACAAGGTCTTTTCGAGAAATCGTTGTTTGTGTACATCACACGCCTTCACAAATTCCTAGCCATCCTGGCTCCGTCTGGGGAAAAATCGTTCGTCTTAGGCAATAGTCCGGGAAACTAACACTGTTATAAATTTGACATGATTCTTTACGATTTAAGGAAAGGTCTTGCTGTTGGTGCGTATACGATTTGGGTTACTCGTCTCTTCATGATTGCTACATTCCCGATAGCATTTCCTATTTCGAAGGTGTGTTTATAAAATCTCTAGTACTATCTCTCCTTTTTCTTTATTCCGTTATGCAGCTCGTTTCAAAACTATATAAGCACCCCCTTCCCCAAATGAGATGTTATTGGGTCTGGGTGAGAAAATTTTACGGAAGCCACGACCTGTTATTTTTAGCATCAAACAACAAAATAGGCTGTTTAAAAAGTTTAGACGCACCCTTAAAAATTTGAGAAAATCACTTTTCTTCGTAATTGCTCTGTGGCTCAAGTGTTGTGTGCGTAGGAATAGGTTTTCGCAACCCATAATTCGAATGCCTCGAGGTGTTTCCCTTTCCCGGGTCTAGCGAGTCCAACGAAATGCTGTGAATCGAGTAGGTATGACCAACTCGAGAATGCAATACCGCCCGCGACTTTGGGAAAAAACGGCGTTTTCGGCGTTTTTTTCAGTCGGAAAGCGCCGCTTTCTCATAACTTCGTTCAAAGTGGTCCGTTTGGGTTGTCAGAGGCATATTTAGAATCAGCATCGAGAGCTCTTCATTTTGAGCTCACGCATGTCTTACCAGGCAAACAAGGCATACAGGGTTAACACAATCAATCGAGTGTACGAAAACTGAAGCTAGATATCAAGTTGGTGTAAACATTTGACTTCATATCAACCGTGCAAGTCTAGGGCGAGTTATACACAAGTATGATAGACCAATTTATGGAGGAGGCGAAAGTGAAAATTAATTATTTTTAGCCGCATCGACGCCCCGGCAGACACAGTCATCGTCATTCGCTCGGGCTCGAGGTGCGCGCGAAAACAACCACGCTTGGTATAGACTCTTATCAAACAGTTAAAACCTCTCTGGAGGCATTTTCCGCCTAGCGCCACCCCCGTGATTTTGGCTTTGAAAAACGACCATCGATCACCGACGTCCCGTTCTCGGCTCAGACGGGACCAGTCGACTTGCAACTCGAGCTACCGCATTAGTTTTTGATCCTCTTTCGAATAACCACTGCGCCAGCCCTATCGGGAAAATTTGATTTCTTACTTTCTCGGGAGGTGCTAAAACAGCGTTTTTTCTTCTGTTTGGCGCCCTGGCAGGCACAGTCATCGTCATTCGCTCGGGCTCGAGGTGCGCGCGAAAACAACCACGCTTGGTATAGACTCTTATCAAACAGTTAAAACCTCTCTGGAGGCATTTCCCGTCCAGCGCCATCCCCGTTCATGACTTTGGCTTTGAAAAACGAACACCGATCACCGACGTCCCGTTCTCTGCTCAAACGGGACTAGTCGACCTGCAACTCGGGATACCGCATTAGTTTTTGATCCTCTTTCGAATAAGCACTGCTCGGGCCCTATCCGGAAAATTTGATTTTTTTAAGTTTTTGGGAGGTGTTGAAACAGCGTTTTTTCCCCTGTTCGGCGCCCTGGCAGGCACAGTCATAGCCATTCGCTCGGGCTCGGGGTGCTCGCGAAAACAACCACGCTCGCTATAGACTCTTTTTAAACAGTTTAAACCTCTCTGGAGGCATTTCCCGTCTGTGTGATCGGTGGGAGGTGATTAGGCAGAGTTCTCGGTGTTAATGGGTCAACTGTGACGTGGCATTGTAGGGTCGATGGTAGGCTGACACGCGGAGTTTTCGGCATGAATGGGGGAGGTTTCGGGCCTCGCCCACCCCTTTTTTGTTTCGAGCGGCAGCACACTACTTCTCAGATGCTCGTGGGCACCGAGCGCAGGTCAAACAGCTGACGAGCGTTGCAATGCTTGCGCACGGAAGCTTAAACAGGGTTGGGCGACCCCGAAAAGTTCGGCCATTCTCCCGAAAACTGCGGCGCTCCAACTGCGCACAGTGGCGCTCGCCCTGCGATCGCCGGGTCGTATGTCGCCAGCCTGACGTCGCGGTTCTCTGCGAAACATCCGGCGTTTCGATCCACCAACACTTCGGCGATGACATCCCACTTTAAGCATCAGACCCCCTCCACATCAAGCCATAATGACAAAATTACTTCATGAATAGTATTTCTTTATTCATTGGTACACTTCACAACACAACAAGAGAATTCATCGCATTAAACAGTGACGGCTGGAATAACAAGACTCAATAATGGATAACAAAATCCTCAGAAATAAAAACTAGCGACAACTATGATTGACAAGAGTGAAATATACAAGACTGGTTCAAATCACCGAGCAAAATGTTAATGCTGTTAAAAAAATCGGATAGAATAATGGTCCTCCCTATCACAGAAAAACCCGGTCTCTCTCAAATCACATCATGAGTAGAAGCGTAGCCCCGATAATGAAAAAATTCCATGTCCATATTCAATGTTTTCACTACAGAAAGTTCCCAAATTCTATTGAAGTTAGGAGATTTTGAAATGTAGGACGTCGGGAAAATTCGCCGCTATCGATCTTTGTGCATTTTTTAACTTCCAGTGTTGGTTTGGTATATATATATATATATATATATATATATATATATATATATATATATATATATATATATATATATATATATATATATATATATATATATATATATATATATATATATATATATCCGGTTCGGTGGTGGCCGGCTTTGCTGGCATGTTCTAGATAGCCTAATAAAAACATCTAACAAAAAATGAGACAACAATTCTGTTGCTACAGAACGGCTGTGCTAGGGGACACTATGAAAAGTATGTTTCTATCCAAAGCAGCCCTGCTGAAATAAATAGATTTCCTGACGCTTTGGCTTGCCACTGGTCGATTGGCTTCGACAAACGATAAGCCGTTTTAGCCAGCCTCCCTCCATTAAGATTGTGTAGCAATCCAATGCCCTCGCGAAACGATATACTGGCTTTGCTGCCGGCTTTCCCCCGTTACCAACGCGTAGAATTCGCTTGGCTACGCCAAACGAAAAGCGGGCTTCCTCGGTTTCCCCCCACTAGTGAAGTGTACCATTTGTTCGGCTTTCCAAATGAAAGGTTGGCTTCCCCGGCATCCCTCCCTCCAAATAATGCGTGTGGCATCCCTCCCTCCAAATAATGCGTGTGGCATCCCTCCCTCCAAATAATGCGTGTAGCATTCCTTTGGCTTTGCTTTGCCTGTGTCTCTCCATCAGCAATGTGTAGCATTCGTTTGGTTTCGTCGAAGGATAGACCGACACTGCCGGTTTTTCATTCCATCAAAAAGGTACAGCATTTGTTTGGCTTCTCCAAGCAAAGGAAAGACTTTGCCTGCCTTCCCCATCCGCCACGCGTAGCAATCGTCTGGCTTTGCCAACCAATACACCGGTTTTTCCGGCCTTTCTCCATCAAAAACGTGTAGTAGTCATTTGGCTTCGCCAAGCGATAGAGGGGCATTGACGTCGGCTCTTCCCAATTACCCACATGTAACATTTGTATGGCTTCGCCAATCAAAACAACGGCTTTACCGGCCTTTCTCCATCAAAAACGTGTAGTATTCGTTTGGCTTCGCCGAACGAAGGACTGGTTTTGCCAATCTCGTCCTATAAAAGATGTCCAGCACTCTTTTGGCTTCTACAAACGAAAAAATGGTTTTGCCGGCCTCACCCATCACCCACGTGTAGCATTCTTTTCGCTTCGCCAGACGATAGACCGCATGTGCCCGCCTCCCTTAATCAAAAATGTGGAGCGTTCGCTTGGCTTCGTCGAACGGTAGACGGACTTTGCCGCCAGCTTGCCCTAGCAGCATCGTGTATTTGTTTGGCTTCGCCGAACGATGGACTGGCTTCGCCAGCCTCCATTGAATGACAATTAGCATAGCATTCTACGTGAGTCATGCAATGATCCGCCGCAACGAAAGCTTATAGGAGAAATACGCAACCACTACATGTGTACCACAGCAATAAATTCAATGCAGGTACAAAGGAAGTAACACACAACCACTACGTGGGTTCCACAACGATAGGTTAAACCTAGGTTCAAAACATTCCGTTGGAATGTAGGCTTGAAGGGCGCAATACACAGCACAACATAGCCCCAAGAATCCTAAGCCCTGTCCACCTTCTCAAAGTAGTGTGAGGATGTCCATGAGCCCCGCACACGTTGATTTCCGCGTGGATCCCAGAGTCTCGCGCACTTTCTGTGTCATTTTACGCTATCGGCCCGAAACCCCGCCCACATCAACAAAGTACTGCTTGGTTGTCCCAGCGCACGGAGCAATTTCAAAGGGCCCGACACGCAACAGCTACGATGATGCCACCACGATCCGGAAGGAAGAAGGTTTAGAAAACTAAAATGGAACTGGTAGGGTAGTCCCACCACGATTTTTAAGGGTGAAAGTTAAAAGGACTCAATATGCAACAGTTAGTGTGGTATCACCACTATCCATAGCGGTGAAAGTTCAAAGGACTCAATATGCAACAGGTGGGGTGGTCCCACCACGATCCGTAACAATGCATGTTTAAAGAACTCAATATGCAACAGCTAGGGTGGTCCCACCACGATCCTCGGCTAAGAAGATTTAAAGGACTCGGAGTGCAACACCTAGGAAGGCTCCACCACGATCCGTAACAATGCAGGTTCAACAACTCAATATGCAACAGTTAGGGTGGTCCCACCATGATCCTCAGCTAAGAAGATTTGAAGGACTCGAAGAGCAGCACCTAGGGTGGTACCACCCCGATCCGTAACAATGCAGGTTTAAAAAACTCAATATGTAACAGTTAGGGTGGTCCCACCACGATCCTCGGCTAAGATTTAAAGGACTCCAAGTGCAACAACTTGGGTGGTCCCACCTTGATCCGTAACAATGCAGGTTTAAAGAACTCAATATGCAACAGTTAGGGTGGTCCCACCACGATCCTCGACTAAGAAGATCTAAAGGACTCGAAGTGCAACACCTAGGGTGGTCCCACCACGATCCGTAACAATGCAGATTTAAAGAACTCAATATGCAACAATTAGGGTGGTCCCACCACGATCCTCTTCTAAGAAGATTTAAAGGACTCGAAGAGCAACACCTAGGGTGGTCCCACCACGATCCATAACAATGCAGGTTTAAAGAACTCAATATGCAACAGTTAGGGTGGTCCCACCATGATCCTCGGCTAAGAAGATTTAAAGGACTCGAAGTGCAACACTTAGGACGGTCCCACCTCGATCCGTAAAAATGCAGGTTTAAGGAACTCAATATGCAACAGTGAAGGTGGTCCCACAACGATCCTCGGCTAAGAAGATTTAAAGGACTCGAAGTGCAACACCTAGGGTGGTCCCACCACGATCCTCGGCTAAGAAGATTTAAAGGACTCGAAGTGCAACACCTAGGGTGGTCCCACCACGATCCGTAAGAATGCAGGTTTAAAGAACTCAATATGCAACAGTTAGGGTGGTCCCACAACGATCCTCGGCTGAGAAGATTTAAAGGACTCGAAGGGCAACACCTAGGGTGGTCCCACCACCATCCGTAACAATGCAGGTTTAAAGAACTCAATATGCAACAGTTAGGGTGGCCCGACAACGATCACGGTGCTGTGCGCGCTCACCCTGAACCTTGACTCACATTTCACCGCGCACTTTCAAACACACAGAGCAGTAACGCGCTCCAAGCGCTAATGGAAAATTGCGGCAACCATCGAGTCTTTGAATGCTCGGTCAGACGTCGCACGGACGTTGGTCAGGCACAGTACCACGCCGCTTATTATATGTGAGGATATATATATACATATATGTATATATATATATATATATATATATATATATATATATATATATATATATATATATATATATATATATATATAACTCTTTTTATCGAAACGAAATTCCGGTCCCCACTTTCACACGAATGCTGTTGCAGCTCAGAGCTCTAAGATAATCGTGCAGGACAACAAATAATTGAGCAGGGACCGCGTGATATTAGTGAGATGATCTTCGAGCTGCGTGCTGCTACAGTGTTTATCTGCAACTGCGGACCATAAGTTTGTTCTGATAACAATAGTACAGCCTGCATCAAAACAAAATCCCATGATCCTACGCGCGCGCTTCGCGCACCCCGCTCCCTTCGTCTACACCTACTTTCGAGCTGTCTCTTGCACTCAGTCCACACCAAAATGGAACATTTTTTCTTTTTCTGTTTTTTTTTACATTTGGTTCTTCTTGTTAAAATACCCGATACCGAAAAAAAAGTCAAAAAGTTGTTTGTTATATTTCAGTTTCGAATGTATCGAGCGTGCGCGTCGACGTTGAATGTTGAATATAATACATTTTTTCTTCGTAATTTGCAAAACACTTAGTGTGTGGTTTCATACACCAGAAACGGTTAGAAGGTTGAAACAACGGTGACTGCAAATGTCAGCGCAGGCGGTCGCCCCTCGACAATTGCTCCGCACTGACTGGACCGATGATTGATCAGTGTTTACTGCGTCGCAACCGCCCGCGCTGAACAAAGGGGGTTACATCACCGAAATTTCGCTCAGCTGTAACCCAGATTCGGAAGTATTAGAACTCGTCTTTGTATAGACCCGATTAGGTTTGAGTATAAAAGGCATTGCACACCATAAAAATCGTCTCCGAGTTTCCACCAGAATTCAAAATGTTCGGGCCCTTTATCAAAACAACGTCGAAGAAATGGCCAAAAATGAGCCCCCAATAGCCCTACACGGCCTTTAACTTCAATGTAGAGCGCGATCCCTGCCCAGTCTTCTCAACGGCCATTGAAAAAAGCAAACAACTGAAAAATCGACTCATCTAAAAACGTACGATGATTAAATGATCAAAACTATCTCCTATGATGCACGCATCGAACTCTCCTATGATGCACGCATCGAACGAAATGCATCCCATTCAAATATTTTTTCGGGGTCAATTTTCAGTTGTTTGTTTCGATCAGTGGCCGCGCTTGGGCTTTACACAGAAGTTCGCGGCCGTGTGAGCTACTTGGGTCTCTTTTTACCTGTTTTCCGCCGTTGCTGGTGCCAAGTGCCCTACAGCTTTCGATTTCCGGTGGAGACTAGTAGACAGTTTCCATCGCGGACACCGTCGTTAAGAGTTCACGTTTTTGAAAGCTTACTTCTCCACAATATTACGGAAGAACTCCCAGACCACAGTCCTCGTAACAGGGTAAAATTCCATGACGTGGACATTACGGCTTCAAGAGAAGTATGAAATCAGCGATTGAGCAAAGGACGACGTCTCCAGGGGTGATAAAAGTTCTGACTTCTAGTTGCCTTTTTTGGCCATCAGATTTTCAAGAAACGCCTCCAAAAGTGGAAAAAAACGGAAATACCACCATGGCTGGTCGAGAATCTATGATGAGCAAACTTTGCTATCCAGATGGCTTCTGTCATTTCGATTCATACTTTCCGCAACTCTGAGAAAAGGTTCCGCTCAGCACTGGTGGTCCACCCGTCGAATTTCACGCAGCATGCAACCTGGCTGGCTAGTAGAGCAAGTGAAGGTAAGCTTTGTTCGTATCGAAGCGAATTTCCGGTACTCAATTGCGACACGCATTGCAAGCAAAATCGCACTGGTAACAAGTGTCAAGCGTGCCGTTGCGTAATTTTTCGAGATTGGAGCGACCCCCCACCATCAACTTTTTCAAACTCCAAAATTTTGCGATCCCCTTAGGCAGTTTATATTTGATTACTAAAACTATCAGACGCCGAAAATTCGTCCAATTCGGGCTCAAGCGTCTTAAACCTGATCAATTATACGATGCTTCCCTTTGGTGACCAACAATATCGGAAATTTCTGAAATGCCTTCACCAAATTTTCATTGTTGGACCGAAATTTCTGCGATCTTCATTTTCTGACCTTCATTTTCGAGCCTGAATTTTTGCGGCCCCCAGCCCCGCCCGTTGCGGAATTTTGCAACCTCGCTTAACCCTGCTGGTAACACGGGGTCCCGGCACAATTACCTTTAGTCTGCGTGCTGCACCAGCGGGGGGCAGACAACAGGCACTCTGCTGTGGGCGGAGCCAGAGGGGCAGGCCCGACGCCCCTCGCCGCGGACGAGATGGCCTCCAGAGTGCCTCTTTCACGAGTGTTTCGATTTGATTACTTCCTCACTGTATTTCTGCGCTAATCGTCTGTATTCCACTGAATCGTGAGCTACTGTGTTGCTGATAAACAATTCTATTCGATGAATTCACTTCTCAAGCTCGCTTTTGTAGCTTATAATGTGGAAGGCCGAAGCTGGACACAAATTCGTATTTTTTTCACTTCCACTTCGCACAATTTTTTTAATTTTGTAGCACTACCTCGCACCCCTCGTATGCAAAGTAATTTATTGCACAGTGTGTATTTTCTCTTCTGAGCCTTCTTTCTCTTCTGCCTTCTGCACAGTTTTTTAAATAATATTAGCGAGTACTTGCTGAAGCGGAATCAGCATTTTCTCGTCATAGGATTACTCCCCAAATTGTTTTAGGGGAAAAGCAAATTCTTAATTAATTTTTCTGAAGAACCAGAGAGTTATGTGGAAAATTTAATAAGCTTTCGAACGAAGTTAGAAAACGGTGATGAGATTTCAACTTTACTGTTCAATAAAATTGTCACACTATCAGATAGAATTTTTTAAACATTAAATAGCATGTTTTCTACGCCAAAAATTGCTCTAAAAACAAACACCACTTCAGCAATGAGAATCTCGAATTTTTGTGCCGTCGCTGGTCTTTTTCATGTTTTTTTATTCATTGATGTCCATTTCAATTTTAGTTTTTGGACAATTGAATTTTCCTTCAGCAACAAAAAAATCTCGTTACCTTCTATGACTTTTAGTTACTGCCTAATAAAACTAACACAGAAATAATTTTTGAAAACTCGTCCTACTTTTTTCGATTGGTGACTAAAAATGCTAACGAGGAATCAGTAAACACTCGAGTAATTTAGGAAATTCGTTAAAAATATTTCACCAGCCTATGATTTTTTCAGTAAATTAATTTACTTGGAAATGAAAAGTTGTCAAGAGGGTTCAAAAATCTTTTCATAGGGGCAGTATAATTGGAATAGATAAAGTCAAATGTGAATCAAGGAATAGAGGAAACAAATAACACTTGACTGTTTTAAAAAAAATATTTTTCTCCGGGGCTGCGTATTGGAAAGTGATTTAAAGCGTAAGCAACATTTAGAGTTACTGCAATACGCGAATAGGGATCTTATCATGATTCATTAAACATTTATATCCTTTAAATAAAAAAGAGAGAAGGGAATCTGAGAAAAGGACTCAACTTTTTCATTGAATTACCTTTGCGGAGAAAAAATGAAAGCATCATATTGCTGGTCAAGAAAAGTTTCATGTTAACAATGAAACATGAAAACTCTCATGAGTTAGGAAATCAATGCATTTAGGATCAACGTTTATCGGGAGGATTGCTATTGGGGTCGAATACAACTGTCTATCAGCATCTAGTACCTTGCAGTTCAGTGGAATACAGATGAATAGTGTAGAAATACAGTGAGGACGCAATCAAATCGAAGCACTCGTGAAACAGGCACTCTGGAGGCAATCTCGTACGCGTCGAGGGGCGGAGTCGACCCGCCCAACTGAGACACGCCCACCCGAGAGTGCCTCTTCGGGCGCTCCCTGCACCACCGATTGCCTGCAACTGTGAACCGCAATTTCCGGGCGATATAGAAAGTGTCTACAGAATATCAGAAAGTCATAAGACGTCCTCTGGCAGCTCATGTTACAGATTTAAGATGAATGAAGTATGAATAGAATTTTTGCTCGCTTTTTTTCACAAATTCTTCGATTTTCGGAGAAACATTTCAAACCCTAATCACGCCGAAGTCAAAATAAAAAAATCCAATCATCCTATTCAAAGCACTATTTGGGAACCTCACAGCATGTCAGAGAGCCGTTCGGAATATGTCTTCTCCTGCTTATCTTCCATTATTAGCTCTTCAACTTTACCATCTCATCCATTTTTCCGTCTTCAAACAATACAATGTTTCCGAAACTTTGGATACACTGAAAAATACAGGCACGTTTACATGGAAAGTTGCAGAAAAAGGTTAAGAAATCGTTGAACATACAGTGTAGATTGCAGTGCGAAAACTGTTAGCAAAACATACAAGTTGAAAATTGGAAGAGCCCATATCGCGGCTCCACGTCAGCCCAGTCTAAAATAGTGCAGTTCTTGAATGGTCATATCAATAAAATAATACATTTGTCACGTTTCAGAATAGGAACCAACAAAGGGGAGGCGAGATCGCATGCTGTGTCGAAGAATTTTGAGATTTCCAAGGCACATAGCGTCGACTACTAGACCTGGACAGTTCAAATTCACTGGAAGCCCAAACCAATGTTCAAATAATAGTATGGGTGATTTATAAAATTTTTCTTCAAAGTTTTTTGCTTTAGAGAACTTTTCCTTCGTGAGTAACTGCAGGTTCTCACCCAATTACTCCGCCTTGAGAATCACGGATCAACATTTTCCAAAATTTTCAGGAACGAACGTGAAATTCATGCGAATTTCGGGTAAATTGAAAATCCATAACTCTCCAAATTCCTTCAGATTCCCGCGAAATTTTCATATCAATGAAACCGGAAGAGAAAACTGAGTTTAAAGAATTAGAAGTTTGTGTACTACAATAAAAGGCGCATATGTAATGTTTTAATTGGACAAAAGTGCCGTATTTTTCGTGGAGCAGGGAAATTTGAATAGACTTCAGAGTTCTGAAGATGGAGAGACAATTGGCACGTGTTTTGGAGAGATCAAGAGTAATGACAAAAATGAACAGCGAGTAATCAAGAAAGCAAAAGGAGAGCGTCGTTCTGATCTTGTGGTGAGAGCAAGGCGCGAGAGGAGACTCCGCGTCTCTGTCCAAAGCAGTGTCGTCCCTGCCCAACTCGTTTCAAGTGCAAGCAAAACTATGCGCGCGGCAAACGCCGGAACTCGCGACATTCGATCGAAACACACCGGATTATTCTATCATATCGCGAGTTCTGGTCATTGTCCCGATCATGCGAAAAAAATCGTTAAGCCTCCGCTTGAAACGCTAGATTTCGTGATTTGTTACACTCCTCTCAACCGGCCACCGACCCCTGCGAGTGTGTGAGTATCGTCGCATTCGGCGTTTCGTGTGATATGTATCACGCGCGCGTCTGGAGTCTTCTCGACCGCGATTGTCTATCACTTACTCTTTGGATCTCCATCGTACGGGGGGCTCTCTCATCTGTCTTTGGCCATCGTAGAGACTGTCAACGGTTTTCCTCACCCAATAACTTTGGAATCGTAACCTAATCGGTTTTTTTACCTCAAGAAATTGATGCAGCTTTAATTTCGTGGGAGTTTCACCAGAAGTGTGTATTCAACAATGTGGTGATATAGGAAGTGTGGCGAAACTGGATTTAGACTTGAAGGCAGCGGACACGCTCGAAGAAGTTGTTGAGATAACTACGTTTCTAGAGTCGCATGGCTCCTAGTAGACTGCTCACGCAGTTGGAAGCGTCAAAAACGAGTCAAAACTACTAAATTTCAGCAATGCAAATCGAAAAATTTCTGCAACCCCGCCCCTGAGCTTCTGCAACCCCGCCCCAAAATCCAAACTCGTCCAGATTGATAGTACTAATACGGTCACTTTGGCTGGTTTTTGATGCTTCTAACGAGGCGAACGTTCCAGTACAGGCTGTAAGAAGATGTCGACTTCTCTACTTCAACCGTTTTGTTGCTAATATTCGCTGTTTCAACCGCGCGCCGTAAAACTTGTCCACTTTCACCCGATAACAAAATAACCGTTATTCCTCTATTTGCACACAGTTTCCGTTCGTTTGTTCGTCAGTTCCCAATACAACCAGCTCCAAACCTTTGATTTACGTCATAAAATCGATACCATTTCTGAGCGTGTCTGCTGCCTTTAATATATTTATTAGTGGCTTTCTGATGTTCCGGAGAAGAAACATTGACATAACATTTGATGAACAATATGGGCATTAGAAAAAATAATTTGCACATGTGAAGATACGATAAGTATGCAAGGAAGAATTTAGTCTCAAATTTGTTTTTAAAACTTGGAAGTGCTGCAGAATCAGTGTGCCAGGAGGGGAAGTTTTCGAACGCCGTGTTAGTGAATTGCGTTTAGGCTACCCACATTTGACAGCTCAAAATGGTCCAAATGAAAGCATGTTCGTTTACCCAGGCATTGACTTTCCTTTAACCATTTAAACCCATTTTCGAGGTGCATACTGTGTCGGTAAACGCGCAAAGGGATTACATTTACCCTATTCTTAAAGGCAGCATACACGCTCAAAAACGCTATCGATTTTATGAGGTGAATCGAAGGTTCGGAGCCGGTACTATTGGAAAATAACTAAAAAACCTCGGAAAAACTCGATTCTGGTAAGGAAATAACAAGTTCTTTTTTCTATGGGAAATGGATTTGGACGAGGCTTCCCGCAATGTGGAGGCGTGGCCGGACGAGCACTCTTGTTCAATTGTTGGTAGGCGCGTCGTTCGCCCGAATTCACCGCATCATCACCATCAGCTGATCGGTTTTATTTTTTTTCATCAGCACGGTCTTCATTGTTTCTTGTTTTTTCCTGCTTACTGCTCTAAACAATATACTCGTTTATTCTTTCAAAGCATGACGGTTTGTTGTAAGTTTTGCCCGTATCCGTGTCTTGCTGATTTTTTAAAGAACTTGGATATATTATCGTAAGTTAGTGTGCTTGCACTACGTTTTCGCATTAAAGGCACAGTACACCCTCACACATGAATTTTGTGTTTTTTATTTGATTGTGTAGTAGACCCCTCCTGTATAACACAAGCCAAGTGCGAGATCTCAATTCCTCCAAATAAGCGAGATATAAGCGACCACCACGGGCCCGACCCCCTTCGCTCACCACCACAGGCCCGACCCCCTTCCGGATTTTCGACCTCGATATCGGCTGGATGGATGGATGAAATCTTGAGAACTCGTGTTCTTCAGTCCATCGCCAAATTGTCTCCTTATCCTGGCTCGCTCTCGCGCAACGATTGCGAATGAGAAGAAATACAGGCCTGGGACAACTCGTCCGCCAATTTTCCACCCTCAAAGTATAGGCACCTTTAAGAAGCCATAACTCTGTTTATAGGTGGTCTTGGAAGATTTCAGAGATACCACTGTGATCAGCGTATGACCCTCTCCATGATAAGCATAAAAACTCAAAAATAATTTGCTGGGTGTCCTGTGCCTTTAAAGAAATGCATGTTCTGCATTCTGGCAGCGAACAGGTTTTTCGATTTTCAAAAGTTGTATCAGCATCCCTGGTCTACGTTTTCGTTTCTAAAATAAAAAAAATATTGGATTCGTAACTCATACATAAATATCATTAAAAAAAAGCTTATGTCATACCCCTACGTCAAAATTTTGCTCAAGCAGGGATTCCCATCTTTCCCTCCTCTCCAAGAAAATTTAGTAGATGTTTCACACCTACGTGAGAATTTTTGAATGTTCAGTTTCCCAATCAGTGGCGGAGAATCCCGGCGCGGCACATATTGTTACCCTATCTTCGGATACCTTCGCGCCTTTTTTAGGGCATCGTCATAGTAAAAAATATGTTACGTTAAAACACCTCCAGTCGCCGTCGCGCGGCGTGGCTGGAACGTCCCGGCGCGATGGAGCGCGCTCTTCACAGTACATATCCACCGCTAGTCGCATCGTGATGAGGCCCTAGCCGCGCCGCGCGGCGACGACTAGAGGTTTCTTAACGTAACATGGTAAAAAAATAGTATTAATGACTATTCTGGAACTTTCGATCGTAATTTCCCAGTTTCTGACCGTGAATCTGACAAAACGGGGCTATCCTAGCGGGGGGCACTATGGTGCGATGCATTTGATCGCGCCCATTTTACTATGCCACAATAAATTTGAGCATCTACCCAGGGTTTTCCTCCGCTGCCAAAATCAGGAGAGTCATTGCGGCATGGAGGAATGGGCGTGGCCAAGTGCGATACAACAGTGCCCCCCCCCCTCCCAAGAAAAGTATATTCCCGTGATGGAAATCTAGTGGGAAACCTATATTTTGTAATGGTTTGCTCTGCCAAGGTCCTCCTTGAGTTAACCGCTTCTAACACAGGACGGTGCACGTTAGTATACGAATACGTTCTGTCGAGTTCCGGCAGAGCTGCGACAGAAAAAAAATCGCAGAAACTTTGCGAAATAACACCGAGGTTCACCACCTTTGGCCAAAAATGTCTATGACCTTCTCAACACCCGTGCTGTTGCGACAACCCGACCCTCCTTCACCGCTGTAGCTTACGATGCTTGACCTTTTGGCTCCTGGCGAAGTGCCAGCTGAGGGTTACGGTATTAGTCGTGGCGGCACCAACTGCGGCGCGGGCCGGCGCACCTTTGACCTTTTCAGAGCAGCTTTGGAGCTGAAATTCGATAAAGATCATAGCTATTGATTCTCTCTGAGATTCAGAGCTAAGGAAGGAGGCTGCGCGACGAAATCGGCTGCGAAAGGCCTGTGGTCACAGACCTAGTTTCTAGCGAAGTTTAAGTCTCATTTCTTTTGAAACGATGATACTATTAGAGGTGTGTGTCACAGCTACCCTCATAGCAAAGCATTTATAGACGAAAATTTCGTCGATCTGCGCGCGATCCGCGGCGAACGCCAGGCAATCTCCCACATCCGACCTATTCTAGGAAGTCTTTTTATCATTACGTGCATAATAGAACACCCATGGAATGATGTAAACGGATTTGAGCTGATAAGTATAAATGTGCGCCGGATTGCGCCGCCGTTGTTCCCGCTACGACTAATACCGTAACCCTCAGCTGGCACTTTCCCATAAGCCAAAAAATGAATCTCCGTTAGCTGCAACCGCTTGAACCTGCTTTGTTTTCAAATTTATCAGAAAATCACCACTTTTCAAAAATTGGTGTGATATTAGAACTTGAAATTTTCTACTTTCTCATTTCCTTGTCTTTCGTTTCCTAAGGGTTTGTGTTAACATTATGATGTTTCAGGATTTATTGAGGGCTGACGAGCACCATGAAGTTGGAGCGCCGCAAATTCATCGTAAGTTGTTTGGTCCTGTTTCTTGCATACTGGATTTGAAAGTTGATCATTGGCCGGTGAGATTTCTTGTTCCAGTCTGAACAGTAGCGGCATTACCCGTTCGCGACTTCACTGCGCAACCCCCCCCCCTATATATAGGAAAAGTTTTGCCGGCCTTAGGTTTGCATCCAACAGTGTACGGCTTAGGTACGGAAGGTGTTAGAGATCGCGAGGGCTTGAAATCATCGACCTTTGCCGGAAGGAGTGGGGATATGTAACTAGGTGAAGATAGATGATCACATCTCCAACGGCGTGCAGCAGGGTCAAGCGGTTCCGTTGCTCTCCGGACGCGAAGGAAGGCGACGTAAAATCTTTGGGCTGAAAATGAAAGACCCTCTCCGTGCTCGTTGGTGGAATAAGGGATGTAGTGAGGATATCAGCAGGAAAAAACAGAATAAAAGCTTCAAGAAATCACATTTTCTGAAGAACTCCAGTCCCACAAATCTCGAAAAAAAAATTCACTTATGGGGAGTGAAAGTTTCACACGTTTTTCAAAAACTCTGGTTACCGAAGATAGGGGGATTTCTTTCAGAGCCAAATTTACCTTGTTCCTTCGAGCGCGACGGCAGAAAAAGCGGGAAAGTGTGGAAGGAAAGGAGACGCAGTATACGCGCGCAGACGCACGCGACGGACGGAAATAAATTTAGCTCCGAAACAGAGGATAGCTCTGTTGCGGTTTGGGCAACGGTCTGCTTACCCTTTGGCCTGGCAGGTTTTTGACCGTGCATAATGGGGGGGAGGGGTTGCAAAAATATTCAAGCAGAAACCAAGCATTCGTAAATCGAGGAGGGAATTGTGAAAACTTTATAGTAGACTTTTTCAAAGAAGGGATGTTAGAAACAATTTTCGATAAGTTTTCGGTCACCAAGTGAGGGGGTAGTAGCTCCTTTGAGATCCGCCACAATACCCGACCGGGTCCTGATCCTCGGGTCCGTACCGAAGGGAATCAGTCACAAGGGAGAACGAATGTATATCTTTTTCGTCGTTTAATGGTGCTATTTTCACTTGCACAGTCATATTTTAGGGAGCTTTTCAAACTGTTCGCATTTGAAGGTAATCAATTGCAAAATTCAAAATGGTCTGCTAAGCCCCTGATTTGGCTTACGATGTCAATCAGAATTTGAACCTCTTCTGTGTAAAACTCGAGATCCGATGCCTGAAAGGAGTTGGCAAGTGGAGGGTCAAGCGGGTCGTTAGGCAGGACCTCAGTGGAGCAACGACCACTCCCCTTGCTGATCGAAATATTCGAAAGATTTCACGATAATCGCCTCAAATGCTTGTTTTTATGCCGACATTCTCACAACCCCACCCTAAGGTTTTATTTTTGAGCTAAACTTCTTGCGACCCCCGTCACCAGCCGTTAAGAAATAACCCAACCGTGCCTTCGCAACTTGCCCCGTATTTATAACACTTTTTTTGCAGTTTAAAATTTATGTGGCCTCTTCTGACCTTAAGTATTCTTAGACCAGAGGTTTTTCACACTGCGCTGTTGGTTGAATGAGTTTCGTTCGAAATCATTGAATGGAAACTCGTGAGCAGTGCCAACTCTCCTCTTTTCGAGCTCAGATGAGAATACAATGGGGCAGAAATATCCGATTAATGCTTCAGAGTGTTCAAGCGGATTCTGTCCCGCCTGGAAAGGGGTGTATGATCCGAAAATTCTGGAAGTTGGAATTTCGGGGGAGGGGCAGGGTTGAGCACGCCGTTGCTCTAGTTCTCGGTGGAGTTACGACCCCCTGTTGACCGAGATTTTGGAATTTTTTCGTAAAAAAATTTCATCCCCCCGAGATGAAGAATTGCTCTAGCTTTTGTGGAATAATTGCTTCCTCATTTAGCTTATCAAGCGGTTCAGAGTAAATTCCCTTTTTCTCCCGAATTTTCGCGAGCCGCCCCCTTAATTTTCATCTTTTAAATTTTCTACGACCCCTTGTTGCGCTGGGTCGCAACCCTTCTCAACCCTGGAGAGGGAAGGTGTAAAAATTCCTGGACAAGAATTAGAAATACCGAAGCTCGTCTAAGGCAGGCATTGTAGATTTTATGAAGATTAGTATCCGCTGCGATTGCTGTCGCTTCCATACGCTCTTAATATTATCCAAATGAGTCCATTTTGATGCACGACTGCAGGGTCAGGCTGGGTTGCGAAATTTTGAAGCGGGGGTGGGGGGTCGCATAATTTTGGCCCGAAAACGAAGGTTAGGGTAGAGATCGCAAAACATGGGTATGTTCCACAAATGAAAATTTGCGGAAGATACCCTAAAAATTGGTCACCAAAGGGAAGGGTCGTAGAATTGTTTAGGTATTAGACACTTGAGCCCGACTACGGAACGATTTTCCTGCGTCTGACAGTTTCTGTAATTAGATATAAACTGCCCATAAATCGCGCCTTAGGGGAGGGGGTCGCGAATATTCTGGGTTTTTTAAAAAATTGATCGTGGGGGTCGCTCCGATTTCGAAAAGCTACGCAACGCTCGCTTGAGCCTGCATGACTGCAGTAGTGTCAAGAAGTATGAAGCCCCTACGCCACTGACTTTTTGGGGTGATTAAAATAGCGAGTTTCACCGCGGCCTGACGGGACCGAGTTCTCCTAGAACCGCATTGTAGTACTAATCACACAAAATAAATTAGAATGTCGTAGTCCATTCTAGAGTAGCTTGTGACACGTTACGTTGGCTTTTCAGTAACCGTTTTTAAACCTTTGATAAGTGCTCCGCATCAGGGTAAAGCGGTGTTGTGGAATTACCCGAATTTTCTTTTGTGAAAAAAAAACATTTTCAGAAACGTGTTCTGGTAGCGTTATCCTTGTTCGGCAGTGGTGTTTGTGGAGAGGTTGAATTTCGTACTCAATCGCGACATGCGCAAGGAATCAAATTCTGACTTGCATGTGGTACGTGCTTTTGTTGTCTCTTTGTATTTTAGGGTCTAGTTTTGATTTGATTATTAATCTTGGTTTTCTCGCTCCTGTATACGTAATTTCATGCTACATCCAACTTGGGCCGCAAGCTTTCTCGATTTCATCCCTTACCTAATTTTTCAAAGTTTCAAAGCGTCGTTTCTACAGGTGGGTGGGGAACTGAGGTTCTCACGATGAGCTGATCGTTGGTCAGTAAGGCCGTTATCATACTTCTAGCGACGCGCGACGCAATGCCTACCACCAATAGCGACCGAAAATCGATACGCCTGATCTGCACTGTCGCTGTTCGCGGGAAGTGTGATCCCGGCCTAACGTGAGCATAGAGAAAAATAGTTCTACCACCGTATAGCAACCCTGCCGTCGATTGATCGCGTTGTGTGTACCTCTACCAAACACACCAAATCCGTCCTTATTCATGCCTAATTTGACCGTTTTGTAGCGCAAACCGACAACGTTTATGATATGACCAGTCACTACGAGACTTGACGAATTTCATGACGATTCTGTGAGAACTCGTGTTACGGAAGTGCCTATACCTGCCAAAAGAGCGTGCTTTCAATTCTGTTTCGGATTAGAAAACAGTGCCCTGCAATACATACTGTGCTTCTCTGGGCTAAATGCCGGTCCGCAATCGCATCTCGACAGGCTTTGCGGCCCTGCGCAATCGAGTCGGAAGATTTTCCAGCGCCGCAGCCGCCGATCTGTTGACTCTAGGTGGGTTCTAGAAACTGGAAAGTAATGAAAATTGGAGAAAACTGTATAGAAAAGCCACATGGAGTCGGCTTTGGCTCTGGAAACTCGACTGACTCGAGGGTGTCGAGACGCTATTGCGGACCGGAATTCGGCCCAGATAAGCACATTACTTTTCATTTTGGAAAGTGAAAAAAGCTTGATATGAAGCTTGGGCAGGTGAAGGTGACAAAACGGTGTTATCGCGGTGTGAAGGGACCCAGTTCTATGGTCAGGCAGACCGTCGTCCAAGACCTCAACGAAGCTACGCCCCCCCCCCCAATGAAGACCAAAATTTTCTAAAAATGTCCCAAACTTTTCCGTCTCCCAGGTTGCAAAAAAATGTAAGTTTTTTTCTCCGGTGAAAAGTTTTTATGTGTAGAATTTCTTATTTCATAATCAATGCGCTTCCTACCCTACTGATGAGCCTCGGGGAGTGGTTTTTATTTGCTCTTCGTGAAGATTCTGCGGTTTCCGCGCTCCAAAGCCAAACCGACGTAGCTCGGTATGGATTTGGAGCACGGTTTTTCGACGGCTTGCCGCAGTGTAATTTGGAGTTTTGCTCTTAAACACCTTATTCTTTGGATTCTTTGGAGTATCCAGGCGATCTTACCGTGGTTTGTAGAGGGTAGGCCTAGGATGAAAATAGAAGCTTTGAAATCTCACGGTTTTTTTTTAATAAAAAAAACCAGCGTCGACCCGTTTCGACCTAAGGCGCGGTTCATGGCAACGGTATCGGACGGTGAGAAAGCGGTTTTCAGGCGATTTTCTCCGTAACTTTGAAGTTGTGATAGGGGTGTTAGGTACCAGTTTGTAGGGAATTTCACGGAAATTCCAAATCTTTTTTTCATATTTGTGAAAATCTAAAATTTCATGGGGGGGGGCTTACGTTGTCCCGTCTACGAAGTGAAGAATTAAAGCATTAATTTGCTCCATTAATGCATTTACCTCGTCTGAAAGTATCTCTCATGAGCTAAAACTGTGGTTCCAGTATTGCTATCAGATCTTTCTGTATAAAGACTCACTTGTACCGTTATAGAGCTGGTAATAATCCCTTTCACCTTTTTCTCCCTTTTACGAAATGCATGCGTTCCTTTTCATAGGAATTCTTGTTATCTAACTTTGTCATTAGCTTTTTCTCCATTGAAAACACCCCTTTTTTATTTTTGGCACGAATTTTTCACGACCCCCCCAACAACTTCAATATTGTGAAAGTTTTTACGTGCCCCCTGTTGTCCGGCAGGAGAACACCAGCCTGATTCTGCCGAGTTCTCCCACAACCCTGGTACCGCATGGCTTGTTTTTTTCATGTGGATCAAACGATACTGGCGTTAAAGATCCTCGGCGTAATCGCAAGCCGTGCTCTGAGTGCACAAAGCTTTCTTGTGGTTCAGTTTAACAAAATATAAATATAAATTTAGGACGTAACATACGCAAACGATAAAGAATAGGCTTAAAAGACTGCTTAGTGGCTCCAGACACTTGTTTCATTTACGCAACGCTGTGCACGCGAGCAGGACGAATTAGGCGTAATTCATGGTGAATTTGGTGCAATCACACACAACGCATTATATCAATGGCTGAGTTAGAATACGGCGCTCAAACGCGTTTTCTCCCTGTTCCCGTTACTATGACCGTTGGCGGAGACATCTGAAGAGTAGGGAACTAGTCGCGAAGTATGTATGATTCTAAACCCTTCCTGTCTTCATAGAACGTTGTCCAGCTACAATACGAATAGTACTTGAGTACAAAAACGCGCTTCTTTTCTGAAACATTTTATTAGGGCTATTTATGGGGTGCTGATTACGAGTCCGTTACCTTTTTCCCAATTTCCGAAAGATTGGCCATGTTACGGTAGCCAAGTGAAATTTAGATTGTCGTAAAATATGGTTACCCTTCCGACCTTTAGAACTTAAGAATTATACAGGATTAGTGATCTGCACCTCAAAAATTTCTCTGAGCAATGTTAGAGCCAAACACAGAAATTCGATTTACTAGGTACCGTGGCGCTACCATCAGCAACATGTCCACGATTGGTCATCCTCGAAATTCAAATAGGCCAACAGCAGGCCTTTGCGCCAATTTTCGGCGAAGCTACGCCCCCCCACTGTTGACCCGAATTTTGGAAAGATGTGAAAAATCTTCGCGACCCCCCCTCGACAAGTAGACATCAACTCTGCATTCAGCTTCCCGAATAACCCCCTGAATAGAAATTGTGACTGCGGTGTGAGTCTGCCTAAACTACTGTATAGCCACCGTACGTAGAATTTTATGATGGCCTCTGCAGATGCAGCTGTTCTCGCGTTGCAATCTGACCATCAGAGGGCAACTAACACTACCTCATTTTAGTTTTCCAAGTGGTTTAGAGAAAACTCCTCTTTCACCCAAAACTTCACGAGCTTCCCACCCCATTTTTTTCATTAATCTTCGAAATTTTTCTACAAAATCTATACGACCCCTTGTTGCGTTGCGTCGGAACCCTGCTCAACTCCATGCGACAGGCTCTGGAAAGCTAGCTTACCACGGATCTCAGATTCATGATTTTCGCATTCGACCGTGCATCGATAACTACCCATCTGCACTGGCTCGTCCCTTCACCAACTCAGGCTAATGCTATTGCGATTTAACCCAGTTTTCACTTTGTGTTTCAAACGCAATCTCTTTCCGAATCACTTCCTACTGAATGGGCTCCGAAAATTTGTATGCACGAGATAACAGTCTTCTAGACTCTGCATTTAACCACAAAAACTCATTCTGTATTCTCCCAAAAATTTTTGAAAATGTGGTTCTTACAGGTACTGGCAGGAGTCGATGGGATTGCGTGTTCTACTGGATGTGGAGGCAAGAAAAAAGGACTTTGATGCTTCGAAATTCGCTCATGGCGAAAATAGGAAATTTTGACTGATCGTTTGTGCCATGCATAAAGTGTTGCTGTTCTACAATACAATCCTTGTGAAGTCGAATGGTGGCAAAATGTTTATTATTGAACCCTTTATTGTTTTTATGCATCTGCGGACAGTTGAATAAATGTGCGGTGTTATGGCCGATGGAAGCGCAGTCCGGGAAGTTGCCGAGATGTCGTACTTCCGTGCCATGGCAGTGTGGAGAGAGAGGATCACCGTGCAAACCGACGTCATCCCATCCACGAAGATGGTTTTCGTCATGGGAAGGTTGCTGGCTGGCCGCATCTTCGGATTTGGTTGCTGACGTCGATGACCTGCAAGGACAAGTTTGTTACTTGTGCTAGAATTAGAAGCTTGGCACACCCACGGTGCAGTTCCTCAAAGGGGCCTCCCAAGCAGATTGCCGAACTTATCCCCTGCAAAACTAGTTCCACTGAGTTCCTTAGCCCACCGAGCAATACTGGATGAGGTGCTTGACAGCACACGGATTCCTCTCAGTGGTACCGGATCGAGAACTGCTCAACGAGAATGTTGAAGAAATGTTAGTCTGGGATAATACATCCTGCCATCAGCGACAGCCCTATGAATGGGTTCAAATCTCGTTGCGACATGGCCGAGGGTCAGCTGGATAACGCTATTCAGGTGCTGGGGACCCATAATCTGGGTGCATGATATTTCTCACTCGCGTCACGGTCCGGTGGGTGTCGCGCGTGCCGGGCTAAGGTTTTTCAGCGCTCAAAACTAATAAAACCGCCATCTTGGATAATCTTTGGCACCCAAACGAGTAATCGGCTATCGCTTGTGATAAGAAATGATTGCAGAAAAGTATGGTTTGTGCAACACGACTAGCGGTATTGAGCATCGGGGCCCCCATCAACTCCTGTTTCATAACATTCCTGTCGAAGCGATAAATCATAATTTCCCGTCAAAATTTGTTGGAACACGGATAATCGATACGTATGATTTGTTGGGAACCCGAACGGGGCCGCGAAGCGGACATGGGCAGAAACGTTTCGCACGAGAGTGCTGACGGGGTGACTCCTCAGAGTTTCTCCGCCGCCGCGACTCCCTGAGCGTCGTCAGCGAGCGGCGGCAGGAAATGCTTTGGACAATTTACTACCGCAGCGAGGAACAGCGACGCCAATAGATTCAAGCTTCCTTGTTGACTTGACAGTGAATTCGATCTTCTAAAGTCGTGTTTTTATTGCTTGCAACGTGCCGCCGGTCGCTGCAACTCTGCAGAGCCCTTACCATGGAAGCGTAGCGATTTCCATCCAAAATTTACGTCGGAGCTCATCCGCGGCGCTATTTGCTGATCAGTGACATCTGCGACTAAGTTTATTTTGAGCCTATAGTCGACGTAAAATTTTTCGAAGGTTCTGTTCTTTCGATATTTGCCCCAAATCCATGCATATTGAGAGTCAGTACACATTACGCACTATATTTGACATATGTGGCTTTCCTCGAGCGTGTCCAGACGACTTGAGCCGTGACAGATGCTGTTAAAAATTTTTTTCTCACATTTGCCTTTTGCGAATGTAATAAACTTATAAACTTATAAGGAAGTCTCGAGAAAATCACCTAATAGGTGTAGAATCCAGTCTTATCCGGGTTGGAAGGCGCAGCTTTTAACCTGAAATGAAATTAGTGACCGAACAAGAAAACTGTTGATAAAAAAAAGAAAAAAAAACGGTTGTCCCAGCCATACCCCGGTCGACACATGCTGCCCGTCCCTAAAAAAGTATTCAGCAATGAAAAGGTCACAAACACGTGAAGATAAAACGTCAAAACAAATAAAAAACAGTGGAGAAAGCATGCCAAACGGGAGAAAATACAGGAAGGCATCAAGAAAAAAATCAACTAGGTTCTCATGAATCGATCGCAGCATATGATTGGCAATCGACGCTACGACATTTCAAACGACGGGGTGCGATTATGACGCACCCGTCTTAATTGATGGGTTTCGTTCGATTCTCGTATCAGGAGGCGGCCTTTGGATAGCGGGTGGGCGGCGTTCCACGTTTAATTACTCGGTGGCCCTCAAAATACGGCCACTTAGCCTCATTTTTGAGGCTTCCAAGGGCGTAAGCGTTGTGTTAGGACCCATATGAGCTCACTGGCATGGCTAACTCAACAGCTTTTGTGAGCGTGTATGCTGCCTTTAAGAATTCCATAGCCGCGTCAGGCGAGGGAAAAGTGCAGAACCTATTTTTGAACGAACTGTGGTGGAGGATTTTCTTGAAAAAAAGTTGTACGATTCCTTTCATTCAATCACAGCAGCGTTGAAAACCTGATGAGAACTACTTATAGTTACTTCCACTGTTAAGTCCACGTGCAGAAAGCTGCATCAATTTCTTGAGGAAAAAAAACGATTAGGTTGCGATTCCAAAGTTATTGGGTGAGGAAAACCGTTGACAGTCTCAACGATGGCCAAAGACAGATGAGAGAGCCCCCCGTACATTGGAGACCCAGAGTGTAAGTGATAGACAATGGCGGTCGAGAAGACTCCAGACGCGCGCGTGATAGACGGGGGTTGCCACACGAAACGCCGAATGCGACGATATGCGTTGAATGATGAGTCATGGGGATGAGCTGCCCGTCAACGGATTATCACTCAAAAGTCTGCAAATTGGACTTTAAGTTTTCTCCACTATTTTTAATACTGTGCACGTCCGGACAGGGGTTCTGTACACACCGAGGGAGGAGTTGTCCCGCCCTTTGCGGCTCTAATTCCATTCGGGACCATTTCGCTTTCATTAAGTGGCGTGACGTTTCAAGCTGCAAAAACGTGACAACTCCTCCCTCGGTGTGTAGACAGCCCCTGTCTCGTGCGCGTCACTGTTTGGAGTTCATGGTGTTTCGAGGCCGCTTTACACTTCTTAAATAACATCACGTTAATGACCAAGGATGAAATTCAAATACGAATGAAAACACGAAAAAAGTATAATGTTGCGTAGAGTTGCAACACGTTGCTTTCTTCAGAGGTGAGCGGGCGCTCGCGGAGCGGCGCAGCACTTGAGCGTACCTTCTCGCAACGACGGTGGTGTTCCTCATCAATGCACTGTTCAAATCAAAAATCTGAACGCATGGAGTGGGAAAGAAGCATCCACTTCTGACTAGCAGTCGCTGCGTTACGGACACAATCTGAGGCCGTATTATTGCCTCGATATTTTTCTGCTGTATGCTTAGAAACATTATGAAAGGAGAAAATTCGAGTCAATCTGTATGTGTGGAAGGAAAGGTGAACAGGTATATGTCGAAAACACATTCTTCACATAATCTTACAATACATTTCATCAGCTTGATTAGACTTAACACATCTGAAAAACGGGACGTCGGTGGTCCCGCTTGAAGAGAAAATGGACTTGGCACATGTGAGAGTGGCAAAAACCGACCTCTCCGGATTGGGCTTGCGCAGTGCTTATTCGAAAGAGGATCAAAAAGTAATGTGGTAGGCCGATTCGCAGGTCGATTGGTCCCGTTTGGTCCGAGAACGGGACGTCGGTGACCGAGAGTAGTTTTTCAAAGCCAAAATCACGGGGGTGGCGCTAGGCCGGTAATGCCTCCAAGAGGTTTTAGCTGTTTAAGAAGAGTCTATACCCAGCGTGGTTGTGGTCGCGAGCACCATGAGTCCGAGCGAATGACGATGACTGTGTCTGCCGGGGCGTTGATGCGGCTAAAAATCATTAATTTTCACTTTCGCCTCCATAAATTGGTATATCATAGTCGTGTTCAACTCGTCCTCGACCTGCACGGTTGCTGTGAAGTCAAATATTTACATCAATTTGATATCTAGCTCCAGTTTCCGTACTTTCGATTGATTGTGTTAACCCTATATGCCTTGTTTGCCGGGTAAGACATGCGTGAGCTCAAAATGAAGTGCTCTGGGTGCTGATTCTAAATATGCCCCCGACAACCCAAACGGACCACTTTGAACGAAGTTATGAGGAAGCGGCGCTTTCCGGCGGAAAAAAGCCCCTAAAACGCCGTTTTTCCCGAAGTCGCTGGCGGTATTGTAGGTTGAACAACCCTGCCGCTCTTTGAGGGAATCTGGCAGACATCGTAGCTATTCTGGCCCCCGAGGGAGCAAGGCAAACTCCAAGAGACTAAAGGAGCTGGTTGCTCAGAGGTTCGCGGTTCTTGTCAAATTGTTTCCTACTCAGGGCTTACGTGAAGCGAAGTTGCACCTGATTTTTTGGCTTCTGCTACTGAAAGCACAGTCCGCTGCGGCAGCTGGCAAAGCAAAATATTATTCGTTGTTGTCTCCGACCTGATGCACATTCTACCGACCCATCCGAAGGACCTCAAGTGTTGCAAACTATGAAGATCATGGCAAGGGATTTGACTCAAACTAGCAATATTTCCTCTGGTTATGTTAGATCTTTTCAAAGGCAGTGCTCACAATAAAAATCGTATTCTAGTTTTCGATGATGTGGAGTAGGTAAGTCCACGAAGTAGAGGTAAATAGGGAAAAGTCTCCACAGAACTCAAATACCGTGGAAAACCTGTTTAAAGAAACCTCTGTAATAATTCATCACGCCCGTTCGGTGTGTTTCGGGAGCAGGGTCAAGCAATGTACAGTGCGTTTCATAATTATAGGACACCCTCGAATTTCCCTATAACACTACTCCCGCTATCGATGGGGCTTTTCTGTCAAAACTATAGTAATCAGCTTTAGAATTCACCATTACAGTCATATTTCCAGATCACACGAGCATCTCATCTTTTTTAGAACACAGCTTTTCGTTTTTTGGACTGTTTCGTAATTATAGGACACCTTAGGTAATACGCATTTTTCTTGTTCCTACGAGCGAACTAACGACAGTTCCATAGCGAATATTTTCTCTGCCCCTGTTGTACACCTCATTCAGGTGACTGAAGACACTTTTTGGAAGTTCTCAGTAGACTGTCGTGTTGATTTATTCGCAGTCCTCTAACACATCACGTTTCCGCTCTTCCATGGCCTTCATTTGCTGGCGGCTCGACGTACCAGGGTAAAATAGGCAAGGTAGCAACCAGGATGTCTGACGAGAGCCATTTGTCATGATTTGATGCGAATTATCAATGAAGCGTACGCGGGCCAGGGCCAGACTCACGCAGAATTCGGTGTCGAGCATATTTGCACAACCATTAGAAGGTAACTTTGTGCAGCACAACATCGGATAAACAGTGAAAAGGAAGGTATCTTTGTTTAGAGAGGTTCACGGGATGACTCGGTTCAATTTGGCTTAGCTAAATAGGTCTACCGGCTCGGGGAATTTGAACTGCCTGATCGGTGTTGCATCGCGGATGTTCTTGGGAAGGAAGGGCAGCTGATTCCTTTCTATTCTGCCAACGCGTAACTAGATGCCTCCGAGGGCGCGGCCTGTAACGCCGCCCTATTCCTTGTAGCGAGAATTTACGGGTTTTAGCTACGATAGCTAAAACCCTCATATTCTTGTGTCGACGGTACAAGGAAGCAAATCCTACGGGTATTCTGCGTTAAAACGAAGGCTAAATTCGATACATTGATCTATCTGTCGCTAAACCCGTATATTCCCGCTATAATGTTGTAGCGAGAATCTACGGATTTAGCGACAGCCTGTGTCGAAATTCATTCATTCATTCATTCATTTATTACGCCGTATAAGACAAGCGTGAGATAAAACGCTACAATAATTGTGTAAAACGACCCTAATACATATTTAGAAACTCAGTAACTTCATACCAGCCATACGTTTGAAAGAACCGTAAGTGAGCATATTTGGTAAGGCGGTATACTTTAGCTTCAAATAGATTAAGCCTGCCCTGCATGTAAACATGTGCCTCCTCAAATTGGTTCTAGGCATTGAAAATGAGATCTTGACCTGTCCTCCCCTGGTTCTCGATTGTATCAAACTGTAGAATCGGGACACTCTAACACCAAGCTGCCCAGATAGTAGTTTGAATACCATACACGCGTCTCTTAGCCTTCGACGAGATTCCAACGAGTTTAGATTGAGAATAGTGTTTCTCATCTTAGCACACGGTATCAATGAATAATCAAATCCTTCTGTCCGAATCAAGAGTTTCCTAGTGTAGTTGTTCTGAACCCTTTCTAAAACATCGTTATCCCTTCTTTTATATGGATTCAAGGCCGTGACTCCACTTTCAACTATAGGTCTCACATATGTTTTGTATGCCTTCATTAGAACACTTCTATTTTTCGTGGATAAACCTTTGAAAATTCGATACGTCTGTAAAAAGCCTTCCTTTGCAATATTTTATAATGTTCTTGAAAATCTAGTTTGTTATCGTAACAAAACCAAGATCTCTCACCTGAGACACAGTGGAATTTCAGTATCCCCTATAGTGTAGGTATTCGGGAGGTTGGACACCCCTAATCTCATATGCGCCGATTTTTCGGGTGCTATGGGTAAGCCCCACCGATTTGACCATTCCGCAACTTTGTCTATTGCACTTTGTATCGCCTCCATTTGCCCTGGTTCACTGATCTCACCGTATAGTTTTATGTCATCCGCGAACTGTTGTACTTTTACAACAGAGTTTTCGACAAGGCCTGGTAAATCAGCTGTATAAATGTTGAACAGTAATGGCGATAATACTCCTCCTTGAGGTACGCCGCTTTTTACTACTCTGATGGAAGAAAAAGACGAACCAACTTTCACTTGGAATGTTCTTTGTTTTAGATAGTTAGAAATCCAGTTGAAAATATTGGGGTGCAATTTTAGTTTCTCAACCTTATGCAGAAGTTTGCTATGCTCAACCTTATCAAAAGCTTTTGAAAAGTCAAAGTAAATCACGTCGCAGGCTTTCCTTTCTTCCATGGATTTGGTCCAGTCTTCAATGGACTCCAACAGATTTGTCTCCACCCCCCCCCTCACTAAGTCTCCCCTCACTAAGTCTAGCACATGATTACCTCTTGTCGGTGTATTTACATGCTGATTCAAGTTATGACTCAGTACAAAATCCACAAAAGAGGCTTTTTCAGCTGAAACAGGTTTACTCAAGTCGCCCCAATCAATATCAGGATAATTCATATCACCTACGATTATTGATGGGTGCTCGCATGTGAGCAAGTCGCTCATGGCTTTATTCAATTGATCCCCAAAGATAGTCCTACATGATGGGGTACGATATACTAAGATGAGACGCAATTTCTGATTCGCATGAATAACGTCGATAGCCAAAAGTTCGTAGGAATCAGGTACAGATTCAGAAAAGATCTCAAGAAAACCGATATTATTTCGAAGCAGGATCAATACTCCTCCACCTGCCTTCGTTGGTCTATCACAACGTATGGTCTGGTACTCTTTACATAATGAACATAACATCAATGGTACGCAGTGATTGGGTTTTAGCCATGTTTCAGAGAACAGGTACAAATCAAAACTTTTTCTCAAAACCAAGTCAACATAGATAGCGTTTCTCGGAAGTGATCGAATGTTGGAATAAAAGCATGATACGGTATTCAGATTAGCCTGAGAAGTGCTATCTAGTTTAAAGTTGGTGTTGTTGTTCCCGTCGAGTCTAAGTTCCGCTGCGCATTCACTACCGTCTCCTCACTGGAAGATTGTGTGATGAGTACAGGCGAATTTGCTCGTAACATAGACTGACGGGTTTGCCATGCCTCGCGTCTCCGCTTTAACTCCGTTGGAGTTAGCGATTCTCTGAGGAATACGCTAGCCAGGGAGAAAAAACGTAGCCTCGGGGCTGACTTCAGAACTTTTCGCTGGAAAGAGCGAGCAGGGAGGACCACCTTTAATAAGCGGTTCTTCCCTGCAGTTCTTGCACCCATACGATAAACCATACAAGGTCGACATTCAACTTCAAGAAAGTCTAATATGTTGCTAACATACGCGAAATCATGACATACACGTTCACCACCATTTACTGCATCACTCTCCGGGACACCTATCATCACTACTGATCTTAGGCGTTCAGCCTCGTGAAAAGAGTCAAAGTCGCTATCATTAACTGGCAACATCGAATCAATAACCGGGGCATCACTGACCTTCTTTTCGAGCTCAACAACTTTTTGGCGGAGTTTCTGATTCTCCTGGGTAAGGCTATCGATCACCTGATCCTTGTGTGCGAGAACAAGGGACAGCTGCATATTGATTGCCACGAGTGCCTTTTTGACGCATGCAGGGACCGTCTTTGATTTTGCCACTTCTTCCATCACTTTGAGAATATCTTCTTCTCCAGATTCTTGCGATGCTGTCGTTGACTTCTTCTTTTTGCTTAATAGAGGCAGTCGGAGAAACGTTCATCATTGGTAAAGAAACGATACACTGCAATCAAGAAAACACCTGTTCAAGCGACCGTGGTATATTTTAAGTTGTGGGTCGCACACAACTCCCGCTTGAGCTGGATCTGATCACAATGCAATGAAGTCAGTCTTGAGCTGGATCAGATCACGGTAGGACGATAGTTTGTCGGTCAGGTCCGGAGTTCACCGAAAACAGTAGAGCAGAGAGCAGCGTGTAGGAGGCAACCGCTCAGCGCCGCCGACGAACGACGAATGACCAACTGAGGCTAAACTTTCCGTAAGTTACGTAAGGTGCAATCTCAAACCCGCGTTGGCTACGCGGAACGCAGGGATGCCGTTCGAACTGTGTTGGTCCAGTCATATCACGGAGTGATTGCTCGACACTCTGTGGCTGGCCGTGGAGGGTGACCCGTTGTCGCTCTCTGGGAGACCATGGTGAGGACAGTTTCGACCATTGGGATGCTGCAGGCCGTGGGGAAGAAACGACTGTGCGGTCGATCGCAGCTGGGATCGCTTTTCTAGTGCGGATCAGGACTGAGTGGGTCGATCGACCGAGTGCTGTAACGCGAATTTGCGTAGAATATGCGGGTGCCGTAGCGAGCATTTTCGTGGAATATGCGTGTGCTGTAGCTAGAATTTCACCAACTGAGGCTAAACTTTCCGTAAGTTACGTAAGGCCCTAGTTATACACCAGCGGAATGAAAACGTACCGCGATGACATTGCCGCCGCTTGCTGCGTGAATGAGGGACTCGTCTGCAATGTTGCGTCTTTGGCGTCTTTGACGCAATACTGCAGACAAAAAAATTCCAGGCGTTTTTAATGGTATTTTATCGGTTTTTTCGCTTCTGACACTTTTTAGTTGCAGAATATCGCTAATAATCAATTCCTCTCGTCATAACAGTGCTCGTTATGTCGTTTTGGTAATGTTTTAACAATTTTAAATCTGAAAATTAATCAGCTGGTGGAAATTGGCAAATTTCCAGCAGGGCAGGTCCCGTAAGGATACAGTATACGGTGCCGCGGCGTGTATAACTGCTCTCTGCGGCCTTTCGGCGCGTTTTTCTGCTACCACTGTTCCTTTTGGCATGCCTGATCACAGTTAGGGCGCACATAAGTGGTAGTTGTCTTGCTATTTCCGCAGCGTCCCGCCGGTGTATAACTAGGGCCTAAATTCTCTGGTCAAAATTAGACTAGAAGCCTCCGAAACCCTGGGCATCTCCGGTTTCCGTGTGAGGCATCTAGCTACGCGCTGGCAGAGTAGATGATGTGTTCGAGCCAGATTGAGTTCAACTTGGGTGATTGGTGTAGACAAACATGCTACTGGCATGATACCGCCAAGGGACAATGATAGTGCTCTGAATGGAACTTTGTAAAGGCACTGTTCGCGATAAAAATCGCTTTTCTGTTTTTTTTGCCTATCTTGAAACCGGTCCCATTCTGATTCCGATGATGCTTCTGGAATCGTGCAAGACCTTCTGGGAATGGAGTTATGGTACCACAAAAATTGAGCTAGGGAAAATGGTGGACGAGTTGTCCGAGGCTTGTAACTTCCGTCTTTTGCAGGTAATGTGAGCGAGCTGACCTGAGTAAAGAGAGAAGTTGAGAATGAACGGAAGAACGGGGCTTTTGATCGGAAACCATAGCTCAACTCACGATTTCGAGTGTTCCTTTGTTCACGTCGAGGGGCGGGAGGAGGCGGGACTTGCCCACAATGGCGGGGTTTTCCCACTTTTCTAAGCCGTTTTGCGGCGCCTGGGTAGCATTTCGTCCCGTTTTTTCGACGCTGTTCTGCTTCTGAGAGCCACGAGAAGCGTTTGTCATGGAAAATTCGAGGATGAAGTTTATCGCGAACAGTGCCTTTAATGCCGCTGATGTTCATCGAAGCGTTCTGTGAGGCTTGAGAGCGTGAGCTAGCCCTCGATTCTACTCGAGTAGCTTGTACTAAGTGTCATAAAGTGCTGGCCCAGTGTATTTTACCATTTTCGAGTGGAAGGCAACGGCAAATCTTCGTAAGCAAGCGAGACAAGGCGAGGGTTCAAGTGAATCGGTCCTGAAAGACGTGCCCGGGCAGGCAAAACGTGGCTGTATTGGAAGAGCCAGCATGTAGTTCTAACCGAAACTTCAAGGAATACCTAAATGGTACACTAAGACGTAGCCAGGTTTAGGCTGTGGAAGTGAACAAGCGTGTTGTGCTAAAGGAGTATGACCAAACCAACTTAACAGTCCTTCAAAAACCTCCAAGAAAGACCAAATAACATCTGTATACGATGATAGAGCATGGCGATGGCCATACGTGCTATAAATGTATTGCTATTCTGTTGGTATGAAAAAGAAACCTGCGGATTACCTAAGGTGCCCTATAATTATGAAACAGTCCAAAAAAGGAAAAGTATTGTTCTAAAAAAGGTGAAGAGCTCGTGGAATCTTAAAAGATGGCTATAATGGTTGTTTCTCAAGTTGATTACTATAGTTTTGACAGAAAAGCCACATCGATAACGGTAGAAGCGTTAGAGTGGAATTTGAGGGTGTCCTAAAATTATGAAACGCACTTTATAAAATTTTCCAAAGTGGGTGGTCGCCACCTAACCTCAGAAATTGAGTAGTCACCCGTTATAAATTCAGCTTCACCACAGATTGTTTCTTACCCAACCACGAGTTGTTCAGACCCCTTTGTCACCCGCTGGCGACCTAAATGCCCGTCAAAATTTTATAAGTCCAATTAGCAAAAAAATGGTTATAGGGGGCCTTGTAGTGTTATCTACTTTGCTCTAATGGCCCGTAGCTTACCGGTTTGGTACAATGGACCGAATTAAAAAAAAAACAGAGTCGCTCCTGTAGCTCTGTAGAAATGGAGAAAAATCGCCCGTTGGAAAAAGTGGTGTTCGAAGTTTGTTTTTTTTTTCCAAATGGCCTTTTCAGCCTTGGTTTCATCTTATGGGACTACATTAGCTGGATTTTTTTTTCAATTTTTTCCTTTTGATATTACCCCATTACCATGTGGTGGAGTGAAAACATGGTGGAATGAAAAATCTCAATTTTTTTTTGAATCCAGCTAATTTTGTTTTCGATGCATATTCATGCTCTGCTGCATATAGAGGGGGCTGCAACAACGAACGCATTTTTCTACAACCGGATGCTTGACCCTGTTCTTGAGACCTCAGACAAAGCGTCAAACCTAACGTCGGAAATGGTTTTGCGCTTCAAAACCCTTAGGTAAGTGAGGTTGTTTTCTTCTCTTGTACCGAAAACCCTTTAAGAATAAAATGGTTCAATACACATGCTTGGATGTTGGAATCTTTCAAGATAAAGATTCTGAAAGACTGCCCTTAAAGGCAGCAGATGCGCTCAAAATTATATCGATTTTATGGCATAAATCGAAGGTTTGGAGATGGAAGTATGGGAAACTCACGAAAAAAAAACTAAACAAATTCTATCAAAAAGGGGTCTTCCAAGCAAAAGAGGTTTGGTTGGCGTCAGAAACGTTCCAACAAAAAGGGAACAATAGGTAAGTAGAATGAGGAGAGTCTACAAAAAGTGAACAATATTTTCTGAGACTGATTTTCCTGGCCGATACTTCTTAACAGCAAAAACAAACCGTTTTGGTACTTCACAAGGAAGAGTTCGAAGGTTTCCAAGAATGGACTTCTATTCGTTGACGAGATTATTTAAAAAAATATTCTCATTAGATGCTGCACTTTGGTTTCGCTTCTCGTAGCAGCTGGAGCTAACCGTCCGTCTGTGTTTTTGGCATCATCTTCTATTCTGATGGTAAGTATTAGGTTTATATGCACATACTTTTTAAGGGTTCTCGTGTAGTCAAGACCATGTTTGGAACCACAGAGGGCTCCCGTGTAGAACACCGCAACGGTTTGTTTTTACTGTTAAGAAGTATCGGCCAGGAAAATCAGTCTCAGAAAATATTGTTCACTTTTTGTAGACTCTCCTCATTCTACTTACCTATTGTTCCCTTTTTGTTGGAACGTTTCTGACGCCAACCAAACCTCTTTTGCTTGGAAGACCCCTTTTTGATAGAATTGTTCACTTTTTATTGATATTACGAAGTAATATCCCTGAAAAATCTTCAATAATTTTCGAATAGCATGGATTGCTATAATAATCAGTAAGCAACAAACTTATTGCGCACGCTACAAATGAAGCGCTACTCACTTCCCACGACGTCCTGATGACGTCAGAAGATGCCCTATGCACTTGGCACCACCTTGGCACGACTTCCTGATGACGTCACCATATGCTTTATGCACTTGGCACGACCTTGGCACGACGTCCTGATGACGTCATCAGATGCCCTATGTACTTTGCATGACATCCTGATGACGTCATCAGATGCCCTATGTACTTTGCATGACATCCTGATGACGTCATCAGATGCCGTAAGTACTTTACATGACACCCTGATGACGTCATCAGATGCCGTATGTACTTTACATGACATCCTGATGACGTCATCAGATGCCTTATGTACTTTACATGACACCCTGATGACGTCATCAGATGCCCTATGTACTTTACATGACACCCTGATGACGTCATCAGATGCCCTATGTACTTTACATGACACCCTGATGACGTCATCAGATGCCCTATGTACTTTACATGACATCCTGATGACGTCATCAGATGCCCTATGTACTTTACATGACACCCTGATGACGTCATCAGATGCCCTATGTACTTTACATGACACCCTGATGACGTCATCAGATGCCTTATGTACTTTACATGACACCCTGATGACGTCATCAGATGCCCTATGTACTTTACATGACACCCTGATGACGTCATCAGATGCCCTATGTACTTTACATGACACCCTGATGACGTCATCAGATGCCTTATGTACTTTACATGACACCCTGATGACGTCATCAGATGCCCTATGTACTTTACATGACATCCTGATGACGTCATCAGATGCCTTATGTACTTTACATGACACCCTGATGACGTCATCAGATGCCCTATGTACTTTACATGACACCTGATGACGTCATCAGATGCCTTATGTACTTTACATGACACCCTGATGACGTCATCAGATGCCCTATGTACTTTACATGACACCCTGATGACGTCATCAGATGCCCTATGTACTTTACATGACACCCTGATGACGTCATCAGATGCCTTATGTACTTTACATGACACCCTGATGACGTCATCAGATGCCCTATGTACTTTACATGACATCCTGATGACGTCATCAGATGCCTTATGTACTTTACATGACACCCTGATGACGTCATCAGATGCCCTATGTACTTTACATGACACCCTGATGACGTCATCAGATGCCCTATGTACTTTACATGACATCCTGATGACGTCATCAGATGCCCTATGTACTTTACATGACACCCTGATGACGTCATCAGATGCCTTATGTACTTTACATGACATCCTGATGACGTCATCAGATGCCCTATGTACTTTACATGACACCCTGATGACGTCATCAGATGCTTTATGTACTTTACATGACATCCTGATGACGTCATCAGATGCCCTATGTACTTTACATGACACCCTGATGACGTCATCAGATGCCCTATGTACTTTACATGACATCCTGATGACGTCATCAGATGCCCTATGTACTTTACATGACACCCTGATGACGTCATCAGATGCCCTATGTACTTTACATGACACCCTGATGACGTCATCAGATGCCCTATGTACTTTACATGACATCCTGATGACGTCATCAGATGCCCTATGTACTTTACATGACACCCTGATGACGTCATCAGATGCCCTATGTACTTTACATGACATCCTGATGACGTCATCAGATGCCCTATGTACTTTACATGACACCCTGATGACGTCATCAGATGCCCTATGTACTTTACATGACACCCTGATGACGTCATCAGATGCCCTATGTACTTTACATGACACCCTGATGACGTCATCAGATGCCCTATGTACTTTACATGACACCCTGATGACGTCATCAGATGCCCTATGTACTTTACATGACACCCTGATGACGTCATCAGATGCCCTATGTACTTTACATGACACCCTGATGACGTCATCAGATGCCCTATGTACTTTACATGACACCCTGATGACGTCATCAGATGCCCTATGTACTTTACATGACACCCTGATGACGTCATCAGATGCCCTATGTACTTTACATGACACCCTGATGACGTCATCAGATGCCCTATGTACTTTACATGACATCCTGATGACGTCATCAGATGCCCTATGTACTTTACATGACACCCTGATGACGTCATCAGATGCCCTATGTACTTTACATGACACCCTGATGACGTCATCAGATGCCCTATGTACTTTACATGACACCCTGATGACGTCATCAGATGCCCTATGTACTTTACATGACACCCTGATGACGTCATCAGATGCCCTATGTACTTTACATGACACCCTGATGACGTCATCAGATGCGCTATGTACTTTACATGACACCCTGATGACGTCATCAGATGCCCTATGTACTTTACATGACACCCTGATGACGTCATCAGATGCCCTATGTACTTTACATGACATCCTGATGACGTCATCAGATGCCCTATGTACTTTACATGACACCCTGATGACGTCATCAGATGCCCTATGTACTTTACATGACACCCTGATGACGTCATCAGATGCCCTATGTACTTTACATGACACCCTGATGACGTCATCAGATGCTCTATGTACTTTACATGACACCCTGATGACGTCATCAGATGCCCTATGTACTTTACATGACACCCTGATGACGTCATCAGATGCCCTATGTACTTTACATGACACCCTGATGACGTCATCAGATGCGCTATGTACTTTACATGACACCCTGATGACGTCATCAGATGCCCTATGTACTTTACATGACACCCTGATGACGTCATCAGATGCCCTATGTACTTTACATGACATCCTGATGACGTCATCAGATGCCCTATGTACTTTACATGACACCCTGATGACGTCATCAGATGCCCTATGTACTTTACATGACACCCTGATGACGTCATCAGATGCCCTATGTACTTTACATGACATCTTGATGACGTCATCAGATGCCCTATGTACTTTACATGACACCCTTATGACGTCATCAGATGCCCTATGTACTTTACATGACATCCTGATGACGTCATCAGATGCCCTATGTACTTTACATGACACCCTGATGACGTCATCAGATGCCCTATGTACTTTACTTGACACCCTGATGACGTCATCAGATGCCCAATGTACTTTACATGACACCCTGATGAAGTCATCAGACACCCTATGTACTTTACATGACATCCTGATGACGTCATCAGATGCCCTATGTACTTTACATGACACCCTGATGACGTCATCAGATGCCCTATGTACTTTACATGACACCCTGATGACGTCATCAGATGCCCTATGTACTTTACATGACATCCTGATGACGTCATCAGATGCCCTATGTACTTTACATGACACCCTGATGACGTCATCAGATGCCCTATGTACTTTACATGACACCCTGATGACGTCATCAGATGCCCTGTGTACTGTACATGACATCCTGATGACGTCATCAGATGCCCTATGTACTTTACATGACACCCTGATGACGTCATCAGATGCCCTATGTACTTTACATGACACCCTGATGACGTCATCAGATGCTCTATGTACTTTACATGACACCCTGATGACGTTATCAGATGCCCTATGTACTTTACATGACACCCTGATGACGTCATCAGATGCCCTATGTACTTTACATGACACCCTGATGACGTCATCAGATGCCCTATGTACTTTACATGACACCCTTATGACGTCATCAGATGCCCTATGTACTTTACATGACACCTGATGACGTCATCAGATGCCCTAGGTACTTTACATGACACCCTGATGACGTCATCAGATGCCCTATGTACTTTACATGACACCCTGATGACGTCATCAGATGCCCTATGTACTTTACATGACACCCTGATGACGTCATCAGATGCCCTATGTACTTTACATGACACCCTGATGACGTCATCAGATGCCCTATGTACTTTACATGACACCCTGATGACGTCATCAGATGCCCTATGTACTTTACATGACATCCTGATGACGTCATCAGATGCCCTATGTACTTTACATGACACCCTGATGACGTCATCAGATGCCCTATGTACTTTACATGACACCCTGATGACGTCATCAGATGCCTTATGTACTTTACATGACACCCTGATGACGTCATCAGATGCCCTATGTACTTTACATGACATCCTGATGACGTCATCAGATGCCCTATGTACTTTACATGACACCCTGATGACGTCATCAGATGCCCTATGTACTTTACATGACACCCTGATGACGTCATCAGATGCCTTATGTACTTTACATGACACCCTGATGACGTCATCAGATGCCCTATGTACTTTACATGACATCCTGATGACGTCATTAGATGCCCTATGTACTTTACATGACACCCTGATGACGTCATCAGATGCCCTATGTACTTGACATGACACCCTGATGACGTCATCAGATGCCCTATGTATTTTACATGACATCCTGATGACGTCATCAGATGCCTTATGTACTTTACATGACACCCTGATGACGTCATCAGATGCCCTATGTACTTTACATGACACCCTGATGACGTCATCAGATGCCTTATGTACTTTACATGACACCCTGATGACGTCATCAGATGCCCTATGTACTTTACATGACATCCTGATGACGTCATCAGATGCCCTATGTACTTTACATGACACCCTGATGACGTCATCAGATGCCCTATGTACTTTACATGACACCCTGATGACGTCATCAGATGCCCTATGTACTTTACATGACATCCTGATGACGTCATCAGATGCCCTATGTACTTTACATGACACCCTGATGACGTCATCAGATGCCCTATGTACTTTACATGACACCCTGATGACGTCATCAGATGCCCTATGTACTTTACATGACATCCTGATGACGTCATCAGATGCCCTATGTACTTTAAATGACACCCTGATGACGTCATCAGATGCCTTATGTACTTTACATGACACCCTGATGACGTCATCAGATGCCCTATGTACTTTACATGACATCCTGATGACGTCATCAGATGCCCTATGTACTTTACATGACACCCTGATGACGTCATCAGATGCCCTATGTACTTTACATGACACCCTGATGACGTCATCAGATGCCTTATGTACTTTACATGACACCCTGATGACGTCATCAGATGCCCTATGTACTTTACATGACATCCTGATGACGTCATCAGATGCCCTATGTACTTTACATGACACCCTGATGACGTCATCAGATGCCCTATGTACTGATAGCCTGCGACCACTGGCAGTGGCTAGTGGCAGGAACGAGGAACGAGGGACGAGGACGAGGAACAGGACACGAGGACGCGTTACAAGAAAAAACGCGAATTTTAGCTAAGCTTCCGCCGATCTAACTTTGTTAATTTTCAATCGATTTGGCTCAAATTTTGTCAGCGGGTGTCTTCTATACTCTCTCACTTATATCCAGAAGGAAATCTCTAGAAAATTTGTTTTACAGGTTTTATTAACAACTTTACCAAAATCTAAGTGATCACAAGTGCCAGGCAAAACCAAACCTCTCCAGCCGCTTCGCGGCTGGAGCGATACTGTATGCAAATATAGGAATAACGGTTGGTTTGGTTATCGGGCGAAAGTGGACGAGCTTGTTCGCGCGCAGTTGAAATAGCGAATATTAGCGAAAAAACAGTTGAGATAGAGAAGCCGATAGGCTCTTACAGCCAGTACTAGAACGCTCACCTTGTTGGAAGCATGAAAAATTAGCCAAAGTGACCGTATTCGAGCGATCAATCTGGACGAGTTTGTGTTTGGGGGCGGAGTTGCCGAAAGTTTTCGACTCGCATTTCACAGATTTAGTAGTTTTGACTCGCGTTTGACGCTTCCAAGGGCCGAGCCTTTTTAGGGTTCATACGACCTCAGTAATGTAGTAATCTCAAAAACATTTTCGAGAGTGTCGTCAGATATGAATTTTTGAGATTTTCTTGTAATTGTGTAGAAGACCCCCCCCCTGTATAACACGTGCCAAATGCGAGATCTCAATTCCTCCAAATAAGCGAGATTTGAGCGACCACCACGAGCCCGACCCCCTCCAGCCACCACCACAGGCCCGGCCCCCTTCTCGATTTTCGATCTCTATAGCGGCTAGATGGATGGATGATTTTCAACCGAGTCGTCGTTCTTCACTCCCTTTCCGATCTATCTCCTCATCCTGTTTTGCTCTCTTGCCGCGACTGCGAATCAAGAGAAATACACGCCTGAGACAACTCGTCCACCAATTTTTTGCCTTCAAAATACAGTCATTATCAAGGAGCCATGTCTCCGTCCGTAGGGGGTCTTGGACGATTTCAGAAATACCATTGTGATCATAGTGTGACCCTCTCCAAGATAAGGATAAAACCTAAAAAAATGATTTTCTGCGTGTCCTGTGCCTTTAATGCTGATTTGATTCTTGATGATCTTTTTCGGTAAGCTGAACTCTGATTTTTCTTTAAAAATGTACCAGCATGACCGCAGTAAATGGTACCTATTAGGGGTATGCGTTAATAGAGAATACTCGTTCCGTTAATGCCTTAACACGGTAATTTTGCGTTCTGTTAAAACTAAAAAACCGTTACGTGACCACAGCAAAAATCAATAAATCATCAGAGGTCTCACATCGATTAGTGCCATAGTTCCACTACAATTAAAGAACTGAATTAATGTGATTTCAAGACTTTTTCGTTGAAAGCAGCTGATACTCTCGAAAAAGTTGTTGAGGTAACTACGTTACCAAGGTCGAATGTTCGTTGATTGTAGTGGAATGGACCTAGTAGAATGCTCACGCCGTTGGAAGCGTCAAAATTACAAAATTTGAGCAGTGCGAGTCGAAAATTTTTCGAGAACCCCGCCCATGAGCTCCGACAACCCCGCCCCCCCCCTGTAAGGCGCCATAAAGGGCGCAAGGCCTGGACGCCATTGTGGGAAGAGCGCGAGGCCAGGACGCATTCTATTATTGCCATATCGCCCTTGGTCGTTCTTTTTATTTCTTCGCCCGAGTGGAGGCGATTCGTTATTTTTCGAATTCTTCTAATAAATTATTACTGAAAAATGACGTCATCAATTAAGCAAAAAGTCAAAATAATGATTACAATCTTCAATTCGTAATCGATTACAGGAGCAAAAGTCCGAAATCGTCTTTTTAGGCGTTGATATCTCAGAAACTACCTGAAATTAAAACTTGTCCTTTGTTGAGGATTTTTCTCCGAGGCCAACAACTCTTTCGATTTCAGAAAGGGAGGGAAACTCTGACGTTTGGCCAAGTTTGAGGTGGGTAAAAAAATTAGCCATACACATTTTCTCCGGGAGCCTTCCTAATCCAGGTCAACACTAAGTCACACATGTGTAAAATACAAGGTATAGCAAAAAATATATTTGCATAAAATGTTCTAATCGTTAACATTCATCGAGTTTTATCCGCCCGTAAACTTCATCCCTGTGCCCGAAGTTCACGATTAATGCCCGCGTTTGGACGGGCGTCGGGCTGTTTTTTTTTTCAATTTTTGCACGTTCCAGCCCGACCAATTTATTTTTCTGGATGAATTTTGATTGGGCTTGTGGTGAACTGCTGGAAATTTGTGAAAATCAACCTACTACCGACTTTTTCCGATGATCATTTTTCATGGGGCTACGGGCGGGCTGTTTCTTATACAGTTCTATTTTATTTATTTATTTTTGATTCTAGCTGGATTCTTTAAATGAAAAACAGGACCGAATTTTCCCTGAAGGGGGGTCGTTATAACTTACCATATTTTTGGGCTCGGACCGACCTCTCAGGGGGGTCGTAAGTATTTTACGGCTTTTGCCAACGGGCTGCTGGACCCTGCTTGCACCCCATAACAGAACAACCTTTATTTCTGTATTAGCGATCAGTTTTCGTTAGTATCTCGTTGGTTCCCCATCCTACCAGCTCCAAACCTTCGATGCATGTATGTCATAAAATCGATATCATTTTTGAGCGTGTCTGCTGCTTTCAAAGAAAGTGTGCACGATAAAAAAACCATATTACAGTTTTCGATGTTTTTGGGTAGGTACGTCCATAAAGGCAGCATACACGCTCGTAAATCTATTTGAGATTACTACTTGAATGGAATCGTATGACTGAGAACACAGCGCCTATGCATTTCGAAGTGTCAAAAAAGACCCACAATGCCGTTACAGGAGTAGCAAGTTTGGCCCCGCCCGTATTTTCGCGCCCCCTGTATTTGCCTTTTTCCTCCTACGGAGGATTGCTGTGTCATCTTCGCCGTCAGTGACGTGTGTGGTTCATTTGTTAGGTAATCCACCAACAGTACCGATTGTAAAGATGACCTAGCAACCTTGCGTTGGGGGAAAAGGGCAAACACAGGAGGCGTGAAAATACGGGCGGGGCCAAAATCGCTACTCCTGTAACGGCATTGTGGGTCGTTTTTGACGCTTCAAAATGCATAGGCGTTGTGTTCTGAGCCATACGATTCTATTTCAGTATTCATCCCAAATACGTTTACGAGCGTGTATGCTGCCTTTAAGAAGAGGTTTATAAGGAAAAGTCCCTACAGAACACTCAAATACCGGAGAAACGCCGTTTAGAGAAATCTGTGAAAGATTAATTTTGCCTGTTTGTGTGTTTCCGGAGACTGCGGACATCGTATCGAACCTGACGTCGAGAAAATGGCTTTGCCTTTTGAAAATCGTAGGTCAGTGGCTTTGCTTTCTGTTTCCTGTACCAAAAATTCTTCAAGAATAAGAAGGACCAATTCACGTGCTGGGATATCAGAACCTTTCGCGATGAAGAATAGTCGGAAACTCGGTGCCTGTTCCTACGTTAAAACGAACACAGGACAACTGTTATAGGACGTGGGAGGGTTGGTCCAATGAGTTGGCTGGCCCACGAGATTTTCGTCCACTTCCCGACAATTTTTTGTCACACTTCCGTTCTTACTCTTAGCGGAACCCAAAGCTCACGTTTGAGTCCAAAAACGGGCAGCTATTTTATCATGAACACTGCCTTTGAAGGCGGCATTCGGGCAAAAAAAACGTATTAATTTTTTTATAATTCTGCACAGGTAGGCTTCCCAGGTGGTGATATATCGCATAGAAGCCACCCAAAGCACGAGGTTCCGCAGCATTCAGCTTTCCTTTTTTCACGTCTGTCCGGTAATGCACAAATGTCTGAAATTTGAACATCTGAATTGGTTCAGCCCCTTAACATTTTTGCGTTCCGCAATTCTTTTCGCCTTCCTGCTGCCGAAAATTCTTTAAAAAACGAAGGTTTCGTTACACACGTCTGGACTCGAGGATCTTTCACACCAAATAATATAGAATTTTGGGTTTCCACCGCCTGTCGGGGCGCTTTTGCTCCTCGCACTTGGCGATCGTCCGGCTAAACGCCTTTTCAGACCACGTAGCAGTTTTCAGGCTATAGCATTATGAATACGCAACATTGAGGTCTTAAGCTTCGTCAACTACCCCCACTTGGTTCTTACATTGATTTGAGAAGAAAAACCCAAATGTGGTTTTCTGCGCGGACGCTGCCTTTGAGCGATAATCGTTAATTTAAAAAAACCGCGGTAACCCGTTCATACGTTAACACGTTAGCGTTATACCGCACAGCCCTGGTAGCCACAATAAACAAATCCGCCGCCATTGTCTTCATTGTGCAGCACTCGACATTTTTCGGGTGCGTCAGAAAGATGTGCATCAGGTCGGAGACGACAACGAACAATGCTTTCTTCTGTCAGCTGCCGCCCCAGACCGTGCTCTTTGTAGCACTTGAGCAGGGTCAAGCTCGCGGTGGTCCGCGGACCACCGTGGGACTGCAGGGGGAGTCGTTATTTTTTCGAGAAAGCTTGAAAATTTTTTTGGGGGGGGTCGTTTTTTTAACTCATCTAAATTAATTTCTGTATTGCTGAAAAATCGAGTTCTGAGGTAAAATTATCTGGTGCCATGACTAATTTCAATGGGATTGTCAACATTATCGATGGAACAAGGGCACTTCACTGGGTTAAAAATCTGAAAACTACTTTTTTGAAGCACTGGATCAGTAAATCTACGGTATGAAAAGAAATAAGCTGAAGACATGACGACGCCATAAGTTGGAAATGAAACGGCTCTACATGAGGATGCCGCTGTAGACATTGATGATAACAGCGATTTATTGTTCAGAGATTTTCGTGCAAGACGAACTCCGGACATCGCAAAAATTGGTAAAAAAATCGGTAAAGGGTCGTCCATATACATGACCTAGTGCAAGAGTGGAAACTGTAGGCAGATGTTAAGAGATGTTAAGTTCCGAGGATGAGCTCATAAGATCGATTCCAGGCCGAGTGATTGCCGGTCAAATGTGCGGTGGTCCGAAAGCAACCGTGGTCAAAAACGGAGGGCGAAGATCTTTCCGGTTTCTAAAGTGTTTTTCAGCTTCCCATCTAGCCGAAGTTTTTCAATATCGGCAGCGCTTGGAACGCTATTCGTCCCCTTTGGAATGGTGAGGCTCCGAAATAAAAACCTTCGAAATGAAACGAGTCAGTAACGTCTACCAATTTTTTCACCCTTCCTTGAGGGTCATTTTCGGCCGAAAAAATGTCGCTTTCGGCCGAAAAAATGTCGCTTCCAGGGAGGGGGGGGGTGTCGTTGTTCAGGACGACCCGGACCACCGCTGTGCCTGACCCTGCACTCGAGTTGGAAAAATTTGGCAATCACCGCGAACCAAAAGGTCAAGCGATTGTAGTATCGCCGGACCACGAGGGGGGGGGGGGCGTAGAAATTTTAATGGAAGTCGGGTGAGGGCTCAAGAGTTCCACTGCAAAAATGCAGAACTGAAAAACATTTTTCCAAGGCCAGACATTGGGTATGTAGTGTTGAATACAAAATAAAGTGAAATAAAAATTTCGAGAATTTCCATTTTTCAAATTTGTAATTCCGAAATTGCTAGAAAGAACTCCTTAAGGGGAGGACGTAGAATTTTTCAACTTTTCCCAAAACTTTTGTTCATAGAGTGGGGGACGTATAGCTCCGTCGAGGTTCGGGACAACGGCCTGTTCGATCCTGTCGCGAACGTGTTGTGCAACCAGCTTCTTCAGTCTCTCTTAGTCCGCCTTGCTCTTTTGGAAGTCAGAATAGCGCTTTTGCTTATCGGCTTCTCTCGAAAAACGACAGGGGTGGTTTCCTATCCTCGAGTTGGTCATACCTACTCTTTTCGCGGCATCTAATGAGACTCGCTAGATCTGGGAGAGACGTATAACGCGAGGCATTTGAATTATGGGGTATTAACACCTATACCTACTAACACAACACTTGAGCCAGAGAACCCCTACGAGAAGAACCGTGGTTTTCTTTTCTTTTCGAGAGTGTGTGCGTACTTTTGAGACATCCTCTTTTGTTGCTTGATGCCGAAAATAACATACTTTTCCATTCCGATCACTGAAATGTTGTGCACGAGGGTTTTCAGCATGACGAGTTCAGTGGAATGCATAACTTCCGTGGAACATCTGATCCACATCTAATAAAGACTCATTTGGTGGTGCGTCTACATTTTGAAACCCGCTGTACCTATTTATGACACCTTTTCTTCCTTTACAGCTTTTGGATTTTATTCTTGGCGAAGAGGTTGTGTCGTATGATAGGAAGCGTCTGATGGAGCTGATAAAAATGAGCAATGAGGAAGGATTGGTCGAAGAATTGAAGATAGCTGTCGGAGCAATGGAAATCAGTGATAAGATAGTTGCGGATGTCATGACACGCATTGATGTAAGCCGTGAGCTGTTTTCGCGTGGCTGTTTACTAGACTGCCTGTGTGTTGCATTTTAAAGGGACCGCCCAACCTCAGAATCGTTCTCCTGTTCTCCAGCCAAGGTTAGGCTTACGGTATGATGATCACAAAGGGAGCCGCAGGTTCGTGAGCCAAAGTGGGAAGGGGGGCAGCGCAGAAATTTCTGGCTGCTCAACGGTACAAAAACCAAGTGAGGAAGTATGAGTTCATACACTGCGACACATAAGTATAGCAACACCTTCGAAATTTGTGTGTCATATGTTTAATGGCGGTTTTGAATACTAAGGGAAGCTTCTACGTTTTTTGCTACTATGAAAACGATGGATCACCTGGTATGACTCCAACTTCCCCATTTTGCCTTCAGTTACTCTGGCACTGGGGAGCTCCTAGCCCACAAGAAAACCGCTCCGAGCGCTCGGACAACTGGGCTCCGAGGCACCAAACCGTGATAGTCGCGGTACTGGCGTGCCACTGTCACGGAATATATGCGCTTTTCCCGCGGTATCGACGGGTTATTCCCACGGTATCGACGCGGATTCGTCGCGGTGTGGGCTCTGTTTTGTCCTGTTATTTTCGCAGTGCAGGCGCGGTTTTGTCGTGCTATTACCACTTTGTTGACGTGCTACTATCGCGCTACTGCAGTGGTATTGACGTGCTATACTCGCGTCACTGGCGCACCACGAGATTCGACCGCTGTTCACCATGAAATTTACCTTTGGCCGTATTCATGAAACTATGGGAGCCTTCCGGGAAGGTCCAAAGTGCGCGTGCCGCATACATCGGCTGGTTCTCAAAACCATCCCTGCAGGTTCCCATAGTTCACAAGAACGATTATAGTCTACCAGTTTCGTCTCTTACCGCTTCGCGGTGTTCAACGAAATTGGATTTCGCGTCGCTTCGCGGTGCTCGCACATGCACTCACGCCGCTGCGCGGCGTTCGATTTCCACCCACCATAAAGACCGAGGCTTCGCTAAAGATCTTCGCAGCTCGGTAGGAGTGAGCGCCTTTTCCCCAATCATCGCTATCAGAGGTGATGTTTCGCCATAATCGACCGCCGCAACTGGTGCTATGTCAGAATGTAAAGTTTTTTAAGTAGTGTCTCGGAGTTTGCCTGCTTTCTGATGTACTCTTTCAGGATTGTGTAAAGAAATCAAGTGTAAATCAAGGCCATTCCTTCCAAGCCGAAGGACAAGAAACAGGTTGGAGGTGAGGTGTGGATGAAACAGGTGATAATGTTGAAAATGCCGCCGAACCATGAGGTGGCGATTTGTTTAAACACGTTTCTATTTGCCTCAACACAATCAACGTCGGTGTACGTGCAAGTCTTGAAAACGACTATGTCGTGGGCTTGGAGCGACACCAAATCATCGACTAATGAGAGCCGTATTTTCGCGGGCTACTATAAAGTTGGAAAAAAGCCTTTGGCTAGTGGCCCACGAGCTTAGCCGGAGAATACCACGACAAAGTCGCTTGCGCCATTTCGCGGTATTCTCGCTCCAGTCCCCATAGTCGTGGGCTAGGAGCCCCCCAATGCCAGAGCACAGAAAAATTGTATTGCGCACGACGCACAAGTATAACAACACTTGAGAAACAGGAAAATGCCTCATGACGGCTGCCACATGGTACCTTTGCCATGTATAATGGAATTCCAGCTAGATAGGAAGACCACCTGCGTGTTGATGCAGGATCCTGAATCGTTGAACGCCTGCTGTTTCTCACGTGCCTTATGGAGCCTGGAAAAGAATCCCAGCCTGACAGCCCTCAGTGAGTTCCCAGTGACAAGGTGTCAGCCCCAAGGGCTCACAACGACAAGGAAAGGATCATTACATGCCGTGGCCATTCCAAATGAGATATGCGTATCTAGAATCAATTTTCAACGTAGAATTCGAACTTTCACATCGTAGCTGCGAATCGTTTCTCAGAACGGAGTTACAATACCGTGCAAAAGTCTATTTGCGTGGCATTTCCGCGAATAACGTTTTTATACCTACAGTAGTGGACAAAAATCTATTGTCATCTCCTTTTTTAAAATATCTTTGCTCCCCTTGGGGCTATCGATTTCATTTTTTGGCACGATATTTTCGGTCATAATACCGATATAATAAAGTATGCTACAGGACTACAGGGCAAATATTCTTCAATGAGGGAGAAAATTTTCAACATTCGCAATTTGCGACTTTTTGTCTCTCCTTCAACTCGATCGATTTATTCGTGGTTTTCGATATTCTTTCGATGTATTTTGTATTTCGTAGGATTGGTCGTTCATTTAGAAGTGAAACTTTGTTACATAGTGATCGAAGATTTATCATCCGAGGTTTTTTAATGGGTTCATCAGGAGCTGTTTTCGGAAGTCTGATCGGGATCACAATGCAGGCGATTCAAGAAATTCTGGAGGTTGGCATTAGACATCTATTGAGGCCGGAAGCTTGAAGAAGACATCGTCAGACAAGAGCAATACTGGATGGTATCATGACACACACCTTACGCGACATTCCGAGGCCCAATGCTAAGGACACCAGGGAAAAACTTCAGGAATTTCATGAACCGCAGGCGAATTTAAGGTTTTATTTCTCTGTACAATCCATTCAGAGGTTTCTCAGATATCTGTCAATGCTGCGAAACGTCGCCACCGTGGTTGTGGAGCTCCCGGACATAGTCCCATCGAATGGCTTTTGACGAGAATAAGGCATCAGAAGGTAAGACAAACGTGGGCGACGGAGCATCATCAATGGAGTCAGCAGCATTGCTAAAAAGCCGTTTTCTCGGCTTCATCTAGTGTTCCAAACGAACGAGACGTAAATTCAGCTGATGAGATAACTTCATTACATTGCTGTTCACCCTAATGATGATACTCCGTCGCCCACGCTAGTCTTGTTTTCTGATGCCTTACTCTCATCAAAAGCCATTTGCAGGGGCGATGTCCGAGAACTTCACTGCCACGGTGTCGACGTTTCTCAGCATTGAGAGATACCTGAAAAACCTTTGAATGGATTGTACGGGGAGATAAAACCTCGAGATCGACTGCGATTCATGAAATTCCTGAAGTTTTTATCTGACATGCTTATAATTAAGCCTCGGAATGTCGCGCAAGGTGCTTATCATGATACCATCCAATATTGTTCTTGTCTTACGATGTCTTTCTCGAGCTTCCGGTCTCTATAGATGTCTAACGCAACCATCCAGAATTTCTTGAGTCGCTTGTATTGTGATCCTGAGCAAACTTCCGGGAACGGCTCCTGATTGACCCATTTTAATACCTCGGATGATAGATCTTCGATCACTATGCAACAAAGTTTCACTCCTAAACAAACGACCAATTCTACAAAATACAAAATACATCAAGAGAATATCGAAACGACGATTTAATCGATCGAGTTGAAGAAGAGACAAAAAGTCGCAAATTGAAAATGTTGAAACATTTCTCCCTCATCGATAAAAATTTTCGCTATAGACCTGTAGCACATTTTATAATGTCAGCGTTACGACCGAAAATAGCGTGGCAAAAGATGTAATCGATATTCCCTAGAAGAGCAGAGATATTTTGAAAAAAAGGCGATGTCAATAAATTTTTGTCCACTACTGTATCCTCTGTAAAACGCCGTAATTCTCACGACTCAAGGCGCGAGTGGCGCGGGCGATTCTGCTCTCTCCGTTTGTCATTCGCTCTCTCACTGTCTCTAACCGCCGCTCCGCACTAGCACGCGTAGAAACCATGAGAGTTTTGCCGTTTTATAGCCTTTATCTTGGCTTGCCCTCAGCGAAACTTGATGAAATTTTAGTATGTTATGGGGCATCACAACCATTGCTTTGCTAATACACAAAATCGGTTTTTGAGCGTGCAGTTTTTTAAATATGAAATTTATTTATCATTTTGTGGTTTTATCTCAAATTAGGACTGTTCCTTCAAAACGTGGCTATTACAATTTGAAACCAGTAGCAGTTAATCTCCATTCGAAGGTCTCCGCTGTATAACCTCGTAGAATATTAATCTCCATCGAATTTCTTTTTGGAGAAAAACTCGTTTGAAAATCCCGTAGCATTCAGCTTCCTTTAAATACGTCTGTTCGGTGACTAATTTTTTCGAAAAAGCCGCAAAAGTCGCGAAATCACGACTTTTGCGACTTTTCGCCATAACTCCGCCCGAAGTGCTCCGTTTCAGCAATGAAGGACACATTTCGAATCAGCGTCGAGAGCTCTTTCTTTTGAGCTCTCGCATGTCTCACGGCCAAACAAGGCATATAGGGCTAACACAATCAATCGAGTTGGCGAAGGGGAATTTCAAGTATTGTCTGGTTACTTGACGTAATTCCACGTCCACCTCAACAGTGTTAACGTGATAGACAACAGTTTAGTAAACTGTCTGCTGCTGACCGACTGTTTTCTTTGAAATCTCGGTTTTTGACTTTCTAAACCCGAATATGTTACCTTTTCTACAGCCACAAGCCTCCTCTTGCTTAGACTCACAGAGAGTAGCAATGTTTTTTTATCGACTGTGTCTGAATCCACCCATGGTGGAGACCCTGGAGAAAATTTAGGCCGTGAAAAGTGGTTCGCAGCGACGTCAAATGAGCGATCTGACTGCAGCCCTTCCAAAAAGGTCCGTACTCCTTCTCAGGGGCTGGTGATACTTGCAGCTGCTCGCTTTACATGATAAATAGTCCGGAAAACCACCTTAGATTTTTTGCCATCTATTCTTTTTAAGCTCAAAATTGTGTAGTAATCATCGATAACTTCTATCTGTTCTCCGATACCCACGATCAGGGACTGGGGCGAGAATACCGCGAAATGGCGCAAGCGACTTTGTCGTGGTATTCTCCGGCTAAGCTCGTGGGCCACTAGCCAAAGGCTTTTTTCCAACTTTATAGTAGCCCGCGAGTATACGGCTCTCATTAGTCGATGATTTGGTGTCGCTCCAAGCCCACGACATGGTCGTTTTCAAGACTTGCACGTACGCCGACGTTGATTGTGTTGAGGCAAATAGAAACGTGTTTAAACAAATCGCCACCTCATGGTTCGGCGGCATTTTCAACATTATCACCTGTTTCATCCACACCTCACCTCCAACCTGTTTCTTGTCCTTCGGCTTGGAAGGAATGGCCTTGATTTACACTTGATTTCTTTACACAATCCTGAAAGAGTACATCAGAAAGCAGGCAAACTCCGAGACACTACTTAAAAAACTTTACATTCTGACATAGCACCAGTTGCGGCGGTCGATTATGGCGAAACATCACCCCTGATAGCGATGATTGGGGAAAAGGCGCTCACTCCTACCGAGCTTCCATTGCATTACCATCTTCTTCTCAAGCCTCATCGCCTCTTGTTACCACTCGTGATAGTGAGAGTGAGAAGGAGCGTGCTCGCTCTCTGGTTCTTAGTGGTGTTCCTGAGCCAAAGTATCTTCCTGTTCGGCAAAGATCGAGTCATGATGCCAAATTTGTGATGGATGTTCTTTCTCATTTGAATGTGGATTGCTCTCCAGTATCTGTGTATCGCTTAGGCTCGCCGATTCAAGGCAAAATTCGACTTTTGAATATTATTATGCCGTGTTCTGCTTATCAGAAACAGGCGTTGAGAAATCCCTCCCGTCTGAAGTTCTTCCCCGTTAAAGGGCCCTATCTCAGGAAATCCCTGACGAAGGAAGGAAGGTTCAAAGAAGGGAGGGATATCGGAGACGTATGGGGGCTAGCCCTGGAGGTATTGTCGAGCCAGTCTCGCCTTCTAAGGGTGAGGGTGAACCGGCCGATTCTGCCCCCCGGGATAACCCCTTCTGCGGTCCCCTCATCGAACCACGATGAGTCAACGCCTGCGGATCAGGGAAACCGATTCATCCTTTCCGGTATCATTGTAGTGTTTTGAAATTTTTTAATGCAAATGTAAGATCTGTCTCAAAAATAAGGAACATATTGACCTGATTCTTTCCAATAATTATGATATTTATGCCTTTACCGAAACATGGCGCAAGCCTAGTCATTCGGTTTCGTCCTTATTGGGAAATTTCTCTCTAGATTACGAATTCAAGAGGTGTGATCAAGTTAGGAAGTCAGGCAGCGGAGTGATGTTGTTGGTGCATCGAAGGCTCTCAATATCTGTGGTTTTCTCTGAGTCGGCGGAACATGCTTATGAGATACTTTATGCCGACCTTTACCATGAAAGTTCGAGCTTTAGGGTCGTGGTTGTTTACGGGGCCCCGTCTTGTGATTCTGCGGGAACCGAAATGCTAGTCAAAGTTTTGAGTGATTTAGTAACGCGTGAACTCCACACGATCATTGTGGGGGGCTTCAATTCGCCGGACGTCGCTTGAAAGAGTGAAGGGGATGTGGTGACATCAGATCTATCAAGTTTGGAGGAGCTGGTTTACTGTTACGACCTGTTCCCATTTGCTCGTGAACCTACTAGAGGTCATAATGTTCTGGATTTAGTGTTCTGCACCCACGAAACTCTACTAGAAAGCCTGGAAATTTCGCCCCCGGTGGGGGTAGGCGATCATAATAGCATTTCATTTGATATTCAATGTTGTGAAACGGGCTCTGCAGCGGTCTATCGCAGGGTTTACGCAAAGTGCGACTATGCAGCCGTGAATGGATACCTTAGCCAAATTCACAGGGTCAGTCTGTTAGAATCTACCAACAGCGTAAATCAGAAATATGAGCTTTTCTTGTCCATTATCCAAGCAGCTATTGATCTGCATGTGCCGTGGAAGCTTGTGTCCTCTATTGAGTCTATTCGCCTGCCTGCTCACTTGCAAAAAAATGTCTGATCATCGTGAATACCTATTCTATGAAGCAAGGCATACCGGAAATTGAGAAGCATATAACGCATTTGCGAAAAGTCCCATTCTCAGCTGGGTAGGAATAACAGTTATTTGGAGAAGAAAAAGAACTTCTATCGTTATCTGAATTCCAAGTCACAGGAAAGCAGTAGTATGGTCTGTCTTAAAGGCAATCGTTTTTCTGCCTTTCCGCCTATCTCGAAAACGACCCCATGCTAATTCCAATGATGTCTCTGAAATCGTACAAGACCTTCTGGAAACGGAGTTATGGTCCCTCAATGATTGAGCTAAGGAATCATGGTAGACGAGTTGTCCAAGGCTTTTAACTTCCGTCGTTTTCAGCCGATCTATGCGAGCTGACCTGAGTAAAGAGAGAAGCTGAGAATGAAGGGAAGAACGGGGCTAATGATTGGAGATCACCGCTCAGCTCACGATCTCGAGCATTCATTTGTTCACGTTGGTGAGCGTGTGTTGCGCTTTTGGGGTTTGCCTTGCGCTCGAAATGGCAACTTCGGGTTCTTTTGGAGCGTTTCCTGGCTCGTTTTCATGCGTTCTTTCGACGTCAACGTTACAGTGTGCCCCTCCACCACCCATTCCTAGTGGAAACTGAAACACATTTTTTATCGTGAACACTGCCTTTAAAGGCAGTGGTCGCGCTCAAATATGCTCGTCTTCTTTTCCTCTCCAAACCCTTTTCTGGGTATAGAGTAGTAGAACCTCTACGAAAAAATCGCGAAAAAATAGCTGTTCTGGACCAGATTCGAAGCCTGAATTTTCTTGTGTTTTGATGGTGGACGAGTCCACCCCACATCATCGGTATCGATGATCTCTAGTATCAAGAATATCGGCTGGCTTGAACTTGAATTTCAATCACTGAACTTTCGGATTTATGCACACGTCTAGTAAAAACGTTTGTTGAAGTGCTTGCATTCATTGTTCAACTGTTTTATTAGGTAAATTTGCATTTATTTCTTCCTCTGAGTGTCGATGATTTTGGACTGCTTGGCATGAGACTGTGATCTTTCTGTGCACGTGTGCACGAACTGGAAATTTAGGGTCTTAATAACTCTAACTCTAGCCCGTTTTTCACCGCGCTACCTTCATAGTTTTTGAGCTGTTTTATATCTAAGCCGATTTTTGTAGTTTTTTCGATAACGTTTTTCATCGTGACCACTGCCTTCAAAGCCACAGTCCAAGCTCAGAATCGATTTTTCGTTTCTGTGCCTATCTTGGACAAAATTTCACGCTGATCACAATGGTGTCTTCAGAATCGCTCAGAACTCACTACGAACTGAGTTACGGCTCTTCAAAAATTTCGAATTTGAACTGGTAGAAGTTCGCGGACGAGTTGTCCTGAGCCTGTATTTTCTCGTTATTCGCAGCCATCCATTCTGAAGCAGATCACAATATAAAGCCAGACTGATAACGACTCACGCAAACTGGGGATCGGAACCCCATTCGACAGCCGTCGGAGCGGTCGAGGACGTCGGCTTCAACAGCTAAAAAGGGCGAAGTCGTTCCCCCTGCTGCAGCCGTAGGTGCCCCTGCTGCCGCGTTCGGTGCCCCTGCACCAGCTCTTTTGAAATGCATCTGCTGCCGCCTCCGGCGCCCCTGCTCCGGCACTTTAAACGTGCCCCTGCAGCTGCGTTCGATGCCCCTGCTCCGGCATTTTTAAGGTGCCCCTGCTGCCGCGTTCCGTTCCCCTGCTCCGGCACTTTTAGGATGCCTCTGTTGCCGCCGTTTAAGCCCCTTCTCGGGCTTTTTCAACCCTACAGCTGCTTTCGAAGTCTCTAATCATGTGAGGGGAAACCATACAATGTAATAAGAATGGACAGAAGTTTCCAAGAATTTTTTATTTTTCTCATCGATCCACAAACACCAACGTCGACACGAAAAGTAATGGTAGCGTCAACCATTAAAGGTGATTCGTAACTTAATCACAGCGAATGTAGCGAGTTCCGCCTTCTCTTCATTGTATCTTCAACCTTGCACATTCCGTTGAAGAAGTGGCGCATCTGAAAAAATGCAAAAATATCCGGCTGCCATGTAGCATTAACGCTTCTTGCGCTAAAAATGGGGAAGTTGTCGCGAAGGATCGATTGAGTTTCCGTATTTTCTCAAGAAATATGCGACAGTTTATCTACTTGATGATGTTCCCCTCATCGCTTTATTACAATGTTCTTCCGAGACTAGTTTTGACAGTGGGGGAGGGGGGGGAGGTCGAAGAATAATTTCACACCCATTTCATATTTTCTCTCCCCCCTGGGGCAACGATCCTTCAGGGAAAATCAGAGAACATTTTGCATTCATTTTATGAATCATAAAAAGCCACAGGTCCGAACTTTTGGTGAAGAAAATCGATACTAGCCCTCTTAACCTCTCAATCGTCGGATTAAGAGCCGAAATTCTATCTTCTATTGTAGCTTGGTTGTTGTTAAATTGTATGATAGTGTGCGATTGTAAAATTTAGGGCATAACCTGAACTGCATGCGTAGAGCTGAGCTCAATTTCACACTTGCATTAGGTATCTTTCGTAGTCCTCAACGCGAGCGCAGCAGGCGCCCGGGACAGGCGGTGGACTATGAAACTTTTACCCGCGCTACACGCGCGGGTTGCACGTGCCGCCCATCCAGCACCGCCATAGCGGCATCGCCCGAACCGCCGTCACGGTTCCACAATTTGAATCAATACTCGCGTCTAAGTTTAGGTCTACTCTAACATGAATAATTCTAGGGCTATCCTACACCACAGTATACGTAAATGCAAGCCTGTGTACGTCACAGTTGAGGTCCAACATAAACCCACATCGCCCTGGCGCCGCCACCAGGGATTTAACAGTTGTTTCCCGCGCGGGGAAAGTTTCATAGCGCACCGCTCATCCCGTTTCATAGCGCACACAAATACAGAAGCTAACTGAACGAAATAGAGAAATGACGGTTTGTTTTTTATGGGCAGACGAATTGTAGAGGGGACGAATTACACCGCAGCATGCTCGCGCGGCTGAAACAGCGAATTTTAGGGACAAAACGGTTGAAAGAGCGACGCTGGCCTTTTCACAGCCTGTACTGGAATGTTTACACCGTCGGAAGCTTCAAAAACTAGCTAAAACACCGTATTCAAACGATCTCTCGACGAGTTTGTATAGGGGGGGGGAGGGGGGTGGAGTTCACGAATCTCAGGGCGGAGTTACCGGAATTTCTGACTTGATATTGCTCAAATTTAGTAGTTTTGACTCGCTTTTGACGCTTCAAAAGTATATTCGCGAAGTCGAACACGAATGTTATAGTCGGAGCTATGTATACTGTTCAGTTATCTAGCCGACATTCTTGAAGACATTGAGCTTGAGAAGAATATTATTAATTCTTTCAGGATGCTTTCCGATCGAATCTAAAACTTGACAAAAAATATTCTTTTCATTGCCCAGTACGATCTGCTTGCCCGCTTTGACCCCGAAATTTCGAAAAATGCGAGTTACCCCTACTGGAGAGATTTCGCGAACCCGTTTTGGTGTTGTGAACCAGTATTTATAGGTTCAAGTGTTCCATACACTTGAGCGGTCTTGACGAATATAAATAAGAGAACGAAAAGTATTAAAACTTTTTTGGTGCCCAAAATTTCCTCTAAATTTCAAATTGAAATTCAACGCCAGTCGAGTTTTTTCGAGAAGATAGAGGACTAGTTATGTTTTCGAATGGTATACCACACCTGGTCGAAGGATCAAAAACGGACAAGGGAAATTTTACTGACCGTTATTTGGTGCAGAACATACAAGCCAACGAAAATCGAGAGGATTTTTGAGTGCGCAAAATTTGATCAGAAATATGGAGGAAACATCTCACCGTTCTGAATGATGATGGATACGCCTTTGATCCACACCAGTTTCAGCGGCAGTTGTGCTTTGAACGCGGATTGCCCGTCAGCGGAAATCGCTCTCTTTCAGAACGACAAGAATCCCTGGAAACAAAACCGTTTAAAACGGTTGCACAGGTTTTGGATATCTTTCACAACCGACTGTACAACTCGACCCCACTCTGATTTCAATCTAGTGCAAAATTCAGCTCAAATGCAACGTTCGCGATCACCATTATCGTTGAGTTCTACAGTGAATTGAAAGACTAAAAGGATCTTTGAATCTTAATGTCGCAAGAATGGCGGAAAACGAGCCAGGAATGGCAGAAACATGACTGCAAACAAGTTTTTTTAGTCTTTACTGTGCTTATCTGGGCCGAATTCCGGTCCGCAATTGCGTCTCGACACGCTTTGCGGCCGCACGCTCCCAAGTCGGAAGAGCTTCCAGCGCCGCAGCCGCCGATCTGCTTACTCTAGGTGGGCTTTTGAAACTGGAAACTAAGAAAAATCTATCCAAAAGGGGTCTTCCAAACGAAAGAGGTTTGGTGCGTGCCAGAAATGTTCCAAGAAAAAGGGAACAATAGAATTGTGGAGTGATGAGAGTCTACAAAAAATGAACAATATTTTCTAGAAGCAAATTTTTTGGTCGACACTTTTAAACGGCGAAAACAAACCGTTGCGGTATTCTACACGGAAATATTTCGTGGTTCCAAAAATGACTCTGATTATGCGCAAACCTTCAAAAATGTATATGTATATGTACTTAATAGCGAATAATGTTATACAGCCCACCCCCCCCATTCGGCTTTCGTAAACAAAGTTGTTGATACCCAGTAGATAAAGAGTAGGGTATAAAAGAAGAGGTGAGCGGTGTGTACTCATTCACGCATGGTCATTCTCCAGCGGTCAGAAGTTGAGGCTCTGCGTGGACTAGAAAGTGGGAAAACAGCAGCACCGGTGCTCAAGATAGAACAAAATCGCAGGAAAAACTTAGAAAATTTTTGAGCCAACTCGAGTGAGCCTATGGGGGGTGGGCTGAATAAGAGCACCCCTTAATAGCTATCATTAGAAGAGGAGTTGCTGCCAAATCGACCTTGACAGACGTGTTAGCTACAGCGGTTGAGAGAAATATAACAATCGAAGTATGACATCAAGCAAGAGTATTGCCATATAATCTCGCTAAACGAGTAGAAGTTTTTTTTTCTGAAAACCTTCAAACTCTCCTCCGTGTAATACCACAACGGTTTGTTTCCGCCGTTCAAAAGTGTCGACCAAAAAATTTGCTTCTAGAAAATATTGTTCATTTTTTGTAGACTCTCATCACTCCACAATTCTATTGTTCCCTTTTTCTTGGAACATTTCTGGCACGCACCAAACCTCTTTCGTTTTGAAGACCCCTTTTGGATAGATTTTTCTTAGTTTCCGGTTTCAAAAGCCCACCTAGAGTAAGCAGATCGGCGGCTGCGGCGCTGGAAGCTCTTCCGACTTGGGAGCGTGCGGCCGCAAAGCGTGTCGAGACGCAATTGCGGACCGGAATTCGGCCCAGATAAGGACAGTAAAGACTAAAAAAAAACTTGTTTGCAGTCATGTTTCTGCCATTCCTGGCTCGTTTTCCGCCATTCTTGCGACATTAAGATTCAAAGATCCTTTTAGTCTTTCAATTCACTGTAGAACTCAACGATAATGGTGATCGCGAACGTTGCATTTGAGCTGAATTTTGCACTAGATTGAAATCAGAGTGGGGTCGAGTTGTACAGTCGGTTGTGAAAGATATCCAAAACCTGTGCAACCGTTTTAAACGGTTTTGTTTCCAGGGATTCTTGTCGTTCTGAAAGAGAGCGATTTCCGCTGACGGGCAATCCGCGTTCAAAGCACAACTGCCGCTGAAACTGGTGTGGATCAAAGGCGTATCCATCATCATTCAGAACGGTGAGATGTTTCCTCCATATTTCTGATCAAATTTTGCGCACTCAAAAATCCTCTCGATTTTCGACTTACTATTTCGTTGGCTTGTATGTTCTGCACCAAATAACGGTCAGTAAAATTTCCCTTGTCCCCTTTGTGATCCTTCGACCAGGTGTGGTATACCATTCGAAAACATAACTAGTCCTCTATCTTCTCGAAAAAACTCGACTGGCGTTGAATTTCAATTTGAAATTTAGAGGAAATTTTGGACACCAAAAAAGTTTTAATACTTTTCGTTCTCTTATTTATATTCGTCAAGACCGCTCAAGTGTATGGAACACTTGAACCCATAAATACTGGTTCACAACACCAAAACGGGTTCGCGAAATCTCTCCAGTAGGGGTAACTCGCATTTTTCGAAATTTCGGGGTCAAAGCGGGCAAGCAGATCGTACTGGGCAATGAAAAGAATATTTTTTGTCAAGTTTTAGATTCGATCGGAAAGCATCCTGAAAGAATTAATAATATTCTTCTCAAGCTCAATGTCTTCAAGAATGTCGGCTAGATAACTGAACAGTATACATAGATCCGACTATAACATTCCTGTTCGACTTCGCGAATATACTTTTGAAGCGTCAAAAGCGAGTCAAAACTACAAAATTTGAGCAATATCAAGTCAGAAATTTCGGTAACTCCGCCCTGAGATACAAACTCGTCGAGAGATCGTTTGAATACGGTGTTTTAGCTAGTTTTTGAAGCTTCCGACGGAGTAGACATTCCAGTATAGGCTGTGAAAGGGCCAGCTTCGCTCTTTCAACCGTTTTGTCCCTAAAATTCGCTGTTTCAGCCGCGCGAGCATGCTGCGGTGTAATTCGTCCCCTCTACAATTCGTCTGCCCATAAAAAACAAACCGTCATTTCTCTATTTCGTTCAGTTCGCTTCTGTATTTGTGTGCGCTATGAAACGGGATGAGCGGTGCGCAATGAAACTTTTCCCGCGCGGGAAACAACTGTTAAATCTCTGGTGGCGGCGCCAGGGCGATGTGGGTTTATGTTGGGCCTCAACTGTGACGTACACAGGCTTGCATTTACGTATACTGTGGTGTAGGATAGTCCTAGAATTATTTATGTTGGAGTAGACCTAAACTTAGACGCGAGTATTGATTCAAATTGTGGAACCGTGACGGCGGTTCGGGCGATGCCGCTATGGAGGTGCTGGATGGGCGGCACGTGCAACCCGCGCGTGTAGCGCGGGTAAAAGTTTCATAGTCCACCGCCTGTCCCGGGCGCCTGCTGCGCTCGCGTTGAGGACTACGAAAGATACCTAATGCAAGTGTGAAATTGAGCTCAGCTCTACGCATGCAGTTCAGGTTATGCCCTAAATTTTACGATCGCACCCTATCATACAATTCAACAACAACCAAGCTACAATAGGAGATAGAATTTTGGCTCTTAATCCGACGATTGAGAGGTTAAGAGAGCTAGTATCGATTTTCTTCACCAAAAGTTTGGACCTGTGGCTTTTTATGATTCATAAAATAAATGCAAATAGTTCTCTGATTTTGCCTGAAGGATCGGTGCCCCAGGGGGGGGGGGGGAGAAAATATGAAATGGGTGTGAAATTATTCTTCGACCTCCCCCCCCTCCCCCACTGTCAAAACTAGTCTCGGAAGAACATTGTAATAAAGCGATGAGGGGAACATCATCAAGTAGATAAACTGTCGCATATTTCTTAAGAAAATACGGAAACTCAATCGATCCTTCGCGACAACTTCCCCATTTTTAGCGCAAGAAGCGTTAATGCTACATGGCAGCCGGATATTTTTGCATTTTTTCAGATGCGTCACTTCTTCAACGGAATGTGCAAGGTTGAAGATACAATGAGGAGAAGGCGGAACACGCTACATTCGTTGTGACTGAGTTACGAATCACCTTTAATGATTGACGCTACCATTACTTTTCGTGTCGACGTTGGTGTTTGTGGATCGATGAGAAAAATAAAAAATTCTTGGAAACTTCTGTCCATTCTTATTACATTGTATGGTTTCCCCTCACATGATTAGAGACTTCGAAAGCAGCTGTAGGGTTGAAAAAGCCCGAGAAGGGCCTTAAACGGCGTCAACAGAGGCATCCTAAAAGTGCCGGAGCAGGGGAACGGAACGCGGTAGCAGGGGCACCTTGAAAATGCCGGAGGAGGGGCATCGAACGCAGCTGCAGGGGCACGTTTAAAGTGCCGGAGCAGGGGCGCCGAAGGCGGCAGCAGATGCATTTCAAAAGAGCTGGTGCAGGGGCACCGAACGCGGCAGCAGGGGCACCTACGGCTGCAGCAGGGGGAACGACTCCGCCCTTTTTAGCTGTTGAAGCCGACGTCCTCGACCGCTCCGACGGCTGTCGAACGGGGTTCCGATCCCCAGTTTGCCTGAGTCGTTATCAGTCTGGCTTTATATTGTGATCTGCTTGAGAATGGATGGCTGCGAATAACGAGAAAATACAGGCTCAGGACAACTCGTCCGCGAACTTCTACCAGTTCAAATTCGAAATTTTTGAAGAGCCGTAACTCAGTTCGTAGTGAGTTCTGAGCGATTCTGAAGACACCATTGTGATCAGCGTGAAATTTTGTCCAAGATAGGCACAGAAACGAAAAATCGATTCTGAGCTTGGACTGTGGCTTTGAAGGCAGTGGTCACGATGAAAAACGTTATCGAAAAAACTAGAAAAATCGGCCTAGATATAAAACAGCTCAAAAACTATGAAGGTAGCGCGGTGAAAAACGGGCTAGAGTTAGAGTTATTAAGACCCTAAATTTCCAGTTCGTGCACACGTGCACAGAAAGATCACAGTCTCATGCCAAGCAGTCGAAAATCGTCGACACTCAGAGGAAGGAATGAATGCGAATTTACCTAATAAAACAGTTGAACAATGAAAGCAAGCACTTCAACAAATGTTTTTGACTAGATGTGTGCATAAATCCGCAAGTTCATTGATTGAAATTCAAGTTAAAGCCAGCCGATGTTCTTGATATTAGAGATCATCGATGCCCATGATGTGGGGTGGACTCGTCCACCATCAAAAGACAAGAAAGTTCAGGCTTCGAATCTGGTCAAGAACAGCTATTTTTTCGCGATTTTTTCGCATAGGTTCTACTACTCTATGCCCAGAAAAGGTTTGGAGAGGAAAAGAAGACGAGCATATTTGAGCGCGACCACTGCCTTTAAAGGCAGTGTTCACGATAGAAAATTTGTTTCAGTTTCCACTAGGAATGGGTGGTGGAGGGGCACACTGTAACGTTGACGTCGAAAGAACGCATGAAAACGAGCCAGGAAACGCTCCAAAAGAACCCGAAGTTGCCATTTCGAGCGCAAGGCAAACCCCAAAGCGCAACACGCTCACCAACGTGAACAAATGAATGCTCGAGATCGTGAGCTGAGCGGTGATCTCCAATCATTAGCCCCGTTCTTCCCTTCATTCTCAGCTTCTCTCTTTACTCAGGTCAGCTCGCATAGATCGGCTGAAAACGACGGAAGTTAAAAGCCTTGGACAACTCGTCTACCATGTTTCCTTAGCTCAATCATTGAGGGACCATAACTCCGTTTCCAGAAGGTCTTGTACGATTTCAGAGACATCATTGGAATTAGCATGGGGTCGTTTTCGAGATAGGCGGAAAGGCAGAAAAACGATTGCCTTTAAGACAGACCATACTACTGCTTTCCTGTGACTTGGAATTCAGATAACGATAGAAGTTCTTTTTCTTCTCCAAATAACTGTTATTCCTACCCAGCTGAGAATGGGACTTTTCGCAAATGCGTTATATGCTTCTCAATTTCCGGTATGCCTTGCTTCATAGAATAGGTATTCACGATGATCAGACATTTTTTTGCAAGTGAGCAGGCAGGCGAATAGACTCAATAGAGGACACAAGCTTCCACGGCACATGCAGATCAATAGCTGCTTGGATAATGGACAAGAAAAGCTCATATTTCTCATTTACGCTGTTGGTAGATTCTAACAGACTGACCCTGTGAATTTGGCTAAGGTATCCATTCACGGCTGCATAGTCGCACTTTGCGTAAACCCTGCGATAGACCGCTGCAGAGCCCGTTTCACAACATTGAATATCAAATGAAATGCTATTATGATCGCCTAACCCCACCGGAGGCGAAATTTCCAGGTTTTCTAGTAGAGTTTCGTGGGTGCAGAACACTAAATCCAGAACATTATGACCTCTAGTAGGTTCACGAGCAAATGGGAACAGGTCGTAACAGTAAACCAGCTCCTCCAAACTTGATAGATCTGATGTCACCACATCCCCTTCACTCTTTCAAGCGACGTCCGGCGAATTGAAGCCCCCCACAATGATCGTGTGGAGTTCACGCGTTACTAAATCACTCAAAACTTTGACTAGCATTTCGGTTCCCGCAGAATCACAAGACGGGGCCCCGTGAACAACCACGACCCTAAAGCTCGAACTTTCATGATAAAGGTCGGCATAAAGTATCTCATAAGCATGTTCCGCCGACTCAGAGAAAACCACAGATATTGAGAGCCTTCGATGCACCAACAACATCACTCCGCTGCCTGACTTCCTAACTTGATCACACCTCTTGAATTCGTAATCTAGAGAGAAATTTCCCAATAAGGACGAAACCGAATGACTAGGCTTGCGCCATGTTTCGGTAAAGGCATAAATATCATAATTATTGGAAAGAATCAGGTCAATATGTTCCTTATTTTCTGAGACAGATCTTACATTTGCATTAAAAATTTCAAAACACTACAATGATACCGGAAAGGATGAATCGGTTTCTGATCCGCAGGCGTTGACTCATCGTGGTTCGATGAGGGGACCGCAGAAGGGGTTATCCCGGGGGGCAGAATCGGCCGGTTCACCCTCACCCTTAGAAGGCGAGACTGGCTCGACAATACCTCCAGGGCTAGCCCCATACGTCTCCGATATCCCTCCCTTCTTTGAACCTTCCTTCCTTCGTCAGGGATTTCCTGAGATAGGGCCCTTTAACGGGGAAGAACTTCAGACGGGAGGGATTTCTCAACGCCTGTTTCTGATAAGCAGAACACGGCATAATAATATTCAAAAGTCGAATTTTGCCTTGAATCGGCGAGCCTAAGCGATACACAGATACTGGAGAGCAATCCACATTCAAATGAGAAAGAACATCCATCACAAATTTGGCATCATGACTTGATCTTTGCCGAACAGGAAGATACTTTGGCTCAGGAACACCACTAAGAACCAGAGAGCGAGCACGCTCCTTCTCACTCTCACTATCACGAGTGGTAACAAGAGGCGATGAGGCTTGAGAAGAAGATGGTAATGCAATGGAATACGTCTGAGAAGGTATACTATTTCCATTCACAAGCTCAGGATTAACAGACTGACTTTGGAGAGAACTTCTCAACATGGTGTTCTCCTTGTTGAGGTTGTCCAGCCTGCCCAGAAGTTCGGCGTTCAGACGTAAAGCAGCATCCGTATGACGTCGCCCCTCTAGCAGGAGCGCCAGAATTATCCGAGCGTAGTGCGGTATTGCATCATCTCCCATAAGTTCTTTGACGGCCCGCTCGACGTCCGAACCATTAGCTACGTTCAAAAGGTCGTCCTTGCCCATTGTCATTTGAGACTGACCCACCACAGACACCAGATACCTCAAACTTGGGTAATTGAACCTTGGGTATTTGACTTGAAATCTTACTTGGTAGGCTGTTTGGGGCTCTGATCACGAATACGAGATTCGTTTATCGATTTTTGACAGAATACGGAAGATTACGGTGGGTATACGGTAGTTTCGTCAGAGCCTCAGATGTGACTGAAAATTTAAATGCGGGGGTTATTCGGTATGGTGAATACGAATTTAAAGGCAACATACACGCTCGTAACCGTGGTTGAGGTAACTATGGAAATAGGATCGTATTGCTCAGAACACTACGCCTACGCATTTTGAAGCGTCCAGAACGACCCACAATGCCGCTACACGAGTAAAAACCTGGCCTCGCCCCTGTATCTCTCCGCCCCCTGTATTTCCCGTTATCCTCCATAACGGGGGTTCTGGGCAGGGATGTGCGGCGAACGATTTTGATAAATCGGCGAATGGAAATCGACAAAATTTGTCCAAAAATGACCGGGTGTACTGCAGTTCTCCCGCCGCAACGCGACGAGTCCGTCGTGCGCGGTGAATGGACGCGAGAAGCAATGTTCTTCGATAACGATAAAGCGTTGCAATCGGAGCGCTCTAGCGTTCACCTAAAGATTTTGACAATTACGAGACTAATACAGGGAGATCGGATGATCTCCCAAAAAATTAGGACTGTTTCGAAAGTTTCTCTAGTTTTTTATAAATTCCTTCTAGCATTTTCGTCATCAGTTCCACCTTTCTCGATAAGAGGAATAAGTGCGTTCAATGAAAAGATCTTTTCCGTTATAATAATTATTCCCGGACGTTGGTATTTTATCTCTAAGACCAACTGGACAGTTTTGAAAATTCCCCACAAAGTCTTGAACGAAAGAAGTTTTTGCATTGATAAATAAGTAAAAAGTAAGCTATCTGCGAAATGCGGGTAGCGTAAAGCGCGATCACCTGCTCCATATGTAATCATCACGATAAGGGAAACCGTTTGAATTTCGCCGCGGCGCGACGAGCTTGGCCGTTATCGGGAGAACTGCTGGTCTCCCGTAATTTTTGACGCTTCAAAATGCGTAGGCGTTGTGTTTTGAGCCATACCAGTCTATTTCCATAGTTATGTCAACCACGATTACCAGCGTATATGCTGTCTTTAACGTCCATTTGTCGATTTTCAAATTATTGAGGTAGGTTTTGCACCTAAATGGCATGGCACCTACCGTAACCTACAATAAACTTCAGACTAGCAACAGAAGGATCCCCGATTCGTGATTAGCGCCCTAGATAACCCCAGTTAGATCCCCCAAGCGGGATTCAGAAAAATTTTCTGAACACCTCGAAAATTCCCTGATGAATTTCGAAAACACCTCGAACAAAAGATTTGCTTGTGCGTGAAGCCACAAAAACACCCTTTTTAGAATTCCCTGAGGCAAAAATTATGAGCTCGAATAATTCATGTACTGTCACACTACAACAATACTCTAAAGACGATTTTTCAGAAACTTGAAGGAGGTTATAAGCAAGAAATAGTTCGCAAAGGTGGTGCTAATCCTTTTTTCGTCCCCGTATTCGTGGTTGATTGAATATTAACAATTATTTAATCGTGAACGAATCAAAAACAGTCCTCCGTGAGAACTTTGTCGGCAATAATACAGTTTAAATATAGGCAAACACTTCCTTTGGCACAAGGCTGGTCAATGCACCAAGGGAAAACGCGCGCTTGGCATTGGCGCGGAGCCTTCCGTTTCTTGATAGTAGGCAAGCAGGCGCGCGCTATGGGCCTCTTCTAGCGCCAGCACAACCGCGCCAGTTCTAGAGCGCGCTACCGGGTTTCTTAATGCCACCCCAGGGGTTGGAGATCTTTTGGTAGACGGTGAGAAATACGCCTGCAGTGGAGAGACGAGGAACGGTCGCACAAAAAGTCCTATGGAGGACTTTTTGGGAGCGGTTAACATAAATTGTTTGATAGCTTTGTTTTCTCTAAAACGCACACTTTTGAAATTTCATTTTCTCGCGTTACCTAGAAACAAGGGATACCAGAGTGGACATGAAAAATGCTTTACCAATTTGTTGTTTATAACATAAGAATGAGTGAACAGATGTAGTTTAGCTTTATTTGGTGTTTATTAATCATGTCTTATACAGATACTATAGTACAAGGAAGCCGCTGCAAGAAAATGTACCAATTGATGTTCTTTTTTTTGGTTAATTGCCTCTAAATCGAGAAAATTCCTTTATCTCCTCCGATTTCCAACTCTCCATATGTTGCCCTGCCATTATAATGATCCGGGGGATCAAATCGCTTTCAGTGATCAAGAAAAACCTTAGCAAATCGCTATGAATTCAAGGTTTAAAAGGGGCCGCGGATGATTTCATTGCTTTTCGCATTACTTAGTATGTAGTAACTGTGCTGTTCTAGGTGACAAATGCGTTACTCTGAAATATAAAGCTGATATTTGTTACAGAGGTGGTTAATTCGCGGCTAGAGTGTGGCTGATTTGTGGTCAACCGACGGTCAAGGGCGCGCGGTTGATTCGTGTTAAAAGACAGGATTACTACCACCCCTAGTCTTCAGAGCCGTAGCATGTCCATGCAGAATTCGTGCTCCACGGCCAATTTAGTATGCAAGCCCAGGTATATTGAGGTATTTCAAAGTAAAGTTATCAAGTTCAAGTTGGAATAGGAGCGACTTGCTCCCATTTCCAGCCTCCTGTCCTCATATGAGCTCTCTAGCTTAATTTTAGGTGTACCAACAAGATCGTGTACGCCGTCTGAAAAAAGAAAAGGAGATTAACAACAAAAAACGAGCGGTTTTTCGCATTTCTTTTCGAAGATCAGTGAACCATTCCAAACGATTTTTGGGTGGTAATACCAGCTTTTTGAGCTCTTATAAATGCAATTCAGAGCTACTTTCTACCTCCATTCTGAACTTTGATTTCGAACAAGCAGTTTTGCGCGGGGCTGATTCAAAACCAAATCATGGGCGCGCTTCGCGCGCACGGCAATTGTTAGTATCATCGGTAATGTGGTATAAGTTAACTTGCCTGAAAGGTTCATCAGATGAAAGCTATCATGAAAAAGACAGTGAGTTTGTTGGTATGAATCATTTCCATCAATCATAGAATCGGTTGTGATCGCCATCGAATTGCAGTGTTCGTGGTCTTGCCCAAAATACGGTATAACTATGGCAGTCTTTCAAAAATCGTGAAACAGGCATCAAACTCGTTTGCAGCACTCTAAACAACCCCAGTGTGCAAAATGTACGTTAAATCCGAGTTTTTGGCCAAAAGTCGGAAAAAAAATGAGAGATGCAGTCATAAATAGGTGAAAAACATATTCTTTCGGATCGGGCTGCTGTAGTGTCCATTTTGAAGAGAACGGTAAAAAATATTGTTACCGGTCGACTACTATGTAGGTCGATTGAGTTCGTTTGAGCTGAGAACGGCTACTGTGATTGCTGTAAACGGCACGGTGTGCTTTGGGGTCGTTTTAGAAGCTCTATCACACATTGTGAATTCTTCAAAAAGTGGCTGTATATAAGTTTTCCGAGCTTTTGCAGGTCTGACAGTAAGCGTACTATCCAGTTAGGACCTTATGCAGCCAAGCGGTCGACAATGAAATGGTCATGTCATGTGGGGGGGGGGGGTGTTGGAGAACTGGAAAATTGCTTTCGTCTGAAGAAAGTGAGAGACTTATTTTCCAGGATCGGGCTGCTCTAGGGTGCATTTTGATGATGAATAAAAAATGCTATCGGCCTACTCCTAGTTCGATTGATCTCATGCCACCAATGGCAGGGGCCTTCCAAATTTCCAATGTGAAGAGGAGGGGGCGCACCTTCCATGGACCGATCACAGCCACGACTTACTCTGTCTTTCAATTGTATTGGAGAAAATTTCACGCTGATAACAAGACTGGCTCCAGAATAGTTTGGAATCCTCTACGAACGGAGTATTACATGCGTACCGGTAGATATGCATGTAATACGTTGCTCGCTCAGGTCGAAAAAGACAACCCAGGTGTGGCAGGACTGATCTCGCCTGGTCCGACCTGACCCAGCAGTGGCCGTCCCTATCGATGCGTATGCAATGCATTACTTACTGAGGTGGAAAATCGCCCCGTTGTGGCCGGACTGAGCCGACTGTAGTGCGCTCTAGCACGCCTGCATAATCGATTGGCACGCAGCCGATACAATAGGGATGCGGGAGGACGGCTCAGTCCGGCCTTCGGCCGACTATGACGGGGGTCTGACAGTGATGTTTTTTTCAGGACGTTTTCATGCTTCCAAACACAACAGTGTTGAATACCAAAACAGTGGCGGAAATTCTTCGGATGGGATATACACGTATACCGGTGTTCAGTGGTAAGCCTATTACACCAAATTTAGTTTCAAAGTTTTGCCTCTGACATAGAATATTGAAATTTTTTAAACAGAAGCGCTTACTAGCTCTTTTCTCTTCCTTTTGCCTTATACATCGTTGTTGCTTTTGACGCTTTCTAAAGAAGTTTTATACTGCAGGCGATCGCAATAATGTGGTCTCCCTGTTGTTTGTGAAAGACCTTGCATTACTCGATCCGGATGATAATTTCACTATACAAACCGTTTGTGGCTACCATCAACATCCTCTTCGATTTGTCATGGAAGATACTCCTTTACGCGTTATGTTGGAGGAATTCAAAAAGGTTGTTTGTTATTTACGTATCTTTTAGACGAAGCGATAAAATTTCAAGTTTCGCATTTCGAAATGGGTCCCGCCAGGAAGCAAGAGATTTGTGTTCCTGTGTTTGCGCCAGACCCCCCTCCTTTTTGGATTTGACCCACAAGGCTCAACATTCCTTCTTGTGGGTACAGTTGAAGGGGTGGAGCATAAAATTAGTCTGGTACATTTAAGACCGGGATCATACCTCCCGCGACGTGCGAAGGCGGCAATGCATTTCAAGCATATCGATTTTTTGCCGATATTTGTGGTAAACATTGCGTCACGTCCTTCATCGCTCGAAGTATGATCCAGTGCCAAGGCATGGCGCGTACCTTTTTTTTTGGAGGTTAGCATCACGTATCTCAGTTATCGTACGCAGGGCTGTTTATTCCTGTATTATCGTTGACACTTAAAGGAATCATTAGTGTTGGTCAGTGCTAATACAGCTACGATTTAGGGCGACTACCATTTAGCCATGGTTCAACGTATTGTTACTGCTGAGGATAGTGACCCTTCCTATGAGCTTGTTGGAGTTGTCACTCTTGAAGACATCGTGGAGGAAATTTTACAGGTTGTTTTTTTTGTCGCGACATTTCAGCTCCTTTTGTAGTGCTAGAGTTCTCTTTACACTAGTTAGATGTTATTGAACTCAGACTCTGCGTGGGGGCAAGCGCCGGACAATAGAGCCCGTTTTCGACTTGGGGGAGCGACAGCGCAGGCCTCCCCCGAGGGGGGCTTCAGGGGAGGCCCCTGCTCTCCTCCGGCGCTTGCCCCCCCGAGAGGAAGAGAGGGAAAAGATGGGAAGAAGTCGTAGAAGGTAGTTTACGACAATAGAGGCCAGAGAAGGCATCTATCACGTGCTCGAGCGGTATAAAACCCGCCTCACCTCATGGAGAGTCGCATTCGGCCCAACAGGGCCGGCCCTGGACGGCGACTTCGAGTCACTGTCAGAAAGGGATATTTTTGGAGGGAAGCGGAGACGCTTTCCGGGGAGGGTGACGTCACTGCTCCGGTGTCGTGACGTCACTGCTCCGGAGCCGTGACGTCATGGCTCCGGGGCAGTGATGGGGGCTTCAAGGCAGTGACAGGGGGCTTCAGGGCAGTCACAGGGGGCTTCAGGGCAGTCACAGGGGGGCTTCAGGGCAGTCACAGGGGGCTTCAGGGCAGTCACAGGGGGCTTCAGGGCAGTCACAGGGGACTTCAGGGCAGTGACGGGGGCTCCGATCAAGCCAAATTGTCACTCCGGCGGTAGCCCTCTTCGATTGGGGGCAAGCGCCGGTGCCCGGAGGGTTGCCCCTGAAGAGCTGCGCTAGCCCCCTCCAGTGTATGAGAAAGTACGCATGAATGTAGGAGGATTAATGACATTGCGGTGAATTGCGAAATGAGTCGCTCGAATTATCTATGTGCTTCTCGTCCTACCGAATTTGTGGTGTTTTAAACTAAAATTAGCTTGGAAACAAGGCTGATCCTATCTTTGTGTGTGTGTGTGTATCTTTGTATCTTTGATCCTTTTGTATCTCGTGAAGATTCTATCTTCACGATAAAATGATCCACAGAAAGATCCGTGCTACTCGTTTCTGCACGTGTAGTGACGCCCCTATCGCATTTCTGCCGCCGCAACAAACGCCGTTGATATATATATATATATATATATATATATATATATATATATATATATATATATATATATATATATATATATATATATATATATATATATATATATATATATATATATATATATATATATATATATATATATATATATATATATATATATATATATATATATATATATATATATATATATATCATTCCATAGTAATAAAGGAGAGTGGTGTCCGTCCGTCCGTCAGTCAGTCAGTCAGTCAGTCCGTCAGTTCAAGGTGTGCATTCTGTAATTGCAGACTTTTGTGTTTTACAAGGGTTACGCCCAAAACAACCGAATGGGACGTCAAAAAAAGTCAGCGGGACTCCAGCGGTAGTGCGCTCAACGCCGAAGAAGTTGTGCGGGACCAATGTAAGAGCGCCGGACGCCATAGAAAGTGTACGTGACCCATGTAGGAGTGCGTCGGACGCCATAGAAAGTGTACGGGACCCGTGTAAGAGTGCGTCGAACGCTATAGAAAGTGTACGGGACCAACGTAAGAGTACGGCGGACGCCATAGAAAGTATGCGGGGCCCATGTAAGAGTGCGCCGAACGCCATAGAAAGTGTGCGGGACCCATGTAAGAGTAAGCCGGACGCCATAGAAAGTGTGCGGGACCCATGTAAGAGTGTGCCGTACGTCATAGAAAATGTGCAGGACCCATGTTAGAGGGCGCCGGACGTCATAGAAAGTGTATGGAACCTATTTAGGAGTGCGCCGAACGCCATAGGACATGTGCGGTGTTCATGTTATAGTGCGCACGGCGCCATAGAAAGTGTGCGGGAGCCATGTAAGAGTGTGCCGTACGCCATAGAAAGTGTGCAGGACCCATGTTAGAGTGCGCCGGACGCCATAGAAAGTGTACGGAACCTATTTAGGAGTGCGCCGAACGCCATAGAAAGTATGCGGGACCTATGTGAGAGGGCGCCGGACGCCATAGAAAGTGAACGGAACCTATTTAGGAGTGCGCCGAACGCCATAGAACATGTGCGGTACCCATGTTATAGTGTGCCCGGCGCCATAGAAAGTATGCGGAATCTATGTTAGAGTGCGCCGGACGCCATAGCAGGTGTGCAGGATCCATGTTAGAGTGCGTCGAACGCCGTAGAAAGGGTGCAGGACCCATGTTAGAGTGCGCCGGACGCCATAGAAAGTATGCGGGACCCATGTTAGTGTGCGCCGGACGCCATAGAAAGTATGCGGGACCTATGTGAGAGGGCGCCGGACGCCATAGAAAGTGTACGGAACCCATGTTAGAGTGCGCCGGACGCCATACAAAGTGTGCGGGACCCATGTTAGAGTGCGCCGGACGCCATAGAAAGTATGCGGGACCCATGTTAGTGTGCGCCGGACGCCATAGAAAGTATGCGGGACCCATGTGAGAGGGCGCCGGACGCCATAGAAAGTGTACGGAACCCATGTTAGAGTGCGCCGGACGCCATAGAAAGTGTGCGGGAACCATGTTAGTGTGCGCCGGACGCCATAGAAAGTATGCGGGACCCATGTTAGTGTGCGCCGGACGCCATAGAAAGTATGCGGGACCCATGTGAGAGGGCGCCGGACGCCATAGAAAGTGTACGGAACCCATGTTAGAGTGCGCCGGACGCCATACAAAGTGTGCGGGACCCATGTAAGAGTGTGCCGTACGCCATAGAAAGTGTACGGGACCCATGTAGGAGTGCGCCGGACGCCATAGAAAGTGTGCGGGACACATGTTAGTGTGCTGCGGACGCCATAGAAAGTATGCGGGACCCATGTAGGAGTGCGCCGGACGCCGTAGAAAGTGTACGGGACCCATGTAGGAGTGCGCCGGACGCCGTAGAAAGTGTGCGCGACCTCAGGGGGAGTGCTCTGCATGCCGTAGAAAGTGTGCGGTACTACGTAGCAATGCGCAGGACGCCACAGAAGGAAGAATGTCTCTGAAACGAGCTCGAGAACGCTAATCTACAGGATTTGCCGCACTTCGGATTGATTTTGTGTGGGTGCACAACTGAAGTAGATTTATTGCTTTTCTCGGTATAATTTGCGGCTGTCTGCCTTTCCATGTGTCCACATGTGCGTAGGCAATTTTTATGCCGACAACAAAATATATTGGAGCAAAATAACCCTGAGTGGGGACCATCTAAACCATAACTTTTTTCTTCGAATTTGTGTTCGTTCCTCTTCAACCTCGATACTTTTCTCTCTTCCTAAACCCGTGCACGTTCCTCCTAAACCTCCATTCAGTATCAAATCTACTGTGCGCGCTTCTCATAGCCTCCTAATCGTTTCCCAAGACTGTGTGCGCCTCCTGAACACCTGTTTACTTTCACGACGCTAAACGCGCTCCTCCTGTACCCCTTATCCCTTTCAACAACACTGCGCGCACTTTGTGGATCCCTATTCACTTTCCATGACACTGTACGCGCTATTCATGAACCACTTGCTCACCTTCCATGGCACTGTGCGTGCTTCTTCTAAAACTCTACTCGTTTTCTACGACGCTCTCCAAATTGGCAGAGCATTATCTTCCTCTACTTTATGACAACAAAATTTGGAATTTTTGAGTGCCATCTATTCACCCGTGCGTGCGTGCATACGTACAGATAGTTGCTCAGACACACATCATGGCGAAACATACTTTGCGAGGATAGAGATAGGATTGTGCACCACTATGTGACACGGAGGTGGATTTGTAAAGTCTAGGATACTCCACAATGGAAAGCTAAAAAACTCCATGTGCAACAGCTTTGGTGGTCAAATACACCACCACGCCCATTTTTATATATGAGGATGAGGATAGGGATTAGAATTTGCTGGATTCGCGTTCGCTTTCGTTAAAGGCACAGTCCAACCTCATAGGTAATTTTTTGATATTATGGTCCGGTCGCCGCCTTTAGCAACCCTGCCAAGCGCGAAATCTCAATCCGCTCAAATAAGCGAGAAAAAGCGAGGAAAAAGTCGGCCACGCCCCCATGAAAGAAAAAATGGGTAACGCCCACTGACAGGTTTCCGACCTCGAAAGGGAAGAGACGCGCGAATGATTTTAATCAAAACCTATGTTCTTCAATTTGTTTTTGGTCTGGCTTTAAACTGTGGCCTGCTTCAGAACCATGGCTGCGAATAACGAGAGAATACTGGCTCCAGACAACTCGTCCGCGAACTTCTAGCCGTTCAAAATTGAAATTTTTGAGGAGCCGTAACTCCGTTCGTAGTGAGTTCTGAGCGCTTCTGGGGACACCATTGTGATCAGCGTGAAATTTTCTCTAAGATAGGCAGGGAAACGGAAATCGATTTTGAGCTTGGACTGTGGCTTTAGAACAGTTCGGATAGCGGCCATTCTCCATTTCCATTAACGCGATCCTTGGTAAACCCGAAGCCCCGCCTACTTTCACAAAGACTGAATACGCAACGGCTAGGGCGGTCCCACCACGATAGCAATGGTGTGCGCACTCTTTCTGAAACCCACTTACTTTCCGCGACGTTCTTAGTGTATTGTTGAAACAATAACGCGCTCCGACTGAAGGTGTCAAAATTTGCGGGAAATTTAAACACCGGTCAAACAGACGTCGGTCGGACGTGCCAGACAGTCAAATAGACACACCACGCCGCTTATACTATGTATGGATGAGGATTTGCTGGATTCCCGTTCGCTTTCGTTACAACAGGTCAGACAGCGGCCACTCTCCATTTCCATTAACGCGATCCTTGCTGTTAACCCGAAGCCCCGCCTACTTTCACAAAGACTGAATACGCAACAGCTAGGGTGGTCCCACCACGATCAACAACGAAGATAGCTCAAAGGACGCAATATGCAACGGCTTGGGTGGTCCCACCACGATCGCAATGGTCTGCGCGCTCTTTCTGAAACCCACTTACTTTCCGTGACGTTCTTAGTGTATTGTTGAAACAATAACGCGCTCCGACTGAAGGTGTCAAAATTTGCGGGAAATTTGAACACCGGTCAAACAGACGTCGGTCGGACAGTGCCAGACAGTCAAGTAGACACACCACGCCGCTTATAATATGTAAGGATGAGGATTTGCTGGATTCCCGTTCGCTTTCGTTACAACAGGTCAGACAGCGGCCACTCTCCATTTCCATTAACGCGATCCTTGCTGTAAACCCGAAGCCCGCCTACTTTCACAAAGACTGAATACGCAACAGCTAGGGTGGTCCCACCACGATCAACAACGAAGATAGCTCAAAGGATGCAATATGCAACGGCTAGGGTGGTCCCACCACGATCGCAATGGTCTGCGCGCTCTTTCTGAAACCCACTTACTTTCCGCGACGTTCTTAGTGTATTGTTGAAACAATAACGCGCTCCGACTGAAGGTGTCAAAATTTGCGGGAAATTTGAACACCGGTCAAACAGACGTCGGTCGGACGTGCCAGACAGACAAGTAGACACACCACGCCGCTTATAATATGTAAGGATGAGGATTTGCTGGATTCCCGTTCGCTTTCGTTACAACAGGTCAGACAGCGGCCACTCTCCATTTCCATTAACGCGATCCTTGCTGTAAACCCGAAGCCCCGCCTACTTTCACAAAGACTGAATACGCAACAGCTAGGGTAGTCCCACCACGATCAACAACGAAGATAGCTCAAAGGACGCAATATGCAACGGCTAGGGCGGTCCCACCACGATCGCAATGGTGTGCGCGCTCTTCCTGAAACCCACTTACTTGCCGCGACGTTCTTAGTGTATTGTTGAAACAATAACGCGCTCCAACTGAAGGTGTCAAAATTCGCGGGAAATTTGAACACCGGTCAAACAGACGTCAGTCGGATGTGCCAGACAGTCGGACGGACACACCACGCCACTTATAATATGTAAGGATCATCCACAGAGACCGAAACTCGATATGCATGATAGACACTGTCGCGCGTCATGGGAAGTAGGAACCCAAATCAAGATTCAACAAGTCCTGACAATGAGATGGTGTGAAAGGCTGAAAGACCTGGGGTGCGTTCCAAGAATGTTCCCACGACGGGGTGGGAGGGCAAAAGGCCTTTCCATGGTCAGGTTTGCTTCACATGGCTATGAATCATAACTGTAAAATGCTTCCACGCAGCCGTGGCTACGTTTCCATGGACGCGTTTTGCCATGGAAATGTTCTTGGAACGCACCCCTGGACGCCAGAAATTTCATCCTTTTGGAAATCCTTGTTAGTCGCATATCGTACTGTGGACTGATAGCATCAAAAGAACAGCAATAGGTTTTAGTGAGGACGTCTGTTAGTAAATGTGCGAGGAATCGAAGGGCCACGCGCAGGTAAGGCTTGAGCGGTCCGCTATAGTTTCTTAGGGTTTCTAAGAAGCATAAAGGTGCCGTCAGAAATTTCGAATTAGTATATCAAAACAGGGAGCCTGTAGGGGAGTGGCGGGAAGCGCCACTTTCACGCACACGATCGAATGATCGATCCTCACCTAGAGCCAATTAAACCTTCTAAGTCTCCCTTCATAGCAGACGACCTGGCGTCAAGTGACGCTGGGGTTTGCATCTTTAACATTTGTTATTGATCTTACTCCCCAGCGACTCCTCAGCGACCAGTACAGCCGGCCTATCGCTGATGGTGGAGGCATAGCGGCAGTAGCGGCTGTCACTAATATTTTCAATATCATCTTTAACCACTTGCCGCCCTCGGACACGTTAGATGCGCCAGCCGTTTAGGGTCATGCGCCAGCGTTTGAGCAACGGCTTGACGCCTGATGCTGGTCGCTGACGCCTGCCGCTTGTCGTCTGCTTTGGACGGAACCTGATCCCACGAGATCAGTAAATCGGTAACAGGTTTGCGTGGGAGGATAAAATCGCTGATTTGAACATCGGCCGGCCCCCGCAAGTCATTGTATTGGCCCAATGCACATTCAAAAGCATATACGATTCTGAATGGAAGTCGAACGTGTGGTGCATCTCAAAAGGAATTTTTAGACTTGAAAACTACCCCTTTATATTAGAACATTTGTTTTATTTCAATAACCTCAATTGTGAATCGTAGACTAGATGGGAATTACACTCTTTTATTCAGTGAGTGTTTCTTTCCTTCTGCAGGGCACGAAAGACTACATAAATCCGCATCTGTAGCTGAAAACGCCTTGTATTCTGTTGCTGCTGTTCCGATTCAATGTGATTTGAAATACAGCGACTTCTGGACGAGAGCATATGGACAATGCTAGCGAACTGCGACATACCCTTTTGCAGTGCATTGTGTTATTGAAAGGCGGTTGTTAAACATCGTACTATCTTGCACTGGATTAATAGCTTTCTTTATTGAAAACCTGTGTTGGGCTCCCAATACTATTGTCCAATCGTACATTCAGTTCAAATTCTGTTCAGGCAGAAATTGTGGACGAAACTGATGCTGTCATGGATAATGTACATCGAACACGGAGACGTGGCGCGCAGGTATTGAAATGCTCCTCTAAGCGTTACAAATAGTTCTTTATTCAAAAATTTGGAAGCTGTTTCAAGTAATCAAACAGATTATGTGATTGAAATGTTCATTGTCAGAAAAGGCTTAAAAATCTGCTAAATTTTGCTCTCCTCCGGGAAAAATTTTTTTTCCAAAAAACTCGTGAAACTTCCGTCTTGAACTCTTGATCCGCTGAGCTTTCGGTGTGTAGCACCTTCGTCAGACCTGGTTTGTCGTTGTTGTGACCATGAGCTGCAACCACTAATGAACCAGTTGAACCACTGACACGACCACATGAAACCGCTAACAAATGTGTTCAGTAGTGGTTGCGGTTCACGGTCAGAACAAGGACCAACCAGGTCTGACGAAGGTGGTATGCACCGAAAGCTGAACGGATGAAAAGTTCAGGAAGGATGTTTTACGAGTTTTTTTCCTCGGAAACAATTTTTTTCTCGGAGAACTTTCGCGGACTTTTTCAGAGTTTGAAGCCTCTTCTGACAGCATTCATTTCAATCTACCATGAGGTTCCGCGATATCCAGAGTAGAAGATGTTTGAAGTCTCTACAACCATGCCTTTCATTTTTGAGGCATAGGAAATCCTCAGACATAGTTTTTGAGGGTTTCGTGTACTTGTGTAAAAATATTTTCCTGTATAACAACTTACCTGTAGGAGAACTCAACTTATTTATTTATTTATTTCCCTATAAACTCATGCTCTATAAAAGAGAAGGATAATGTGCTTGGTTACTAGAGTGAACCAATCGGTGCTGAGTCGGAGATTACGAGGAAGATTTAATGAGAACTAAGACCGTTTTTTCAATGCCTGAACGAAAGGTGCTTCTGGTAGATTAGTTCTTTCAAGTTTGTTGACCCATGTGTTTCGGAGGTGTCGAACGAAGGAATTTGTTTCTATACATTCCATCCGAAAATCTTCGGATAAAATCTAAATCGTGATTTTCCTTCACTAATTTGGCTTATTTGCTTACAAGAAGCACATTTTCTAATGCATCAGAATTTAAAGGCAGTGTTCACGATGAATATCGCTTTCGAGTTCGACCCAAAAATGGGATTGTTTGGTCGTGAGGTAACTAATAGTGAAGAAACAGCGAAGAAAAACGTCCAGAGTAAGTCAGAATAGCGGTTTCTAAATTAAGGGCGTGGACGAGAATCATGGGCCCTACTGATTTTGGCAAGCGCGCGCTAATCGCTAAATCTGCGCGAATCGATCATGCTAATCGCGGCAGAGTTGCTTGGCAATTTGCCATCTAAACGTGTGCAGCGCCACAATCTCGTCCGATTGGGGGGGGGGGGCGGACCGGGATAGGTAGGCGCACCGGGATATTTTTCAAAGCCGTTTTTATTGATTTCTGGCCAGTTTTCGTTGCTTTCTTCGACCCTATCCTCTCCAGCATCTGCCAACTTAGTGTGTCACACCTAGACCTCGAGAAGGAGATTTATCGTGAACGGACGGGAGAGTTTTGGTATATGCGCCTCCCGGCTGGCAGTAATACTGTAGGATTACGGTAGCATACTGTAGCAGGTATTATTGACACCCGGGTAAGCGCCGCAGCTCATCTCGCCCCTCATACTCCCTCCACCCCCATGCCAGCGACCCAGCGGATGACGGGGTCACGTTTTTCTTCTGGCAGGTCGCCAACTTTGCCAATGTATGAGCTATAATTCGATGGGAGGTATGAATCTGGGGTAGTTTTTGACGCTGAATCGACCTGTAATGGTTTCAAAACCCGAGCGAGGATCGTTTTCAATGCACTGTCGTTAGATTCTGGTATTGTAGGGTTACACCTAGGTGGGCATTTGACTAGTTAAATTGCAAATGTTTAAATATTCAATACATGCACTTAATTACATTATTACACTCAAATTATCAAATTATTACATGCAAATTATTAGGTTAAGGAAAAATATAGGTCATAATCTGGAACAAAAAAAATATGCGCTACTATGTACAAATGTGTCAGAAATCAACAAAATGTGTGCTACTATGTACAAAATATTGTTAATATGAAATTCCTGAAAATCCAGGAAAATTCAATGAAGTACGGTGAAATTCATAAAGGGAACGGGTTATCAACGGATTCGTGGAAACTTCGCGATACAGAGGTTTTGGAGGAAAATTAGAAAATTCAGGAACATACGCCGATATTCGCAAAAAAGGGGCTATCAACGAATCTGTGAAAAAAAAATCGTGATATATATGGTTTCGAGGGAAAAGTCGAAAAATCAGGAAAATACTTTGAAATTCAAAGAAAAGGACGGGTTATCAACGGATTGTGGACAAATCGTGATACAGCTGTTTTTTGTAAAAATTCAAAAATTTAGGAAAAAAATGGTGGAATTCGCAAAAAGAACGTGTTATCAACGTTTCCGTGGAAAACTCGTGACATCGACGTTTTCGGAGGAAATTTTGAAATTTGAAGGAAAAACTGTGAAATTGAGTTATTTTGACGATTTGAAATTTTTTTAAAGTTCAAAAAAAAATTCCAGTAACTATCCATGATTCAATCATTCCACTGTTGCTGAGCAATCGATTGCAAGATGGCCAGGTTCTGGGTAACAGTAGTCCCGAAGGGTCATGAGGTGTCAATATGAAATCTGGGGTCATGAGCTGTCACTAATATTGGTTGCGGTATAGCTACAGCAACCCATATACCAAAGGTATACCACCCATCGTGAACACTGCTTTTAAATATCACCAGATCACTACTCGCAATTCAAATAAAAGTTTTTTCTGCGAGCAAATCAAATTTAGGGCACAAATTTGAATTTCGGATAGGATAATCGGATAATTTCGGATAAACTAAAATCATTGAGCGTTGAGCTGTAATTTGGCCGCAAAATTCATATCATACGAACGGTACAATGACTTTTGATGGGAAAAGGTTCTATTTTTGGGAAATGAAACTAAAGTTGAGGAGAGGAAGCTGTTTTTGTTTTTATCCGAAAACGATCGGATGGAGTGTTTACTCATTTCAGTGGAGAATGACATTATAGATGAAATGTGTATTTCTAGAACCATTTTGGACGTGAAGTTCGAATATGGGTGCTGAACACGAATCTGGGATGGGATACGCTTTTCGCTGTTTGTGGTTTACGCTATTCTGAGGTTGCGATGGGCAGAATATTTTTTAGGTGGGGAAACCTGCTTGGTTTTTCAAAAATCGACAAAAGAGACATCATTTTCGTGATCTCCGCAATTCCTCGCGAAAGCATAGCTTCCTCTCGTCATAGGTAATCGCGTCCAGCCGCCCTAGTGGGCTGACCAGAGTAGCGGACCTAACCCAAGCAGGGGTCGCCTCGGGGTAAACCCGTAGCAACCTACGCATCCTAACCCGGCCTAAATGCCAGCGGTGGCATGAATAATTAACAGGGGTCAACTTGCACGGCCTGCGGTAAGCGGGAACCGCTGTGCAGAAACAAATAATAACTCGCATAATCGCTGAGCAGCTAGGACACATCATGGAGGTTTCTAGGCCAAGGCCGTTCCCTAGCTGCTGAAATAGTGGGCGTAACGGGGCGGAACCACCGCAGCATATGCCGCTGCCAGTTTCGCGTTTGAAACCCCAGTTCACGGGACATATGCTGCTCCCAGCCTTGGTATCCACGCCACATCTCGCGACTTATGCTGCTCCCAGCGCGCGTCCGAGTGCGACAAGGTGCGCTCACCGTCGGCAGTGTTCCGAGACGCGCACCATCAATGAAATTTCGCCGTGAGCGCACCATAACAAACATTTTCCGGCCTGACATACCCCGGGGACATGCCACTGTGGTAATCCGCTTTGGGGTCCCCAGAGGAAGGGTCACCCCACTGCCACGGTCCGCAGTGGGTGCACCTCATCGTGGCCCGTGGGGAGGTGACCCCACAGTTGGTTACCACCCCCCCCCCCCCCCCGAACCGTGGGGAGCCTCCTCCCCTCGGCGACAAAAGTTATCCTCCGGTATCCGGTGGATCTTCTGGTGAGTGACTCGAGGCCACCTTCCAGGTCCGACTCCGAAGAGCCGACTGAAACACACTGTGAAATGAGAAGCCTTTTATACCAGCATGTCAGGATTAGACCACTTAGGAAGAGGGGTGGGCGGAGCCATCCAATGGCGAGCGGCCGCTGGCTCTAGGACATTTTTCTTCCGTAGGGCGCCGGAGCTCCGCGACATATGCTGCACTTCCAGCATCATGGGACGATATCCTGCGACGATGGGGTTTGTATGCTGGGTCCATCAGCCAATCACAAACTGGTGGGCGGTCGTCAGCAGATATCTCCATGATGCTGCTCAGAAAATGAGAGGCCGTTTCAGTGCCCTAGCTGCTCAGCGAATATCTGAGAAGAAAAATAAAAACACTAGAAAAATAAGGGTATACTGTTTTATCCTAATAACATTAAATCCTACGGTACCTGGGATCCTTCCAATCCTTAAGGGGCGCGTTACGGATCTCCAGGTGGTTGTCGAATATAGGGCGATTGAATACTAGCGTAGAGAATAATGGCGCCTCGTGCGGTAGTTATGCCTTCTCTTGGCCCTCCTTCAGAAGAAGGCTTAGGTGTGGTCTCGTACCTGACACCCAGCTGCGGTGCTGGGCCGGATTCCTCAACAGCAGATAACGGGTGCTGCTGGAGGCGACCAGTTTCCTCGCTGCCAGACTATGCGGATGGGAACGGGTATTAAACCCGTGAAAGTCTGGCCGTGACGCTCGCCACCACGGTGTGGCATTGGGAGCGCCAGGTGCAAGGGAAACTGTCAACACCAGGGTAGACAGGAGCCCCAAGGGCTGGTGGTGCATGGGCTTCAGCGCTCAAGCCAACGCCGGATGAGCATGACTCATTTCAGCGGAGGCGAGCGCGGTCGCTGCATGCGCCGCGCCGGGTTATCAGAACAAAACTGCTGACCGCTGTTCCTGACCTCTGCAGTTGCAGTACGCAGCTCGAAGATAATCAAACCGGGAGCCTGTGGTCCCAGCACAATCACCAGTTTTCCATCTGCGGCTTGGCTTGCACTGGGCTTGGTCACGGTTTTCGGGCATCTCGCCCCCGCAGTGATTTCACACCACAGTCGTAGCTTGCCTTTGGTAGGAGTTTCCTCTTTTTTTCAAGGCTCTTTCCAGGTTGATTATGTGTGATCTACCATACACTAGAATTAAAGGCAGTGGTCGCGATGAAAAACGTTATCTAAAAAACTATAAAAGTCAGCTAAGATAGAATGAAAAACTGTGAAGGTAGCGCGGTGAAAAACGGGCTACAATTAAAGTTTCTAGGGCCCAAAGATGCTAGTTCGTGCACACGTGCACAGCGCCGCAAAAAAAAGATTGCAGTCTCATGCCGAGCGGTCAAAAATCATCGACATTCAGAGGAAGAAATAAATGCAAATTTAAGTAATGAAAAGAGTTGACCAATGAAAGCAAGCACTTCAGTCGATGTTTTTGACTAGATGAGTCCGAAGAATAATGTTCATTGATCGAAATTCAATTTCGAGCCAGCTGATGTCCTTGATATCAGAGATCATCGCTGCCGTTGATGTGGAGTAGGCTCGTCCACCATCAAAAGACAAGAAAGTTCAGGCTTCAAATTTAGCCCGAAACAGCGGTTTTTTCGCGATTTTTTCTAATTGGTCCTACTACTCTGAACCCAGAAAAGGGTTCAGAGAGAAAAAGAAGACGAGCATATTTTATCGCGACCACTGCCTTTGATGGAGATCTATCGTTCAAAGGACTATTGTAAATTTCTAGATCGAAGGTGAACAGTCATGGGGCGAGATGCCAAAGAAATTTCAGGGGTCGTGTTTTGCACTCAAATTTCCCCGATGGAAAGCTATGAATAAAATATTTTAGGGACCTTTGAAAATCGAAAAACGGAACACAGATTCGTTATCGGCATCTCAAAAGACTTCCCTGAGGAAATTCTGACTTGGATCTGAGAGGCCCTGAGGCGCTTCTAGGGCCACCTGATTGGCATAAGCTCAAAGTAATTCTGGGCATCTTCGGAGGAGTGATTTGAATTTCACGTTCCAGGGCAGTGTTCAGAGTTACTCGAGCGAGACAGGAGGCCCGTTTCCAGTTTTTAGCTAGATAATTGTAGGTTAAATTTCATAAAGGCAGTGTTCATGATAAAACACCATATTCTAGCTTTCGATGTTTTTGAGTTGCTAAATTCTTTATGTAGAGCTTACTAGGGAAACGCTCCGCACAACACTCAAAGTCCGGAGAAAGCTCGTTTAAAGAAACCACCGAAATACTTGATCACGCCAGTTGGGTGTGTTTCGGAAGGCTGCAGACAAAGCGTCAAACCTAGCGTCGGAAATAGTTTTGCGCGTCGTAACTTTTAGGTAGCTGGCTTTGTTTTTCGTTTCTTGTACCGAAAACTCCAAAACTAAATCAAAAATAGAATGGGCCAATGCACATGCACGGATGGCATAGTCATTCGCGATAAAGAATATTCAAAAATTCGGCAGACTTTTCTCGGTGATACGAGCGTAGAATAACTGTTGTATGACGAAGTCGGGGTGATCCAATGGGTCGGCTGATCCACGAGATTTTCACCCTTTTCCTTGCCGTTTTTCGTTGTACTTCCGGTCTTACTCTTCTTAGAGGGAACCGAAGCTTGTGTTTTAGTCAAGAAAAAAAACGAGCAACTTCTCCATCGTAAACACTTTTTAAGAATGTTTCTAGCAATGTACATATAGCCGAGTTTCCTCATTTTGAGCCGGTCGAAGTAAGGCTTATCGGGCTTATCATGTGAGAATCTCCTTGTCATTGTTATATTTTGCATGACCGACCGCTCAGCTGCTTGCTACGCCCGGAATCATCCTGGCAAGATTAGCCTTACATTTCATTTGGAATGACCACCCTCTCTAAAATGAGTTATCTTGCAGGAGAAAGGTTGTTTTCCCTGCGACAAAAAAAAATGCAAGACAATGACTCGACCAAACTATCAATAGAATTTGCGAACCATGTGGCACTAACTACCTCTACATCAATTCGCTATAGTTCATTTAGAGACAGTGTCTACGATAAAAATCGTTTTCGGGTTTTCACCAGAGAACGAAGGATTAGAGTCTGACTGCTTCATCAGTGAAGAAAGAATCGTGAAAAACGCTGCGAAACATCCGAAATTAGCTCTTCTTCTTGAAAACCACATTTCAACGGTGGATCAGTTGCGCGGGCATGGGCCTGAAGTAGACAGCATGTCCAAATGCGCCCCAATGCTAAAGCTCAGCGGCGCTCGCGCTCCAATGCTAATGAATGAGCGGACCAAACTCTTCCTCGGAAAACTCGACCGCGAGAGGGAAGGGGCTGACGCGAGCGGATCTTGGAGCCGATTAAAGCTTTGTCGGACTCGTTTTTGTTCGTTCTTTCACCCCTACTCAGGGATGTGCGTAATAGAAATTTTGTAATTCGTTAGTCGTTAGTCTTTCAACCGGCCGAAACCCTCGTTAGTCGTAAAAAAATCTAGGCTTTGAAAGCAAGCACAGTTGAGGCAGAAAAAACTTCTTATGAATAGGCAAAAAGGAAGGCATAAAGAGATGTATGTTTTCCAAAACATTCATGGCCATTAAAGACACGAATCACTCCTTGTTAGAGAACCTAGTTCAAACTGCAAACCTACATATACATAATTTAAAATATGCACGTAAGCCTAATACTCGAGAGTGTGTGTTTATCGATTTTTGTCATTTTTCTGGTAAGTAAAACAATATGGGAAACCTAGAGAATCTTGAACTCTTCGCTTTTTTCAGTGCGAGATTTGCCATTCTGCGTTATATGATGTTATTTGAGATCTACCCGGTGGTGACAGCACGGAGAATTGCACCGACTTTGCACCAATGGTTCTTTGCTCAAAGTCGCGAGCGGAGCGCTTGCGTGGTTTAAATCTTGTTCCCATAATGGGGAAAGACCGGAAGAAATTAGCACCCAAGTTAAAATTGCACCCCTGAGAGGTCCCAGCACCACGATCCTGTCACTGCCGGAACCGATTCAGTGAGCCTACCATAAAGTAGCGCGACCGACGCGAAGTCGCATAAATGCTGCGCCTAACTTTGCGCAACATTCGGCTGGGGTTTTAACGTGAGGGTTCCAGAACTGTGAAGCAGTGTCAGTAGAAATGATGAATAATACTGAAGGCTATGGTTATTTTGTACCGTTCATCTAGAACAACCAACAGGGGTTTGCCATTGGGTTGGAGCGCAATTTGAGTGACTGTTGACTTTCTAACGAATTTTGGGATTGCTTACGAAAATATTTTTAATTTCGTTAGTCGTTAGTCGTAACACCCAAAAAGCCCGTTAGTCGTTAAACTCGTTAGTCGTTAGTCGTAATTACGCACATCCCTGCCCCTACTGCTCCAATGAGACCCCGGCCTTTCGATTTCCGGCGGAAAACTGCAGATGAATTTTATCGTGGACACTGCCTTCAAAGGCACAGTACACCCTCAGAAATGAATTTTGATATTTTCATGTAATTGTGTAGTACACCCCTCCTGTATAACACGTGTTAAATGCGAGATCTCAATTCCTCCAAATAAGCGAGATATAAGCGACCACCACAGGCCCGACCCCCTAACAGATTTTTGAACTCGATAGCGGCTCGATGGATGGATGAATTCCAACAATTCGTCGTTCTTCAGTCCATTACCGGACTGTCTACTTATCCTGCTTTTCTCTCACGCAACGATTGCGAATGAAGAGTAAGGCCCCGGTCAGAGTTGGTGCTATTTGCATCTGTATCCCCCCGCACCCCCCCAACACCCCCCAACACCCACCCGGTCGATACGTATGTTTAAAATGATGGAGTGAGGTTGAGAAAATCACCTGTTCAGAGAAATAGTGAAGGAGTGTGAGGTGAAGGAACGGAGGTAGCAGTAAGGTTAGCTTTCTAGTGATACGCAATGTTTTATCATCGGCCCGCCCACCCGGTGATTTTCTCATCCACGTATTTGGATATCGACCGCGTCGGATACATCGAGTGATTTTCTCAACCTCACTCCATCATTTTAAACATACGTATCGACCGGGGGTGCGGGGATACACCGAGTGATTTTTGCATCCCATTTCCAATGCATTCTGTGTGTATCGACCGGGCTGGAGACGTCGGCTCATCCAACTATGACCGGGACCTAATACAGGCCTGAGACAACTCGTCCACCAGTTTTTCACCCTCAAAATCTAGGCATCTTTGAAGAGCCATAACTCTGTTCAAAGGGGGTCCTGGACGATTTCAGAGATACAACTGTGATCAGCTTGTGACTGTCTTTAAGATAAGTAATTTTTTGGGTATCTTAAAGGCAGCGGTCACGATGAAAAACGTTATCGAAAAAAACTACAGAAATCAGCTTAGATATAAAACAGCTCAAAAACGATGAAGGTAGCGCGGTGAAAAACGGGCTAGAATTAGAGTTATTAAGACCCTAAATTTCCAGTTCGTGCACACGTGCACAGAAAGATCACAGTCTAATGCCAAGCATTCAAAAATCATCGACACTCAGAGGAAGAAATAAATACAAATTTACCTAATAAAACAGTTGAACAATGAAAGCATGCACTTCAACCAATGTTTTTGACTAGATGTGTTCATAAATCCGAAAGTTCTTTGATTGAAATTCAATTTCAAGCCAGTCGATGTTCTCGATATTAGAGATCATCGATGCTGATGATGTGGGGTGGACTCGTCCACCATCAAAAGACAAGAAAGTACAGGCTTCGAATTTGGCCCAGAACAGCTATTTTTCGCGATTTTTTCTTATTGGTTTTACTATTCTATACCCAGAAAAGGGTTTAGAGAGGAAAAGAAGACGAGCATATTTAAGCGCGACCGCTGCCTTTAAGACATCTATGGCTCAGAAGAACTCACCTGCATATTTCAGGCGCGTGATGTGTCTTGTCTTATGGATACGGATGAACCATCTAGTGTGATTAGTGTACAGATGCAATTGGTAACCATGCAGTGGTTAACTACCAACCACAAGGCTTTCCACTCTGATCTAATCAGTCAAGCGGTTTTGGAGAAGCTAATTGGGCAGCACTGCCGTCGTGTAAGTCTGTGGTGCTAATGTTGTGATATATAGCGACTCGTGTGTACTCAGTACCTATCATTTGGTAAATACTTGCACTGCGGCGCAAACTTATGGATCTACCCGAATTTTTGCATTCATGGGATCAGCTCTTCAATTTCAGAAAGGAACGTGGCTACTGGATTCTTCACCGCTTAAAACCTCTGACTGCGAAGCATTATAAGATTTAGTCAAAGCAACAAGAAGTTTTGATCAATGCCAAGAAAAACATCATCCATTTCTAGGCGATGTAAAACAGAGAATCCATTCTGGATCTCTTTCGTACAACGATCTCTGTGCTTTACAATAGATACATCTTTATCAAATGGAGTCATGGAGATATATTCGCCGTAGTCTCGGCAGGTGCCGACTGTGTAGAAACGTTGTGTTGCAGAGCAAGCTGAAATGAGTGCCTTGTAAAAGGCTCTTTCCTGAGACGGAATTAATTGAGGAGATCTAACGAGTACATCAGAGGATATTATTCGGAGTCAGGAGCATTCAGAAAAAGAGGATTAATAGATCGGGAACAGGGTAAGGCGTAGCGGTGTGATCGGTCAGTGAGAGTTGCGACCCCCCCCCCTCCTCCAGCTTTGGATCCAGTGCGGCCCCCTCCCACCGAGGTAGTAACTCAAAACCCTTGTGCGAACCAATTTGAGAGCTCTCTTCCGAATAATGCTTCCAAACGATTTTTCAGCAAAAAACGGGCGTTATAGATCGAGTCACACCGGTCGTAATCAGCTTAAAATGGTCGGATCGACCTGGGACTCGGCCGCCAGCTTTTTTGATGGTCCCTTTCAAAATAAACACTTCAACAGCCTGGTCCAAAAAAAATTGACCTCCTGACGTGTAAGTCCACACAGTGGTTTTTTGCTTTTTCAGCGCCCCGAATGAGACTCATATTCGACTGCTTGGCTTCTGGAAGAACTCACTAAGTAGTTTGCAATTTAGTCTATCTGATAAAGCTTCAGAAACTAATCTAGAGGCCTTTATCGCAAAAATCACACGGTATGATGAGGCCTGTTTTCAAGGCTCAAATCACACCGTCACATCCACAACCGTCACACCGCTCGTAATCGGCTCAAAATGGTCGGATAGACCTGGGACTCGGCCGACAGTTTTTTTCAATGGTCCCCTTCAAAATAAACACTGCAACAGCCTGATCCAAAGAAATATTTTTTCGACCTCTCCTGACGTGTAATGACACACTCATATTCGACTACTTGGCTTCTTGAAGAACTCACTAAGTAGCTTCCAATTTTGTCTATCTGATAAAGCTTCAGAAACTAATCTAGAGGCCTTTATCGCAAAAATCACACGGTATGATGAGGCCTGTTTTCAAGGCTCAAATCACACCGTCACATCTACAGCCGTCACACCGGTCGTAATCGGCTCAAAATGGTCGGATAGACCTGGGACCAGGGCTGGGCACACGTCCCGGCATGGCGATTTCGAATATGCACCCCACTTAGCTCGGCAATTTTCAGGCACCCCCCTATGGGAAATCGAAATCGGCTGTTTTCCGAGAAGTCGAGCACAACAGCCATGACCTTGACTTCCTTATTTTGATAAACCAGAGTATAAAAAAAGCACTGAATAAAGAAAATTCCAGAAATGTAAACAAAAAAGGTGGTGTAATTTTCAAACTTCCAAACAATCTTATAAAGAAAATTTTTAGTAAGAAGGTAGGTTGTGACAAAAGATAAAACAATTTTTATTCATTACAATTCAGCAATTACAAACAACAACAGAGCTACTTTTATTGCAGTAATTAAAGGCACTGTTCGCGATAGACTTCATCCTCGAATTTTCCATGACAAACGCTTCTCGTGGCTCTCAGGAGCAGAACAGCGTCGAAAAAACGGGACGAAAAGCTACCCAGGAGCCGCAAAACGGCTTAGAAAAGTGGAAAAACCCCGCCTTTGTGGGCAAGTCCCGCCTCTTCCCGCCCCTCGACGTGAACAAGGGAACACTCGAAATCGTGAGTTGAGCAATGGTTTCCGATCAAAAGCCCCGTTCTTCCCTTCATTCTCAACTTCTCTCTTCACTCAGGTCAGCTCGCATACATTGGCTGCAAAAGACGGAAGTTACAAGCCTCGGACAACTCGTCTACCATTTTCCCTAGCATAATTTTTTAGGGACCATAACTCCAATCCCAGAAGGTCTTGTACGATTCCAGAAGCATCATTGGAATCAGAATGGGACCGGTTTCAAGATAGGCAAAAAAACAGAAAAGCGATTTTTATCGCTTTTCTGTGCCTTCTTTAATGTTTTCTATCGAATGTTTTCATGAACCTATGTATGAAGGATTAATCCGTGTTTGATCGTTCTGATGAAGAAATTTTCAGAATTATTTTGTGTTGTGGAACCATGTAGGGATTTATGAGATGCTTAGGGAGTCGAAAACCCGATTTTTACCTACATAGAATGCCGCAATCCCTTAGAGACTCGTCTCGCCGTGCGATATGGTGTGTGTACGCAGCTACACAGCGCACACGGGAGTGGACGCGCACACACTATTAATAAAAAATGTAGTTTATTACAGAACGGGGAAGAGAAAACGATTGAAACCGAAGGAAATGGAAGATGATGAAAATTGTCTATTCTGGATGTACCCATTTTAGAAATTTATTGTAAACAAACAAAGTTGGAGCAGGGGTAAGTATTTAGCCGTGACAAGTTTAATTTAAACGAACCTAGTTGACCAAAAGTAGCTTTAAACATGCGAGCAAAGGATATTGTGGGAAAGAGGAGAATTTGGCAAACAAATTAGCTTCAACAAGATAGTTTTTCAATGTGATTTAAGGCCCTTAAATCTCGTCCCGGTTTTGCCCCGAAATCCGGGACAAAACCGGGACGAGTTTTAAGGTCCCTAAATCACATTGCATAGCAAAGCTTTTGTTACTGAAATGTTTGCCAGATTCTCCTCTTTCTCCTTATGCTCTTAGTTCTCATGGCTAATGCTGTTTTTAATCAACAAATTTCATTTGAATGAATCTTGTCAAGTCCGAAAAATTCACCCTGCTCCAGTTTTGTTTATTTACATTAGATTTCTGAAACGGTTACATTGAAAGCATCCTATTTCTGCCTTCTTCCGTTTACTCCACTTTCGATTCTTTTCTCCTCCCCGTTCTGTAATTAAACACATTTTTAATTAATATTGTGCGCGCGTCCACTCCAGTGTGCGCTGTACACACACCATATCGCACGGCGAGCCCCGTCTCTAAGGATTTGCGGCATTCAAGCTGGATAAAATTCGGGTTTTTATGTACAGGGTACTTTTCAAGTAGGAAGATACGATTATTTGCTTCTTTCACTGGAACTTGCAGTCTTCAATTTTTACAGTCGGCTCTCTTCATAAGTCATTCTCATGGACGGAATTCCGTTTTAATAGTTTTCATATTAACCGTGATATCTGTATCTTTAGTATGCCGTAATACAGCAGGGGCGGCATTAAGAATCGAGGTAGCGCGCGCCGAAACTAGCACAAACGAGCTATGGGGACGGCATAGCGCAATCAGCAATCAAGAACTATGCAGGCGCGCGCTTGTCTCAGCCCGAACGCGCTTGGCATAGCCCAACCGCGCTTGGCATAGCCTAAGCGCGCCTGGCATAGCCCAAACGCGCTTGGCATAGCCTAAACGCGCTTGGCATAGCCTAAACGCGCCTGGCATAGCCCAAACGCGCTTGACATAGCCTGAACGCGCTTGGCGTGGTCCAAACGCGCTATCATGGGGATCTTAGCTCTGTTTGATATCAAGTACTTGCAAGGCGCGCTACGGGAAGCGCGACAGACCCTCTGAAACCGCGCTACCGCTAGCGCTCTACACGAAGCGCGCTACCAGTGGCGCGCCAACGACTCCGCGTCGTTTTCCATTCTAAACATCCTTTCCAATCTTTCAAACGCCTAATAGCCTGTCGTTTGTGTGAGAAGAAAGCAATATTCTTCTCTTATGTCCCCTGTTCAGGTTTTTCTTTGAATTATTCCGCATCATTGGCTCGTTTCGAAAAGCGATTAAATAACTTGTGAATCCGAAGTGTGAGAATATTAATGAAACGATGGTGGCATTTGAGTGTGCCTCACAAGGTCCTGCTCCAGATTTCCTGCTAGTAAAAAAACAGTGCTTTGACAGTTGCAGGTGTGCAGCAGTACATTAACAATCCGAGCTCAAAACTCGCTTATGCTTCGGAGGATTCAAAAAACAAGCTCTCTCTTAGCTTTTGGAAAAATCCGTAACCAAAAGGTAACTTTCGGGGTGTTCCAAAACAATATTTTCGGATTTGACTTTCTAGAGATTGTTTCGGGTGCTGATACGGGGTTTTTCTCTGACAAGGGAACTAATTTTAGTCAGCCTGTCTTTTAGATGAAATTTACGTTTCTTACCGTTTTCAGCGTAGAATACGATCTGTCTTCGCAGCTGCCTGAGGCCTCTCTGAAAAATGTTTCAAGCGTTTTTCGCCAGATTTCCGCACCTATTGTACCTTCCGAAACAAGCATTAGTCTTTGGCGAATCTGTAAAGGACCTCATAATTGTGTTCAGCTTCCAAAACTACCCCTTGAGCAAATTTTGTGTGAAGGCACATTTTCCAAACTTCGCACAGGCTGATACCTGTTTGGACTTGTACGGATTTGCGGTTGGGCGTTTATTTATACCAGTTAGAAGGCTCTTGAAGCGTTTTTAAAAATTTCCAGATTTCACTTGCAATCTTACGAGGTGGGTTATTTGGGCCGCTGATCATCAATCCTAGGTTTGTTTATCGATTTTTGACAAATTATGGGAGATTACGGTGGGTATACGCTAGTTTCGTCAGAGTCTCAGATTTTACTCAAAATTTCTGAGCGGGGGTTATTTGGGGGTTCTGAATACGAATTCAATGACCATTTGTCGACTTTCGAATAATTGAGGTAGGTTTTGCTCATAAATGGCATGATACCTACCGTAACCTACAGTAAACCTCAGAATCGCGACAAACGGTCTCGAGATTCGTGTTTAACACCTAAGATTACCCCTACATACAAGTTCTGAGCCGAATACGAGCTTTTTTTTCAAAACAACCTAAACTTTTCATGGTGGGTGGAACCCCTACCTTGCCGCCGGGCTTTGAAAAATGCGTGCAGCTTTTTTAGAGTGTTTTTACTCAGACAATGGGGTGGACCGACGGCGGACAAGTTGCGTACCGACAGCGGGATGGGCGACGTTTGGAACGCAATTTGCATGCGGTCGGCACGCAAATTAGCGCGGTCGATACGCACTGCCACGCGGTCAGCACGGAATACCACGCGGTTAGCACGTATAGACGCGCGGTCGGTACGTCTTGCCACGCGGGCGGTACGCATTGTCGCGCCCTCGGTACGCACTGCCACGCGGTCAGTACGCATCGCTACGCGGTCGGTAGGCATTGCCACGCGGTCAGTACGAACGCTTTTCGGATACTAACAGCAGTGGAAACGCATTGTGACGCGGTCGGTACGCATCGCCGCGCGGTCGGTACGTCTTGCCGCGCGTTCGGTACGCATTGCCGCGCGGTCGGTACGTCTTGCCACGTGGTTGGTACGTACTGCCACGCGGTCGATACATACTGCCGCGCGGTTGGTACGCAATGACCCGCGATCAGTACACATTGCCACGCGATCAGTACGCATTGCCTCGCGGTTCGTACGCAAAAACACGCGGTCGATACAAACTGCCACGGCGGTCGGTACGCAACGCAACGCGGTTAGTACGCACCGCCGCGCGGTCGGTACGTCTCGCCACGCGGTCAGTACGCATTGCTACGCGGTCGATACATACTGCCGCGCGGTTGGTACGCAATGCCCCGCGATCAGTACACATTGTCACGCGATCAGTACGCTTTGTCTCGCGGTTCGTACGCAAAAACACGCGGTCGATACAAACTGCCACGGCGGTCGGTACGCAACGCAACGCGGTTAGAACGGATCGCGGCGCGGTCGGTACGTCTCGCCAAGCGGTCAGTACGCATTGCCACGCGGTCAATACGAACTCTTTCCAAATCCTGAAAGCGGTCGGTACGCATCCACACGCGCTCGTAACGCATTGCCTCGCGGTAGGTACGGTATTAGTCCGCGGTCGGCATAAATGTCGCACATAGGATTGGCCACGGTTAGTACGCATTCACACGTGGTATGCCCGATTTTATCGCTCGCTCAGTCCAAAACTTTTTCTAAAAATCCGACAGCTGTCAGTAAGCATGCATGCGCGTCAGGCATATATTGCTTCCAACGAAATGACACTGTTTCGGAACGCATTATTACCCAGATGCACGGCTGGCTTTCCAACCGCGAATTACGAGCTTTTTTGAAGGGAGCATACACGCTCGTAAATGTGGTTGAGATAACAACGAAAATAGTGCGCGATTGAAACTCCTATGCATTTTGAAGCGTCAAAAACGACCTACAAGGCCGCTACACGAGTGAGAAGTTGGTCCCGCCCTGTATTTCTCCGCCTCCTCTATTTGCCGTACTCCTCCAAAACAGGGGTACTGTGCTATTCCCACCGTCGTCGATGTATGTGACTTATTTATTGTACTTATTGTAGCACTCACAAACGTCGTTGACGGTGGGAATGGCCCAGCACCCCTGTTTTGGAGGAGGACGCAAATACGTGGGGCGGAGAAATACAGGGCTGGGCCAGGTTCTTACTCGTGTAGCGGCATTGTGGTTCGTTGTTGACGCTTAAAAATGCGTAGGCGTTGTAATCTGGGCCATACCATTCTAATTTCGTAGTTATCTCCAACAAGTTTACGAACGTGTATGCTGCTTTAACCAATAAAATCTATTGGGTTGATGCATCATTTTGGAACGGTTTTAATAACGCGTTTTTTTTTCAGTGAAATCTGGCGTTTCGTCCTCAATATTTATATAAAAATAATCCTCAATATTCAGTTAAAAAATGCGTCTCGAAAACCACACTCATATTCGCCATATTATGCTCTACCACTACGAGAAAGGACAGACCGCAGTCTAGTCATTTCGCGATCTCAACGAACTTTTTGGCAAAGGAACAATTATTTATAGTGCAGTACGGAAGTGGTTTATTCGCTTTGAATCAGGTGGCACTAGTTTGGAGTATGAAGAATGAAGAGGTCGAACATCGGATTTTGATGATCTAGCACTTTTGATAACCGTAGAATAGGACGAAAGCCTGACAACGCGAACGCTGGCTGAAGACTTTAATATCAATCAATCAACGATCGTTCGACGCCTGAAGAATCTTGGAAAGGTATGGAAATTGGCTTGATGGGCGCCACACGAGCTCTCCGACAACAACAGAGCTGAACGCTTTCGAATTTCCACCGATTTGCTGCAGCGAAACCAACAAACACCATTCTAACGCCCATCCACAAGTTGGGCGCCGTGTGGTCGAATCCATCGCCAATAAGGTATAGGATCTGCTCCCAGATCCGCCGTACACACCGACAGAGGCACCAACGGACTATCATGTCAATCGCTCTTTGAAAAACTGGCAAACAAACAAAGTCTACGACGACTTCGATCACTTGGTGGCTGATGTCAAAGCGTTGATTGCATCCAAGAATCGTGACTTCTTCGCACGTACAGGGTGTTTCATAATTATTGGCGCGCAGATATTGACGTGTTTCTCGAACCCTACCCTGGATTATGAGAATAATCGAAATGGATACATTTATTTATACTAGCGTTAACACAGAACAGTGGTTAGATCTGGAAATATCCGCCATCTGTTCGAATATCGGCTCCAAGAAGTCTTAGAAAGACGTCGCAGCAGTCACGGAGGTAGTCGTCATTCATTTCATCCAAGGCTTCCCTCAAAACAGATTCCAGTGGGCCAATTTTGCATTTCAAGAATCGCAGATATCAGACTCCATCAGGGATCACACTAGAAAGTTTAGTGGATGCCGGTCCGACGAGCAGGACAGCAATTCTTAGTGCGCGTTTGACTCAGAGTAGCACACTTCGACAGCACTCTTGAATTGCTTTCTCTTTGTGTGCTTATCCATAACCTAGTGTGAGGCAGCAGAGTCTGCTGCCGTATCGGAAAGTTATAAAGCGGTTCAAAACAATCTCTAGACTCGTCGTCCTGTTAACGTCCTTGTTGATTTTCATGTCAGAAACCACGAAAAACGACGGAGTTCCACTTTCGCTTGCGATGCCTCCCAAAACTATCACAGAAGTCGTATGAGCAGTCCAACCAGTGACATCTTCTCACAGTAAGACCTCATTGGTTCTTCTAGCTGCTATCCAGTCGCTTTCGCATTTCTTTATCAACTTCAGACTGATGATTTGTTCCATCTAAGAGCGCCATGACGCAATGCGTGACTCCTGTGCAACGGTGCATGAGCTTCCTGAACTCTCGCTCTCCATTCAGCTTCTTGTCGGCGGACACCAGATGGGTCTGCTCTAGATGGTGTGAACAAAGATTCAGCTTCTTCCTGACGACTTTTCAGATGGATCCAAACCACAGATTGCTTTCTTTAGCTATCCACTTCATCGACAGTCTCGAATTGCGGTTGACTCGGGCACTCACCCTTTTGACAACCTCAGATATGCTAGTACTAATCTTAATGCTTTTACAAGCTAAGTCAGAGATAGGACTAAGCTGACGAAGACGACTGATAGCATTAAGGGTAAGTCTGAGCTGATTGGCGATGTGTCTCGTCGTGTGCGTTAATTTTGCGTTGCGATGATGGCGCCGAACTTCGGATTCGCATCGATCATACTAAATTAGAAATCAATATCTACAGAACTGTGGTGAGAAATACAGAGCTGAGACTCGAAGAAATCCAAAAAATCAGAATAGCAAAAATTTGATTTTTTTTTCAATTTTTTTTGATTTTTTTGAAATCGAAGCCAGTTCTCACGCCAATAATTTTGGAACACCCTGCAGAATCAGCTGAATGCCAAGCAAATGGGAAGCAGTTCCAGAAGTATATGCTGACTATGCTCTCGAATGATGATTTAAACATGTTTTAATTAAATATTATTTTTGTTTTTGTTGAACGAAAGTATTTTAAAAAACGTTTCATAATTACGCATCAACCCAATACTTTCGAAAAGATTCAATGCTATGCTGAGGGTAGATAAGAGAAATGGTTTTGGACAGCTGATCCAGACAGTGACTGGTCGCTAAGCTAGCCGTTTTTAGCCTATCGCGTGTTTAGCTCAAAATTAAGTTAGTGTTCACAAGAAAAACGATATTCAGCTGTCGGAGGCCTGCCGCATTAGATGGTTTTACCTTGCTTGCACGTTTTTTTGTTTCATTCACTTTTGCTCCAGAGTTGGCCAAATATACATCTTCATGATGGAAACTCGTGAGTCTTTTAATCAAGGACGGTTTTTTTGGGCATTAATGCGCGTCATTTTCATGGGAGCAATCTATACTTGCCGCATGTGCATGCATACCACCCGCTGTCAAGTCTCAAAAAACTTTCGTATTGAGAGGTATTTTACAATATTTTCTCAGCTTGTGATGGCATTCCTTGTATTTTCCCACCATCGATAACTGTTCTTGCATTTCCTTCCTTTGCCTTCTTCCTAGTTCCCTATTCGGGATTCAATCCATGGTACTGTGAGGTGACTACTTGTGTGATTTATTCTCCAAACCCTCGTGAGATCGAATGTACTAGTTGATTGTGATTCTACAACTTTTTTCAATAAAATAAGTCAGCGGTTGAAGCTGCTAAAACGAGGTTTTTTGGTGTCTGTTTTGTTGAAAACATATTCAGATTTCCTCCCACGAAAGATAAGCTCCTTTTACAAAGAAAATTTTTTCACGAGTTCTCGCGAACAGTATTTTTCATTATGTTTTGAAAAACTCGAAAACATCAAATGTCGAATATCACTACTAAACCACCTAAAACCACGACTAGACCAAGAAGAATAAATTGATGAAAGATGGTAGTATTAAGGACAGCAAGACGGTCGAGATTGAGAGAAAGAGTGAGAATCTTCAGTAAAACAAAGAGATCAAAAAAAGAAGGAAAGAAAGAGATTAAATTAGTAAACAAATAAATAAATGGAAAGATAAAGCAAGAAAAAGTATCACAACAACACAAAGATGAATAAGAGGAGAAAGAAAAGTTGTTAGAGTTGTCGAAAGCGGAAGTAGAACGGAGAAGACAGAAAAAGAGAGGGGAAGGAAGGAAGGGATCATGTAAAGAACTATCCCGGCGATTTGAATAAAACTGGCAGTTTTAAATTAACTTTCCGGGCACGCCGGGGAAGTCGGGGGGAGGGGGAGAGTCGATAAGGTGGCCATTAGCGTACCCGATGACGAGGTGATCAAGAAGGTCATAGAGGTTTTAGGTGACAAAGATCTCTGTTGTGCGTTCAATTCTGGTCAGTCCAAATCCAAACATCTCCTCAAATCAAGAGTGGTTGTGAGCAGTGTAGCCTCCCACGTGTTGAGCTTGTCAGCATAATCAGAATATCAATTATACGTTGCCGATGCACATGCTCAACGGTAAGCTGAGAGAATTTCCACTGCTGTTAGAACTTGATGACCACCATAAACCGAAATAACCTCAGGTCCTGCCTACACATTACGCGCTGGCATTAATAATATTCAATCGACCGCGCGATTATGTGCTATGATTGTACGAAGTATGGAGGAATTTGAGTTGTAACTGTATGAGAAGTCTTTCCTGCTCTACACATGGCTCTACAAAAACTGATAGGGTCTCTATAAATACCACGCAACTACAGAAGGAATGGTACATTGCTGTGTTTTCTCGCCCAAACATTATTCAAGGGCAGTGTTGATTCATCACAGCATCCAGTTAGCTGACATTCGATAAGACATCCTGGATGTTGGAAGGATAATTTTGAATTCCTGCTTATTGCTCGTGATCAAAATGGATGCTTAAAGGCAGCGTTCACGATGATCATCCTCGTTGACTTTCCACAGTGAAATGATAGGCGAGAAGGATCCTAGGCTCCCAGTGTCGAAAGAATGGTAGAAAACGAGCCAGGAGCGGCAAAATAACGGCTGCAAACAAGCGTTTTGGTGCCCCAGACACGCCTGGTGCCCAGATCCGCCCCCTCGGAATGAACAAATGAAGACTCAGATTAAAGGAATGATCAAGTCAAGGAAGTGCTGATAAGTGAGCTGATCGCTTCATTGCACTGATAGGTATCATACTTCTAACGGTCAATTCCTCCACGCTCAAAAATCAACGTAAACAAAGGAGGGCCTATTTTTGCTTAAAAACTCGTCTTTCGTGTCCTTTTTAAGCATGCCTTGCTATATAGGGCACCAGACCTTCCGTAAGCCGTGGAGATATCGGAAGTGAAATTTATCGTGAACACTGCCTTTAGGGTCCCACATGCACGTATGTCTAGGCTTAACCCTCGTTATGACGAAAGTCAGCAAGAGCCTAGGAGAAAAACACAGAAAAAACTTAAAACCGGCCATCAGTAGGATCACTACGCCAGTGCATGTAGTTTTTCCTTCCTCGAGTAACAGGACTTTTTCATGAGCACTGACTATTCTGAAGAAAACGAGTTATAGGCTTGGGATAGATGAAGCTAGACGTGTGTGAACAAAGTTGTGAATTAGGCAACTGTTATAGTAAAAAAAATTGCCCCATTTAAGTGGTTCCCGTCGGATTCTCAGTTTTGAAGACACAGTTGTCACGAAGACCAACCCATCAGACTCTCTACCAGAACAAAAAAAGTCAAAACTTTTCAAGGAAGGCCCTTCCTCCGATGAAGCGGTAGACTAAATGCGCAAAAGCTCGGGATTCCGTTGTTAACTAAGCACGTGCACTTGCTTATGTACAACTCTCACGAGTTCACCTGCGCACAGAACGCGCGCGATTGCGTACTGATCCCGCACACGTCCGTTCCGACCGCGCAGACCGACAAACCGATCTCAACGAGTAATTTGCTTGCGTACTGAACGCACGCTATTGCGTATTGAACGCGAACACTTGCGTACCAAGCGCACAGACTGACAAATCGATCTCACCGACCAGTTTGTTTGCGTACTGAACGCGGGCGATTGCGTACTGAACACGAACACTTGCGTACCGACCGCACAGACTGACAAATCGATCTCACCGATCAGTTTGTTTGGGTACTGAACGCGGGCGATTGGGTACTGAACGCGAACACTTGAGTACCGACCGCGCAGACCGACAAACCAATCTCAACGAGTAATTTGCTTGCGTACTGAACGCGGGCGATTGCGTACTGAACGCGAACACTTGCGTACCGACCGCACAGACTGACAAATCGATCTCACCGATCAGTTTGTTTGGGTACTGAACGCGGGCGATTGGGTACTGAACGCGAACACTTGAGTACCGACCGCGCAGACCGACAAACCAATCTCAACGAGTAATTTGCTTGCGTACTGAACGCGGGCGATTGCGTACTGAACGCGAACACTTGCGTACCGACCGCACAGACTGACAAATCGATCTCACCGATCAGTTTGTTTGGGTACTGAACGCGGACGATTGCGTACTGAACGAGAACACTTGCGTACCGACCGCGCAGACCGACAAACCAATCTCAAAGAGCCGTTTGCTTGCGTACTGAACGCGGGCAATTGCGTACTGAACGCGAGAAATTGCGTACCGACCGCGCAAACTGAAAGAACGACCTCACCGACCAGTTTTCGTGCGTTCTGAACGCGGACAGTTGCGTACCGAACACGACCACTTGCGTACTAACTGCGTGTGCTCACGTACTGACCGCAGCGAAAAGTCATATTCCGTACTGACCGCGCGCAAAGATGAATGCGCGCGGTCAGTACGTCGCTATAGAATTCCGCGAGTGGTTGACACGCAGCACAGGCGTATCGACCGCGTGCACTATTTCGTTTGCGCGGTCGGTACGCAAATGCGCGCGTTTGGTACGAAATGCATTTTTTGCCCGCGATCAGTACGATAGTGACACGCGGTCGGTACGAAACGCGATTTTTCGCCCGCGGTCGGTCCACGCCATTGTCTGAGTAGGCAGCTGCGAAGAACATAATTGGACTCTACGCCAAGAACTGTTCTAGAGAAGCACATTTTATACGGAATGGCCAGGCTGACTAAAAGTAGTTCCCTTGTGAGGAAATTTTCGCTAGCTAAACACGACTTTTAGCGATGCAACGATAATATTGCCTCAAACCTCTTCTAATTAGTTTTCGAGCTACCTAACACGAATAAGTTCGTTTATCCATTTTTCTTGGCTTAAAGGCAGTGTTCATGATGATTTCCGTTCCCGAGTTTTTCACATAAAGCAATGAGTTGGCCTCCAAGTGTTACCAAAACGACGAAGAAAAGGCGATAAACGCATTAAAACGTCGTATCTCAGTGACGTTATTCTATAAAATGGACTAGTTGTCCGGTTGGATGAACATGTTCATGGTGGTTGTCACCGGTATAAAATGGGGCTAATCAGAAACGGAGGAATATTTTAGGCAAAACAGTATTAGCTAGGGTCCGAAGGAAAGCACGGAGCAATAGAGAGTAGAGAATTGCAAAGGACAGGTCCGCAAAAGATTTCCTTGTCACAGCAAACAGTTCCAGTGATACTTAAAAGGCGGGCTGATACTTAAGGATTTTGGGTACTTCCGGTGCGATTTTCTCAATTTCTACGTCATTTTAGTTCCACCCTGGGGCCACTCAATCAATATAGCGAATAATCTCAAAATTGAAGATTATCGTGAACACTGCCTTTAACAGTGGGTATACGAAAGCTTGGTCGAAGTCTCAGATTGGGCTCAAAAATTCCTTGTATAAGTGGGACGCCAAACACAGATTTGAGGATAACTTGTCAATGCTCGAAATACTAAGATAGGTGCCCAACCTAATAGGCATTATGCCTTTTGCAACTTACAGTAACCCCTAGACTAGCAACAGAAGGATCCCCGATTCGTGATCAGCGCCCGAGATTACCCCAATTGGAGCTTTTGACCGGAATTCAGAAGAGTTTTTTGAACATCTCGAAAATTCCCTGATGAAATTCGAAAACACCTCGGAAAAAAAAATTTACCTGTGCGTGAAGCTATAAACACGCCCTTTTTAGAATCCCCGAGGCACTAAGCAAATTATGAGCAGGGACTATTCATGTACTGTCACACTCCTGCAACAGTCTAGAGATGATTTTGCAGAAATTTCAAGGAAGGTATAAGCAAGGAATAGTTCGCAAAGGTGGTGCTAATCCTTTTTTCGTCGCCGTATTCGAGGTTGATTGAACGCTTATTCGTAAACAATTGAAAAACAGTCTTCCCTGAGAATTTTGTTGGTAACGACACAGTTTAAATGTAAGCAAACGTTTCCTATTGGACAAGGCTGATCAATGCACCAAGGGAAGAGGCGCGCTTGGCATTGGCGCGGGCTAGCCTTCCGGTTCTTGATAGAAGGCAAGCAGGCGTGCGCTATGGGCCTCTTCTAGCGCCAGCACAACCGCGCTGGTTTTGGCGCGCGCTACCGGGTTTCTCAATGCCGCCCCAGTTCGCTAATCCTTTTCTGAACGTGAACGATAGCGCGCCTGAGCGCTGTCTTTGTATCTTCGCTTATATTCGGTAACCACAAGCGTAATCACTGAGCGTTACACCAAAGAAACATGAAACCGCATCAATCCTTACTTGCTACAAGATGACAGAGTAGTGTTTATTCCTTTACCAAAACAATTAAACACATTATATATGGTCTTTAATTCATAGAGTTGTTGATGAGAAGCTTCGACAGCAACTATGAATTATTCGGAACACAAACTGCATATCTATCAAAAATTTGAATTCTGTAACTGTTCGTCTTAAAAAAGCGGAGAAGAAGATATGACAAACCAGAAAAGATTCGTGTATTATTTTGCTCCTGAAATTCGACAGAACATGCACTTCGTTTTTTTGTGTGTCCGGTTTAGTCACCCACCTTTGCCCTCTCTGCAACGTCCAATATGCACCCTCCTAAGGTCAACCTGGACGCGTGCCCAGCCCTGCCTGGGACTCGGCCGACAGTTTTTTTATGGTCCCCTTCAAAATAAACACTGCAACAGCCTGATCCAAAGAAATATTTTTTCGACCTCTCCTTACTTGTAATGACACACTCATATTCGACTTCTTGGCTTCTGGAATAACTCACTAAGTAGTTTCCATTTTTGTCTATCTGATAAAGCTTCAAAAACTGATCTAGAGGCCTTTGTCGCAAAAATCAGACGGTGTGATGAAGCCTGTTTTCAAGGCTCAAATCACACCGTTTCATCTACGTCCGTCACACCGGCCGTAATCGGCTTAAAATCGTCGGATTCACCTGGGACTCGGCCGACAGCTTTTTCTGATGGTTCCCTTCAAAATAAACACTGCAACAGCCTGATCCAAAATTTTTTTTCAACCTCTCCAGACGTCGAAGTCCCCAGTGAGTGGTATTCCGATCTTTGGTCAGTGTCAGTATATCGGATTTGGCTGAAATCTTGACTAGGGGTTTTATTCAGGGCGCTGAAGACGAATCTGACGTCCGTTTCACAATTTTCGACCTGCTACCTCAGTTATACGATGGTTTGGGAAATACGTAATTCATGCGATGATTTTACTGTTTGATTCAATGGCATGTCTCTTCGCTCCATACCTTCTTTAACTTACTACGGACAACGAAGTGGTAAAATGGGCCCCTGAAGGAAGCCTGCTCTCGAGATAGAACGAAATTGATGGGCTTCTAAGGATTCATGCAAAGCATGTAAGGAGTTTCAACAACCACGTTCTGATTTGACTTCTCGGCAATCAGAATCCCAGAAAAATCTCGAAATTCTGGATTATTTGTCGGTCAACATATTGGGATCACTCAAGGAACCAACACGTTAGCGAATACGGAAAGTGCTTCGGTTAGCGACCAGGTTGCAAAACTGTGCGGAATGTTCCGGGATGAGAATGCGGTACTGCGTTTCGGATCAAGATTGCAACGCGTTGATGTTGCAGGACCTAAATCATCCAATGCCTAGATTGAGACAATGGTGTGAGAGACAACACTAGGAAGACAGCACTCTATTACTCCAAACTTTCCTGCAGCAAGCTTTGCGACAGTCGTCAGACCGCGAGGATTGGCATACTAGTGGGACAGGGTCTCTCTACACGCGGAGGGAGGAGCACGGACGAGATTCATTGCTGACGCGACGCGCGCGGCGGAACTTTTTATCCTATTACCCCATTATTGGAGCGCGCTTGCCGCAAGCTCACAAGATTTCACGGGCTTTCATGTTTTTATTCATTCTCAAATGACTTTTCTTTATGTTCCTGAGTTGTTCCTCTCATCATCTTATCCTGGACACTCATTTCAATACCTCTTGTATGTTCTCGTGCCGTTGTACCGCTTGATATTTATAGAAAATGTAATATGGTATTAAAGATCGAGCACCATTTTAGATGTTGTGATGGGATCGTTGCCGCCGACAACCAGTTTGGCTCTGGATTATGAAACATAAAGAAATAGTCATATGAGAATCAATAAACGCATGAAATGTCATGAAAACTCGCGAGATTGTGGCAAGCGCGCTCCAGTGATGGGGTAATCAGATAAAAAAATTCCGCCGCTCGCGTCGCTTCAGCATGAAATCTCGTTCGTGCTCCTCCCTCGGTGTAGAGAGACTCTGTCCCTACTAGTCTATTCGATGAGGAGCCAGGTCAGAATTGATCCCAGTAGAACGAAGAAAGCGACATACTCGCCCTTGATTTTGGAAAGTGCGTAGAATACAGATCCAACAGAGCACGGCAAAGTACAGAGAGGCCCCGCTCCCACGGCGACAGCCAAGGAAGGGTGAAGACTGTCTTCGACACAGCTCACTTTGACTATGACAAGGTGTCCTGTCTTAGAGAAACTATCTACAGATTCTTTGAACGTGGAGAAATGGGCTGGGATAACTTCTCCAGACGATGAGACCACACCACTACAACCCACGAAACCTTGCATGTTTCCTAGGCAATGAGAAGGAAGGCTTGAAGCGAGCCACCGGGGCTGCAATAACATCTACTGCCATAGCCTACACTACATTCAAAAAGGCGTTTAAATTTGCCAGAGATATTCCACTCGTAATTGCACGATGAAGACAGGAACAGTTGCTTGTGGAGCTTATTACGAAGCGAGAAGAACCTACAGGTGTGATTAGGCAGTTCGCTGTTAACACGATCTACCGAAGTAAGTCATCGACGAAAACCTCCCGATCTCACCTCTAACAAATGATCACACAGGAAACGGAATAGAATAGATAGTCTTTTTATTGAGAACTGCATCTGTCAATCGTTCATTAACTACTGTGGAAGCTCAGAATAAGTTCGCTCCAGTCACCTTGCATGTCTCACGGGAACGCTAAACTTCATTAGATTTCTAGACACAGCAACCTGGCCCAATCGATGAGTCTTTGAACAGTCTTTATTAAAGGCAGTGGTCGCGATGAAAAACGTATCTAAAAACTATCAAAATCAGCTTAGATAGAAAACAGCCGAAAAACTTTGAAGGTATCTCGGTGAAAAACAGGCTAGAATTAGAGTTTCTAGGGCCCAAAGATGCTAGTTCGTGCACAGTGCACAGCGCTGCAAAAAAAGATCGCAGTCCCATGCCGAGCAGTCAAAAATCATCAACATTCAGAGGAAGAGATAAATGCAAATTAACCTAATAAAAACAGTTGAACAATGAAAGCAGAGCACTTCAGTCAATGTTTTTGACTAGATGAGTCCGAAGGATAATGTTCATCGATTGAAATTCAATTTCAAGCCAGCTGATGTTCTTGATATCAGAGATCACCGCTGCCAATGATGTGGAGTGGGCTCGTCCACCATCAAAAGATAAGATAGTTCAAGCTTCAAATTTGGCCCGAAACAGCGGTTTTTTCGCGATTTTTTCTCATAGGTCCTACTACTCTAAACCCAGAAAAGGGTTTAGAGAGGAGAAGAAGACAAGCACATTTTATCGCGACCACTGCCTTTAAACGTCTTTTTTTCCCTTTCTTGAAACGGTTGTGGTAGGGCTTCCGTTATGACCGGTAGGATGCAAGGTATCTACGGGTTATTGAAAGAACATATGTAAGCAGCAACGAAATTTCGGGAGCAGCAAGGAATGCTCCGCTTTTGTCTGCGGAGCTCACAAATTGACCCTTGCAATCACGACGCAGGAAGATATACAATGAACCTCACCCAAACACTTGTTATGAAGGAGTACTTCCTATTCGGTTCACCAACCAGAGGCCGGATTCATCAAAGCATTTTCGGTGGTAAGTTAGCGTTATCGGCTAACCGCAACCGATATCAGTTTTTCACACGCTTACTGACCGGTTAAAAGAAGCGGTTAGTTGACCTCACCGGTTAATGACTAGCCAGCCGCTGGAAATGAAGGGAACTTGAAGTTGAATTTGTTCTGTCTTGTTGGGTATTGTAGGTTATGATTCATCATTGCATTTCCTCCGGTAAGTTAGCTAAAGCGGTTACAAGAGCATTTACCTGCGATTCATACACTCATTAACCGGAGGAGAACTTGGTTATGCCACGGTTACGCTAACCACATGTTGGGGTGGGTGAGGACATCGGTTAGCAGCTAACCAACCGCTCATGATCACGAAAAATCATGCTCCACCGAGACCTAATTATGGCCACGTTGACTGCGTCAGGCGAATTTTCAGGCAAATGGGTCCTTATAGCTCATTCTGGCTCAGCTCTACGCATCGATCTGTAACGCCTTTTGCTGGTCAGGAATCAAATCGTGCGTCGTTTCTGGAGGTTACTTGGTAACGTAGATGTTAGTAACATAGGAGAGCTGTCAAACGCAGCAAATTTTGGCGAATTAATTTTCGACCTTCATATTGAGTGTTCGCCGCGTCGTAGAAAGCGAGTAGCGCTTCATGTACAGGGAGCGCTGTGTCGTAGAATGTCAGTTGCGCTTAATGTGGAGCGTGCGCCGCGATGTGGAAAGTGATTTGTGCTTCATGTGGAATCTGTGCCGCGTCGTGAAAAGGGAGTAGCGCTTCATACAGGGGTGTGACGCATAGGAAAAAGCGAGTAGCGCTTCACGTGAACTGGGCGCTCATGGTAGGTAAAGAGTAGCCTCATCATGCAGAGCGTGCGCAGCTTTGTGGAATAAGAATAGCGCTTGGCGTAAAACATGCACAGCATAGTGGATACCTAAAAGCGCTTCTAGAAGAACGTAGGCAGCGACACGAAATGTGAGTAGCGCTCCATAGGAAGCGTGCACATAAGAATGCGCGGCATGCTCGAGTGAGTAAGGCTTTGCGAAAAGCGTACGCAGCAACGGGAAATGCGAGATGCGCTTTTCTTGCTAGATCGCTACTCTTTAGGCGCTATTCATGTCCCATAACGCTAACGCGCGTGACGCGCAGGCGTAGATTGGAATACGAGTGCCTTTGAGCCTCGCCACGCGCTTGCAGATACTATGAATACTCTAGCTGCGACGCTACAGGTGAGCTGATTAAAGTGGGTCTAAACTTTGCCGTGATGGCAAAATCTGTACACGCGTTCAACTTCGTGGTAGCAGAGGATAGTAGTGGGGTTGATAATTATAAAACGGAAGGAAATTAAGGATTGATTAATAATGAAGTTTGAAAAAAGCTGCTACAGCCTTCCGCCACGGCGGAACGGGCGCCCGCGTGATGCGAGGTCCTGGCGTCAGGCCATCCATGCTGTGATGCCACGCCCCGCAAGTCTCTTGGTGTTGAGGAATTTAAATATAGTCATACTTATTAAGGCCAGCGCGGCGTAGGGCGTTGGAGTATGAATAGCCTGACATCATGCCTGTGCCTCACTTCCGCTCAGCCAAGGCGACAACGCATATACCGGTTTTCATATCGCTTTGCCATCACTCATGCATCAACTTCATTACGAGTCATCATTCCATGGTGAAGAACTCACCCCTAGTCCCTCTACGCGCGGCACGCGTAGAAAGTATTCGAACTACAAGGCCGCGCCCGCGCGTGACGCTCAGGCCTCCAAGAGTAGGAATAGCCCCGGATTGTGCCACCACCACATTTCGCTTGCCTTGAAGAAACCCTTTTCTTTCTTTCTAGGTGACCCTAGCGATGAAGTGTAAAATAGGCAAATCTGTTGCCTATATTTCTACAGTGCAAAATCACAACACTTTGTGCTAAGCAACTAGACTCAGGATCATTTTGAGCAGAGCCATTCCGTTAAAAATCTGACCCTGATTGCGGATGTTATGATACCGCGTAGAACCGTGCGAACTCAATCAGTTCCTTGCCTGCCTAATCGGACAACACAGCTTCTATTAATTACAAACATGCATGCAACACGTTCAAATTCGACCGCTCACTCGAATTTCGCTATAAGAAACAAATCTATCTCCGATTGATGTCAACAGATTCTGGTTGATAACACCATATCTTATCCTAAATCGCGTTTGGTGAATCGCAGTTAGGCTCAACCGCGGCCAAACTAGGTGGTTAAGCTCCGGTTTCGTTAACCGCGGTAACACATTAACCGCGGTAAGATTGATGAATCCGGCCTCAGGATTAATGGGAGATTTACCTAAGGATCTGTAGCAGAGGAAATTAATTTCAGGTTTCTTCAAATGACGATTCTCTTTCGTGTCTGATGAGCTGCAAGTTCTCAGTCATGTACAACATTCTCACCAGTTACCTGGTGCTGCTTGTAAGTCTCATACGGCTGAAACAGAATTCAGATGTCACACCGCAGGGGCGAAAGCAAGAAAATGCCATATAAAGGGTAATAAATGACGCCAGCACATCTATTATTGTGGAACACGTGAGCGCAAGCCTCCACCACTTCGCTACATTTTTTGAAACTCTTCCAAACGAGAAGAATCTTTCAGTAGATTTCACACTCAATTGCGAGGTCTGAAAAAGAAGTGCAACACCGAGTAAATTTTCTGCAAACGTTTTGTTGCATTTTTTTGCTTGCACAGAGCGCCCCATCGCCACAACTCACTTCAAAATCGACGGAATGAATATTCAGAGTTTTCATGTTTCTGTTAGTAAGGTGATCACAATGGTATGTAAAAGTCTTCCTGACTCCGGTGTTTCGTCGTAAGACTTGTGTTTCTTTCTGTGATTCCCAATGAGCACAGGTCGAAACGGGTCACATTTCTCTTATGGTGACCGTCTGATCAGTTCACAATGAGGGATTTTAATGTGGAAATGTACAATTTTTGATTGATTTCGGGTATTACTCAGTTTTTTCGCATCACTATTGTAAGGTACTCGTTGAAAGTTGTTCAAAAATGGCATCAAAATTGAATTCGTAGGACTTTGAAACAAATTATGGCTATGAGGCGCTTAGTGCGCGCGAAATGGCCGCAAATCGCCGTTTTTGCGAAAAAAAATCTGCTCGGTGCGGTAACAGGGAAATTTTTGGCATGATGACGGACCGGGGGCCTGCGCCCCTCCCGCCCCCCCCCCCCTACCCGGCGTCCAAGGCTGCGGCCCTCTGTGATCGTCACACCGTACGCCTGAGCCTGGCTGGTTGTCGAGCCAACAACCAAAGTAATAGCGAGCGGTAAATTATGTCACCAATGCGCTAGTTTAGAGCATTCTTTGCGACGTCGCAGGATCTCCAAAAGAGGAGATTTGACCACGAAGACTGTCGTGCTGATCCTGATTTCAAAGGCAGTGTTCACGATCAAAACAACTATGTTTTCAAGTAGGCAGGTCCACGAAGTAGAGGATAATATAGAAAAGCTCACAGGAAACTCGAATATCGGTGAACAACTGTATAAAACCCCCTTGAATATTCATTTAGGATCAAATAAATGCCCATGTTTGAATACCAAAATCACCCGGGGTGAAGAGTATTTGAGAATTTGGCCTCTGTCCCCCTGGTGAAAGGAATGCAGAACAACTGTTACATGACGCGGGCGGGGTGACCCAATTGGTTGGCTGGATCACCAGATTTCCACCCACTTTTTGGCCGTTTTCCTTCGTACTTCCGTACCTGCTCTTCTTAGAGGGACACAAAGCTTACGTTTCTGCCAAAAAACGGGCAGCTTTTTCATCGTAAACACTGCTTTAGTAAAACTCAAAATTGAACAATCTGAAATTCGTTGAGAAAATACAGGATTTCCTGTGGTACCTCGTTTTCGGAATCCACGTAAAATTCTTTGTTGAATAGTTTTTTAAAGATGGAAAATATTCTCCAGAACTCAAAACTAAGATCGACTTGCGAAATGCCAGTTTTTCCTCATAACTTTATAAGCGTTGAAGATAGAGGCGTTTTGAAAGTTGTTTCCGAAATTCCCATAGATTTCTGCGTCGACTAGTGTTTCGCGTCGGAAAAATATTTTCTCAATTTTCTCAATTCTTCAGCCTAATTATTTTTATGAAATACCAGTTTTTGCTTATTAAAATTTTTCGCTTTACGCTTAATTAAACCTGCTTCCAATTTTACCGCAAAATGTAGAGGGAGTTTCGGGCCCAGAAAATTTCAGGTGCCTTCCGTTCTTCTCTTTCTATCCATCAGGGCTGTTTAAAGGCTTAGTCCAACATCAGGGGTAATTTTTGATGTTATAGTCTGGGCCCCGTGTATAGCAACCCTGCGAAGCGCAAAATCTAAATTCGCTCAATTTATCGAGAAAAAAAAACTAGGAAAAAGTCGATCACGCCCCCATGAAAGAAAAAATGGGTTACGCCCACCGACAAGCTTCCGTTCTCAATAGGGAAGAGAAGCGCGATTGATTTTGTTCAAAATTGTGGTACGCGCCAAGCGCGCACCAGATTTGGGTTTGAATCGGCCACGCGCGCACCAGATTTGGGTTTGAATCGGCCACGCGCGCTACCTCTTTTTCGAAATCTAAGTTGAGAGTGAACTTAGAAATTAGGTCTAAATTGTATTGAAAAGAACGCGAAAAGTTGGTGTACACACCCAAAAATGGTTTAGAATGGTTTACTGGTTTTCGAGAAAAAAAGAGAAAACCCTCTCGTTTTTGTTGTTAATCTCCTTTTCTTTTTTTCAGACGGCGTACACGATCTTGTTGGTACACTTAAAATTCAGCTCGGGAGCTCATTCTTGGACAGTAGGCTGTAAATGGATGCAGGTCGCTCCTAATCCAATTTGAACTTGATAACTTAACTTTGAAGTGTACCTCAAAATCGTGGGTTTACATACTAAATTAGCCATGGAGCATGAAAACTGCTTGGGCATGCTACGGCTGTACAGACCAGGGTGTCTGGGTGGATCTGCAGCCAATTAACACAGGTCGTTGGAGGTAAGTACTGAACTTGCCAGAATTCGTACTCATGACGCGCCATCGATCGATAATTAATATGATCGATTTTCGTGCTTTTTGCACAAAATGCGGCGAGGAGTGGTGATTGCTTTTGGGATTCGTTTTCTTGGCTGAAGAATTTGCTCATCAGTCATTATCGATAAATACCAATCAATAATATTGATTTTTTTGCCTGTTGCACAAAATGCTGCAATGATTCTTGATTGTCGATGGCTCTAAGTCATTTGTTTGGGAAATTTTTCTCATCATGCAAGATGAAATATTAATGATCAATAATATCGATTTTTCCCATTTTGCACCAAATGCGGCAATGAGTGTTACGTTTTATCGTTGTAAGTCATAGGTTTCAAAAATTGTACTCATGCGACAATTTCGTCTGTTGGATGTTTCATCATTCCAAAATGGAAATCGTGGGGCGAAATTGAAGTCAGAAAGGGAACCTTCGGGAAAAAATATGTGAAATTTCTGAAAATCTAGCTTCCTGGCAAAAGTGACGATTTAGTAATGCTATTTATAGGTCAAAAAAAGTTCAAAAATGTCTCGAAATATCTTAAAAAAGGGTTTGGCGTAAAATAGCATGGAGTAATGAAAAAGCTAGGAAATGAAGAAAGCTGTAATAAGGGAATTAGCATAGGTCAGGCTAGTTGAACGCGGCGCTCCGATTCATATCGTGATTAATTTCGCTTTAATAATATTAACGGAGAAGCTTGTGAAATTATCGACCATCAAATCGTATTTTTGGTTATTTCACTTTATTTCCTAGCTTTTTCATTACTCCGGGCTATTTTGCGCCCAACCATTTTTTTAAAGATATTTCAAGACGTTTTTGAATTTTTTTTGATCACTAGCAAATCGTTACTTTTGCCAGGAAGCTAAATCTACTATGATTCTGTCTGTTTTCGGTCTGGCTTTATATGGTGGGCTGCTTCAGAACGATAGCGGCGAATAACAAAAAACAGGCTCGAGACAACTCGTCCGCGCTCTTCTCGCCGTTCAGATTCAAAATTTCCGAGGGGCCATAAATTCGTTCGTAGTGAGTTCTGAGCAATTCTTGAGACACCATTGTGATCAGCGTTAAATTTTCTCTAAGAGAGGCGGAAAAACGAAAATTCGATTCTGAGGTTGGTCCTAAGCGCATGGAACGTTAGGACTGTGTGAGGGCTAGATTCAATAGCCCAAGTTGGTTCACGAAATCTTTCTTCAATTGGACGAACTCGCGTGAAATGTCAAAAAAGGCAGTTTCCTTCACATCTTCTTTAGTAAGCGACTGCATAACCCCCAACCTCATTCTTGAAACACCGTCCACTCCGGTAACGTTTTTCTGCCTGTCTTGCAGACGGTTCCACGCTGATTCCAACGATGTCTCTGGAAGCGAGAACCCCTGTAAACGGAGTTATGGCACCTCGAAAATTGTCTAAAATTTTACCGGCGAAAATATGGCGGACGAGATGTCCGCGGCTTGTAATTCCGTCATTGTCTGGATTGACTTGAGGGCAGTGTTCACGATAAGAATCGTTTTTCTGCTTTTGCGCCTATCTTGAAGACGGTCCCATACTGATTCTAATATGTTTTTGGAATCGTTTAAGACCTTTTAGGAACGGAGTTATGGTCCCTTAAATATTGAGCTAAGGAAACATGGTGGACGAGTTGTCCGAGGCTTGTAACTTCCGTCTTTTGCAGCCGATGTATGCGAGCTGACCTGAGTAGAGAGAGAAGTTGAGAATGAAGGGAAGAGCGGGGCTATTGATCGGGAACGATCGCTCATCTCACATTCTCGAGCATTCATTTGTTCACGTCGGTGGGCGTGGAAAGTGCATCTGGGGGTGACGAGCTAACGGGTGTGCAACTTTGGGGCCGTAGGGGACCGTTCGGAGCTCATTTTTCTTAGTTTTTTCAACGTTAGGGTTGCGCTAGGCCGTGCAGCTGCCGATCTCCACCAAAAAATCAGACATGGTTTTCATCGTGGACACTGCCTTTAAAGGCACAGGACACCCAGAAAATTAATTTTAAGATTTCATGCTTATCTTGGAGAGAGTCACACGCTAATCACCGTGGTATCTCTGATATCGTCCAAGACCCCCTTTGAACAAAGTTATGGCTCTTCAAAGATGCCTAGAATTTGAGGGTGAAAAATTGGTGGACGAGTTGTCTCAGGCCTGTATTTCTCTTCATTCGCAATCGTTGAGCGAGAGCGAGCCAGGATAAGGAGACAGTCCGGCAATGGACTGAAGAACGCGACGCGGTCGAAATTCATCCATCCATCAAGCCGCTATCGAGGTCGGAAATTTGGTAAGGGGTCGGGCCTGTGGTGGTGAGCGAAGGGGGTCGGGCCCGTGGTGGTCGCTTATATCTCGCTTATTTGGAGGAATTAAGATCTGGCATTTGGCACGTGTTATACAGGAGGGGTCTTCTACACAATTACATGAAAATCTCAAAATTCATATCTGAGGGTGTACTGTGCCTTTAACGGCCTAGTATGCATAAGTTGTCTTGCTGGGTACTCAAGTTGACCCGACTTTGAGAAGTGCCTTCCAACAGGCCCCCAACAACTAGTGTTTAGGTGGAGCTATCTCATCTTCCTGATATGTATGAGCCAAAGGCTGTCGTTCCTCGAACTGCAAAGCTTTATACAAAACAGGAGTACTCTGAAAAGTTTATTTTAATATTGGAGGGTCGAGCGCTAGTGACAATTGGCCAGGTATGTTATTTAATGTTTTTTTCTTTCTGTGTCTCTTCGTAATGGCAAGGACACCTCTCGATTGTGAAGCCTGTTTTGATAGGACCAAATGACGTTCGAAGCTGGGCCATGGTTCGCGTTCGGAACGGAAATGTTAGAGCGATTAGTTTCTCGCAGAGAAGGCGATTATCGCGCTTTTGGTGATGCAGACCAGTCGAAAATCTCCCTTACTCCAGACACCAGCAAGGTTTGAAATTCCCATCTCAGTTGTAGAAGATCACTCATGCTTGAATTGTTCCTGAGTTTGCCTATTTTTCAGCAGAAGATCGGCTTTGTGCCGGACTTCACAGTGGTGGTGCGAGACGAATGTACATTTCTTGAAATAACAGCGCATAGTTGGTTGCTTGCATGTAGAAGTACACTCATGAGCCGTGGAGGAACGAGGTAAGTTCATGCTTGTACGCAAGCTTGTTATATAGTACACAATGTATGGAAGTATTCTTGACTCTTTCGCTATATAAACCCAGCTAGGGAAAAATTTCATACACATCGGCCAATCGATAGGGCATTGGTATACTTCCTTGTCGCTGCATCGACAGGTTTCGCCAACTATCACTCATCGTGGCGGGACCAGCACCGGCATTATGGCAGGATCGGCCGCGGGAACAGTTTGCATGCGCTCGTCGCGGCGACGGCCTGTCGCTGGGTCTCGATTTCTTCCCTGAGAAGCTAGTTCTTTGTTTCCTCTCAATTTTTTTCGTTAACCCTGATGAGGTAGCGGTAATAAATGACCAACAATGACAGTAGTCACTTAATTAGCAATTTATACGCCGCTTCTACCATTTTTGGGCATATTTGCAGGCCGTTCGGTGCACTTTACACATAACTTTTTCACATAAGCACATTTTCCGTCTCGCCTATTCATTTTGACATATGTGGAATGACGAATAAGATCAGAGTACCTTACCAAATCGAAACATTTTTTTCTTGATATGGAATGAATATGCATTGAAGATTTGTGATCCATACAGTTCATAGTGACATTTTCCTATCAAAACAATTTTTCTCCATATACAACTTCATTCAGGTAAACAATATTTGGAACAAAGTCGGTATCCATTGATTGGCCTGCAGATGCGCGTATGCAGAAATGTAGGTACGCAAAAGCGCGTGGAAATTTATGCAGCGGCGACAACTCCGTCGCCGTGTCCGTTGCCGGCGACCGGCTGTCGCTGAAGTATACCAACGTCCATACCCCACAAGTAGTTTGTCGTCAAATAAGACACAGGAACCTAATTCATTCAACGAAGAAATGCCAGTAGCATCCCTGACTGATACGCAATACAAAACGTTTTGAAAACGTGTGGTACATCGCTGATGCATGGCAAGGGGTGGGAGCTCTTTCGTACAGACTTGGCTCTCACAAGGGAAGGACTATTACATGCCGTGTCCATTCCAAACGAGACATGCGTATCTAGGGTCAATTTTTGACGTAGAATCCGAGTTTCTACATTGCAACTGCGAAACGTTTCTCTGAATGGAGTTATATGCGTTTTTAGCGCTTCACGCGTAGACGCATCATAACGTTTAGTGCATGAGTCTTCGTCGGCTCCTGAGCGGTGTCAAGCAATTTTGTAAATTTTCCAAAAAGGGAGGTTGCCACCATAGCATTGTTGGGTGGAGCCGGGCACTCCACCAACCATCATCTCTGGGCAGGTGAAGGAGGGAAGCTTCATCCTTGGAAAAGCCGGTAACGCCTGGGGAAAAGGCCTGATAAAAGGATCGAAGTGATCCGACATTCCTGCAAGTCATTTTCTTGCTGGGATTGGTGTCATTGCCGGTTTTTCCTCCATAACTTTTCTATCCTTGAAGATAGCCCTTTGGTGATGGTTGTTTCTGGAACCCTCATGAAATTCTGCATCGAGGAGCGTTTTCAGGTTCCGATATATATGCTCCCACTCTTACAGCCGATTCAAGTTTATATAGTGCATTTTTTCAGCCTGAAGCTATCAGTTTTTCGTTCATAGCTTTCCAATTCTCGAAAATGGACCTCTGGTGAAGGTTGTTTTCAGAATCTCCGTGGAATTCTGTGTCGACTCGTGTTTTCGGATTTGAATAATGATTTCCCGATCCTTCAGCCTTATTCACTTGATGAAATAGCAGTTTTTTTGTTCATAACTCTTAAGCCGTTAGAGATAACGTCATGATGGAGGCCGTTTTCGAAATCTCCGTAAAATTCTGCGTTGAATGTTATATCGGGTTTCCATCGTTGCTTGCTCTATAAGCCAGCCAGGTTGGTGGAGCTCCATAGTAATTTCCATGGGGTGCTCTAGCCTCTATGGTGTAAATGAGAGACGCAGAGTTCAACTGGAGCCAACTATTGGAGCTCGGCTCCACCGACCTGGCTGGCTTATGGGGCGAGCAAAGTTGTATTTTATAAAATGAATTAGGCTGACCCCTTCATCTTTCACCTCATCGTGGTAAATGGGTGAACATTGATGAACGAGATTCGTCTCGTGAAATGGCCAACGGCACAAACGGTCACGCAGTTCGCCGTCTCTGGCAAACTGGGGCATCGACAACAGGTTGATCCGCCCATCATGAGTCACCGCTGGCCAACGCGCCGATATTCGGCGGAGCCGTGGCCGCGAGTTATGCTCTGGTCGATGTCGAGCTGTTGCACAGCAATTACGGCCGCGAGTTATGATCTCGTCGATGACGAGCTATTGCACAGCTAACGCTCTAGATACAAGGGAAGTATACGACGCATTTTTTAGGCATGCTGTGAATGATGAGAGGGCAGCTGGTTTAATTACCCAAGTTTGCGGTACATTGGCCCCGCCCAGCATCTGGAGGTCCTGCCTATCCGGTGGTGACCCCAGTGGAGGCTGGGCGACACAGCCGCGACGCGTGTCGGTGTGCCGACCGTGACGCGTGTCGGAGTGCCGACCGCGACGCGTGTTGGTGTAAAGTAGTACCGAAGGTAGATGAAACAGTCCTGTAGGATGTGAACTGCTGCTAAATAGGCCGCTAAACGCGACACATCGAGTTGTCAACAGTACGACAACAGGCGGACGTCGCTGGGCAACGGGCAGGTCTCAGGCTGACAAGACGCGCGATTTGACTTGTCAATAGGGAGCGGTTTATGAGATGACAACTTATCAACCTGTTGTCGACGCCCCAGTTTGCCTGAGGTAGCATTTGACTTACTTGACTTAATCGGTTGGCTTTCGCCTGACGCGGTCATTCCGCATCTTCACCGAGGTGTGCCGTCCTACTTGTCAGCCGTGTCCATTTTTCACCGTCTTCAGCCACACTTTGAACACATTCCATCCAGCTGTCACTATTCCATTTCCTGCGAAACGAAACATCGCGCCTGAACTGTCTTTCGATGCCGAGTGACTTCAAATTCTCTTTAACCACATCCGTACAGAACTTTCGCCTACGCCCAGGTGGCCGTTGCCAGACAGGATTTGGAAGCATTCTTAAAGGCAGTGTTAACGATGATTCTCGTCGCCGAGTTTTTCACATAAAACAATGCGTTCGCCTCCAAGTGTTACCAAAATTACGAAGAAATGACGAGAAACGCATTAGAACGTCGAATTTCAGTGACATTATTCTATAACATGGGCTACTTGTCCGATTGCTTGAACGTGTTCACGGTGGTTGTCACCGGTGGAAAATTGGGTCTATCGAAAATAAAAGAATATGTTATGCAAAGCAGGATTAGTTAGGGCCCTAAGGAAAGAATGGAGCAATAGAGAGTAGAGAAGTTCAAAGGACGGGTCCACAAAGGATTCCATTGTCACAACAAACAGTTCCTGTAATACTTAAAAAGCGGGGTGATACTTAAGGATTTCGCGTACTTCTGGTGCGTTTTTCTCAATTTCTACGTCATTTTAGTTCCTTCCTGGGGCCACTCAATCAATATAGCGAATAATCTCAAAATTGAAGATTTTCGTGAAGACTGCCCTCCCTCGTGTCAAGCGTTGATGTACTGCGTCGATTTCCTTGTAAAGGTCTTCGTTATGGCATACACGCGGCCAGAAATATCCAAGCAAACCCCTAAAAGGCTTCCTCTCCGTGCAATCCAACCTTTCCATCTGCGTCTTCGGTGCTGCCCACTTCTCCGATCCGTACATCATGATAAGGCGACTAGCGGATAGGTAGACGCGCAACTTGACTTTCTTCGCGATGGTGGTAGACCACAAACACTTGGTTAGAGAATTAAATGCAGACGTAGCTTTCGCACATCGTTGTCGAATATCCGCTGCAGAACTACCATCGTTCTTCAGCAAACAGCCCAAATAACAGAAATCGTCCACCATTTCGATACGTTGTCCGTCCACACAAACTCCCGTTGGTGGCCTCTGAGAGACCCACATCTGCTTGCATTTGTCGGGACGAAGACGAAGTCTATAGGCTGCGGCATACTTCGAAACGAGGTTCACAATCCTTTGCAGTTTCGCGTTGTTTTCAGCGAATAACACGATGTCTTCAGCGTACTCCAGATCGACAAGGGAGCGTCCTGATGGTGTTAGGATCACATCCGCAGGAAACTGTTCTGCAACTCTGCGCATGATGCCATCAACGGCGAAGTTGAAAAGAAAAGGTCTTGCAACGGCTCCTTGCCTTACTCCTGTTTTCACCTCGAAAGCTGACGTAAACCCGACAGGTGTACGAACTGCTGCTGTTGTTCCTTTGTTCATGTCCTCGATTAACCGAATATACTTTTCCGGGACTCCATCTGCTCGCAGAGCATTGAGCAATCGGTCACGATGAGGAGAGTCGAACGCGGCTTCAAAGTCCAAAAAAGCAAGCTGTAATGGCTTCGAATACCGCTGCTACGATTCAATTACTCTTCCCACGACGAAAACTTGGTCGATGGTCGATTTTCCAGGTCGAAAACCGGCTTGCTCATCTCTGGTCGTTCTTTCACGATGTTTGATAAGTCGCTCGAGAATGATACGTTCTAAAACCTTGTACATGACACGAAGTAGAGAGAATCCTCTGTAGTTCTTAGGATCCGTGACGGATAGCTTTTTGTGAAGAGGTACGATGATCGCATGTCTCCACGAATCGGGTATCCTTTCGCTCATCCATATGGCACGTGTGGTGTTGGTCATTTCACGAATCCCAGACGGAGGAAGAGCTTTCAGAGCAGTGATGTTGTCATCTCCACCTGCCTTTCCATTCTTCATTTTCCGGACACAATCCAAAACTTCAGACTCAGTCGGCGGTTCCTCACTGACATCGTAATGTGCTCTCTGAACATGCGGGAGCTGAGGTACTGACCAGTTCACCAACCAGGATAAATGGGAGATCTACCTAACGATCTGTAGCAGAGGAAATTAATTTTGGGTTTTTTCAAATGACGACGCTCCACCGTGTCTGATGGGCTGCAAGTTCTCAGTCATGCACAACATTCTCACCAGTTACCTAGTGCTGCTTGTAAGTCTCAGACGGCTGAAACAGAGTTCAGATGTCACACCGCAGGGGCGAAAGCAAGAAAATGCCACATAAAGGGTAATAAATGACGCCAGCACATCTATTATTGTGGAACACGTGAATGCAAGCCTCCACCACTTCGCTACATTTTTTGAAACTCTTCCAAGCGAGGAGAACCTTTCAGTAGATTTCACACTCAATTGCGAGGTCTGAAAAAGAAGTGCAGCACCGAGTAAATTTTCTGCAAACGTTTTGTTGCATTTTTTTGCTAGCACAGGGCGCCCAATCGCCACAACTCACTTCAAAGTTTTCATGTTTCTGTTAGTAAAGTGATCACAATGATATGTTAAAAGTCTTCCTGACTCCGGTGTTTCGTCGTAATACTTGTAATTCTTTCTGTGATTCCCAATGAGCATAGGTCGAAACGGGTCACATTTCTCTTATGGTGACCTTCTGACCAGTTCTCAATGAGGGATTTTAATGTGGAAATATACAAGTTTTGATTGATTTCGGGTATTACTCAGTTTTTTCGCATCACTATTGTAAGGTACTCGTTGAAAGTTGTTCAAAAATGGCATCAAAATTGAATTCGTAGGACTCTGAAACAAGTTATGGCTATGTGGCGCTTTGTGCGCGCGAAATGGCCGCAAATCGCCGTTTTTGCGAGAAAAAGATCTTCTCGGTACGGTGGGAGGGAAATTTTTGGCATGATGACGGACCGGGGGCCTGCGGCACCTCCCCCAACCCGGCGTCTAAGGCTGCGGCCTTCCCTCTGTGATCGTCACGTACGCCTGAGCCTGGCTATGATGAACGAGGCGGCGCGCCGTCATATACGAAGCCAGAGCCTTTTCGGCCGTGACCAGTTGGCGCAGTTACAGTGGGTGCTGCATGGAGGAATGAGGTCACGGGTTCGAATCCATGCCGCACTCGTAATTTTGGAACTCTTGTAAAATACTCTTATACTTTTTATCTTGTAAAGTGTAAGGGATTAGCAGCTTTATCGTGCGAGAGCTTTTTTGTAAGAATATGAAGCGCGTCAGTCGTAAAAGTTTGATCCCCGCGGCTGGTGTTGTACTGTGAAAGTAAATGAACTTGCACCAAATTTATGGCTGCGAGCACATGTGGTAAATGTGCACAAAATGTTCAAAACAAAGGATCTTCTCACAATGAGAACAAGGAATCAAGTGAACTTTTGAACAGTCATCAAAATCACACAGGCCTACCAATTGAGGAGGGAAACAGTACTAAACCTGACTTTGCTAGATGTAGTCTTGCAAGCCGTGGGCAGAACGTTACAAGAGAAATCGCTTTAGGAGTCAGGTTGGAGTGAGCGCAGGCGGACTAAAATCAATATTGATTGGGAGATCACTGCCTCGTGAAAAATTGGGCTGGTCTGATGCAAATGCCACAAACACATAGTTTCTAAGAAAACTCTTTCTGGCTCTTTTTCAGGGGAGGGGTGGCATTAAGAATCGAGGTAGCGCGCGCCAAAACTAGCGCAAACGCGCTATGGGGACGGCATAGCGCAATCTGCAATCAAGAACTATGCAGGCGCGTGCTTGTCTTAACCCAAACGCGCTTGGCATAGCCCAAACGCGCTTGGCATAGCCTAAACGCGCTTGGCATAGCCCAAACGCGATTGCCAGAGCCTAAACGGGCTCGGCATGGCCCAAACGCGCTATCATGGAGATCTTCGCGCTGTTTGATATCAAGTACTTGCAAGGCGCGCTACGGGAAGCGCGACAGACCCTCTGAAACCGCGCCACCGCTAGCGCTCTACAAGAAGCGCGCTATCAGTGGCGCGCGAACGACTTCACTTCGTTTTCCATTCTGAACATCCTTTTCAATCTTTCAAACGCTTAATACCCTGTCGTTTGTGTGAGAAGAGAGCAATATTCTTCTCTTGTGTCGCCTATTCATGTTTTTCTTTGAATTACTCCGCTTCAATGGCTCGTTTTGAACAGCGATTAAATAACTTGTGAGTCCGAAGTGTGAGAATATCAATGAAACGATGGTGGCATTAGAGTGTGTCTCACTAGGTCCTGCTCCAGATTTCCTGCTTGCAAAAAAACAGTGCTTTGACAGTTGCAGGTGTGCAACAGTACATTAACAATCCGAGCTCAAAACTCGCTTATGCTTCGGAGGATTCAAAAAACGAGCTCTCTCTTAGCTTTTGGAAAAATCCGTAACCAAAAGGTAACTTTCGGGGGGTTCCAAAACAATATTTTCGGATTTGACTTTCTAGAGATTGTTTCGGGTGCTGATACGGGGTTTTTCTCTGACAAGGGAACTAATTTTAGTCAGCCTGTCTTTTAGATGAAATTTACGTTTCTTACCGTTTTCAGCGTAGAATACGATCTGTCTTCGCAGCTGCCTGAGGCCTCTCTGAAAAATGTTTCAAGCGTTTTTCGCCAGATTTCCGGACCTATTGTACCTTTCGAAACAAGCGTTAATCTTTGGAGAATCTGTAAGGGACCTCATAATTGTGTTCAGCTTCCAAAACTACCCCCTGAGCAAATTTTGTGTGAAGGCACATTTTCCAAACTTCGCACAGGCTGATACCTGTTTGGACTTGTACGGATTTGCGGTTGGGCGTTTATTTATATCAGTTAGAAGGCTCTTGAAGCGTTTTTAAAAATTTCCGGATTTCACTAGCAATCTTAAGGGGTGGGTTATTTGGGCCGCTGATCACCAATCCGAGGTTCGTTTATCGATTTTTGACAGATTACGGTAGATTACTGCCGGGTTTCGTAGTTTCGTCAGAGTCTCAGATTTTACTCAAAATTTCTGAGCGGGGGTTATTTGGGGGTGCTGAATACGAATTTAGTGACCATTTGTCGACTTTCGAATAATTGAGGTAGGATTTGCCCCTAAATGGCATGCTACCTACCGTAAACTACAGTAAACCTCAGAATCGCGACAAGCGGATTCGAGATTCGTGTTCAACACCTAAAATTACCCCTACATATAGTTTCGGTTTTCATTTTAGTCTGACGCATGGACCAGGCGGCTGGCCGTGCGGGGTTGGGGCCTCACTGGAGAATGGGGTTTCGATTTGCGCGGGGTGATCTACCGCCGCAGCCCCGTCTATTCATCAGACTAAAATGATTCCGCGAACTCTACAAGTTCTGAGCCGAATCCGAGTTTTTTTCAAAACACCCTAAACTTTTCATGTGGGTTGAGACTCCTACATTGCAGCCGGACTTCGAAAAACGCGTATAACCATAGTGTTTTTAGGCAGCTGCGAAGAACATAATTGGACTCTACGCCAAGAACTGTTCTAGAGAAGCACATTTTATACGGAATGGCCAGGCTGACAAAAAGTAGTTCCCTTGTGAGGAAATTTTCGCTAGCTAAACACGACTTTTAGCGATGCAACGATAATATTGCCTCAAACCTCTCCTAATTAGTTTTCGAGCTACCTAACACGAATCAGTTCGTTCATCCATTTTTCTTGGCTGAACGGTGTGTATACGAAAGCTTGGACGAAGTCTCTGATTGGGCTCAAAAATTCCTAGTAGAAGTGGGACGCCAAACACAGATTTGAGGATAGCTTGTCAATGCTCGAAATGCTAAGATAGGTGCCCAACTTAGTAGGCATTATGCCTACCGCAACTTATAGTAACCCCCAGGCTAGCAACAGAAGGATCCCCGATTCGTAATCAGCGCCCGAGATTACCCCAATTGGAACTTTTGAGCGGAATTCAGAAAAGTTTTTTGTACATCTCGAAAATTCCCTGATGAAAATCAAAAAAAACGTGGAAAAAAAGATTTACCTGTGCGTGAAGCTATGAAAATGCCCTTTTTAGAATCCTCCGAGGCACTAAGAAAATTATGAGCAGGGACTATTCATGTACTGTCACACTCCTACAACAGTCTAAAGATGATTTCGCAGAAATTTCAAGGAAGTTATAGGCAAGGAATAGTTCGCAAAGTTGGTGCTAATCTTTTTTCCGTCGCCGTATTCGAGGTTGATTGAACGCGTATTCGTAAACAGTTGAAAAACAGTCTTCCTTGAGAATTTTGTTCGTAATGACACAGTTTAATTGTAAGCAAACGTTCCCTATGACACAGGGCTGATCAATGCACCGAGGAAAAAGACGCGCTTGACATTGGCGCGGGCTAGCCTTCCGGTTCTTGATAGAAGGCAAGCAGGCGCGCGCTATGGGCCTCTTCTAGCGCCAGCACAACCGCGCTACTCAGTCAGTAACGCCGGCTGAGGGGGCAGGCAATACCGGCTGTCTAAACATTGTACCCGGGCGAGCCCCGGTATTCACTGCCCCCTCAGCCGGCAAATGGTGGAGCGCTCAGCCGGCAAGTGGTGGCCCCCTCACACCGCGTTCACTGCCCCCTCCGCCGGTAAATGGCTGCCCCTCAGCCCGTATTCACTGCCCCCTCAGCCGGTAAATTGAGGTCCGCTCTGCCGGTATTAGTTGCTTACCACGTGAATGATACCGATCTGCAAGAGTAGATAAAGCCCCTAGTAGGCTCTCCCTATTCCCCAGCAAGTTCGAGGCTTGCGTTTCATTTCTGAAGCGTCAAGGCTTACCTTACTTCGAAAATCATGAACTGACCCGCTGTCACGTCCCCACGGTCTAAACGAACCGTAGGGGTGGGGGATCAATGATCCGAATCGTGTGGATGACCACCCGTGCGAATGCCAACACCGGAATCAGCTCGATGCCCATTTCGCCCGCGCCGTACATGAGCCTGGTTCGCTTTAGTGTCTGCCCGATCAGCCGGTAATGCTATGTCTGCCCGATCAGCCGGTGACATGCTCCGCCGTGGATTTATGCCCGCCCGCTGACCCTGTAAAGCCATGCCCCTCAGCCGGTAAAACGCATGCCCGCTCACTCAGCCGGTAAGACGCTCCGCTCCCAAAATAAGCCTGTCCGCTCAGCCGGCGAACCTACTTCTCCGCCCGCTCAGCCGGTGTTATTATCTGAGTAGTTTTGGCGCGCGCTACCGGGTTTCTTAATGCCGCCCCTGGAGAACTACTCTAGGTGCTAGTGGCCAAAATACCATATTCCTATCGTAACCTACAATAATCAGCTTGGGAATCAATAAAGAACTTCATGTTGAAATATTCCTGTTCAGCGCCCCAGAAAACCCACTAGACGACGTTTGGGTTAAAAATTTCACATTCGCAGCCTCACGCAGGTGGTCAATCCCTTTTTTGGGAGTTCAGAGGTCGAGGCAATTTTTCGCTCTGATTTCGTCCAGGGGGTTTATTTGGGGGTGATGAACACGAAAATGAGGTCTGTTTTAGGCTTTTTGGAAGATTTCTGTGGGTTACGGCAGGTGTAATGCCATTTTGCTTCAGAAATCTATATTAAAAAAAAGCTCATAACTTCGTTCAGAGAAAAGTTTTTCAGCTGCAATGTAAAAATTCATATTCTACATCGAAAGCTGGTTGTAGAAACGCTACTTTCAGTTGAAGTGGTCGCGGCATGTAATGATTCTTCCTTTGTCAGTGACAACCAGCCCCCAGCAGTTGCAAGTTATCACAAGTTACGCTACGTGGCAACGGTGTGGTCTGTTCGTGAAATTTAGTCTAGTGAACGGAGTAGGTAGAACGTCGTTTGCCATTTACACAACCCTGACCGGTGGCGTTGCGAACTTCGCACGTTTCGCGGCAATTTATCTCGTCTCGTCTATTCGCTAGACCAGATTTGGCGGGGCGCTTATGTGCTTACAAAATTTCAATTGCGTGGTGAGTGTAGTGCTAGCGTAACACGGCCAGCGTGGCGTGAACTCATCAGAATATGCCTTTGCTAAAGGCTGGCTGAATCGTATAGGTTGTCAGATTAATCAAATCCGTACGAAACAGCTCCTTTCCATGGCTATTTTTTATTTGTTCCGTACGTTTAGTCTTCCATTTAAGTTACACGAGTGTTTTTGCCTCGTATCGTCACGGTTTATTTCAATACTATGCGTTGTGCGTGTTGACAGCGAGCCGCACTGATTACTGTTGAGTGTTCTCAGGTCGTCTTTTGCGGATGTAGATGGTTTTATATCTGGCGCAGGTGGTGACGAAGAAAGTGCTTGGACGACAGTGGAGCAACCGTCGAAAAGAAACTCGCTCGTTTCTCCTCAGGTGCGTTGATTTCTTGCCGAAAAAGTGGTTTGTAAAAGTGATTCGCCTTTCTCCCTCTTCAAGACGTTTTGAAGCATAAATCATCAATACCTTTCCCTTTTTCGCATCGCTAAAATGCTGAACGCCGGCATTGGCTTGAAGACACAGTCCAACCTCAGAATTGTTTTTCTGTTTTTATGCCCATCTTGAGACCGGTCCCACGCTGATTCCAGCGATGCCTCTGGAGTCGTACGAGGTCACGAGAACGGCGTTATGGCCTCTCAAAAATTGCGCTGCGGAAGCATGGTGGACCAGTTTTCGGAGGCTCATAAATTCCGTCAGTTGCAACCTATGTATGCGAGCCGACCTGAATAAGAAGAGATGCTGAGAGTGAAGGGGAGAACGGGGTGCCAAAGTGGCTTCCGGATTTGGGCGCCCCAGGTTGGCTTCCTCCTATATCTCGCTTATTCGCAGGAATCGAGAGCTCGCACTCGGCAGGTGTTGTATGGAGTGGGTCTATTTCACATTTATGTAGGAATCTCATATTTCGCCCCTGAGCTTGGACTATGCCTTTGAGCGTGTTGGATACAGTGACGTGTTTTGACTATCCTTTAGTTACCCCTCGCGTAATGCTCATAACGAAGTGATAATGATACCGACGGTAGAACGCTACCCATATTCCATGGATTGTGATTCTCTGACGCTCTAACGGGGGATAAGGAATATGGATAAAACAGTAAAATCTTACCTGGAATGTGAAAATTAGGCGGTTGAGAATATGAACCCTCTCTTCATAATGCAAATTTTACCAATGATCAAATATCTGAAGAACATAGACATTAATTAGAGGAATACGTAAAACTCCATCGTCAAACGTAAATCTGTTCTCTGCAGACTTCGTTGATATGTTCGCTTACATACCTGTCTCCAGGAATGACCGGAAGTTCCGATTTCCGCTTTCTGTTCTTCGATCGTTTTGGCCTTACGATTTTCGAATGCCAAAAAAATCTGAAAAGGCGGAAATAAATGGGAAATACCAAAATATGGTAAACGTGGACAGCGTTTAGTGATCCATCTCGTGATCCAGTTTCGATTGTCGAGGATGTATTTCTAGCCTTAACAAGGACTTGTTTTTTCACACTTACCCCGAAGGTATGAAAAACCATGTTTGAAATGTTGTGGGTATATCTAGTTCTGTATGTCAGCAATACGTGCTTACACTTTCTTACAGCTCTCAGGAGTTTAGAAAAAAACAAGGAATTGAACCGACCTAGCAGTTGAAAATCTTGAGGGAAGAAAACTCATATACTTGGAAACCTGAACCTGCGAAATCATTCTTCAGAGACTCTATAACAAGATGAAGATAAGGTTCTGACAAGTTTTGAGTTGTTAAGTTTGTCACCCGTGAGCTTATTTCTCAAGTGTTCTAAGTTCGTGGCTCAGCAGAAATGTAGAAAGCGCGAGGCTCAAGGCCGGCTATGTTCTTGTCCACCCGGGTCCTTTTGAAACTCTAACTGATCTTTTATTCCCAGTAGAGCTTGGCTCTCTTTGAGCAGGTAGATTGCCAGTAGCCTATCGCATTCATTCGCTGTCCCTACTGAGAAGTCTGCTCAAGTTACATGCATTATGTGCCCACTTACCATAGGTGCTAGAAATTGTTACGTATTTTGCGTCCCATAGAATGATAATTGTACAAAATATGTGATGTAATAGTTCCGAGTCATGTAAGTCCTCCAAAACTGTGGAAAATCCTTGATGGGAAGCAAGTCCTTGAATTCCTTTCACCCGAGTCTATTTCACTGTCGATATGGCTATATCGCGCTGCGAAAAGATAAAATGACATTTGGGATATAATTCTTGATCAAAATATGAAAGTTCCGTGAGTTTGCAAAATAGCAGCTTTAGTGCGGATTCGAACCTCGATCTCATGTCCACCACTGCCCCTCCCTCCCTCTGCGCCGTCGTTGCTGTTGTCTTGGCCGCTTAGCAATTTATAGACTAGGAGGGGATCGATGGCCAGCAAACTTTCGGAGCTTATAACTTCTACAGATGAATGACTCACGGCTTGTTGCCTACACTATTCTACTATGTAAGGCGTGAACTTTCCCGTATGACATTATATTTCTACCGTACAGACATACGCTTCTCATACTTCCCTTGTTAGGCGAAAAAATATTCGACAAATTTGGAACCGAAAATTTTGAGAAAATGCTGAACATTTTTTAAATTTATTTACAAGGCCTTTTTAACGGAGGTTTTCATTGTACCAAAATTCCAACGACCCCCTAAATTTCCAATTTTTTGAAATTTTTGGGCGCCTCCCTCGTTGTCTCACGGGACAGTAACCGCTTGACTTTACTCCATAGACTTCATGGTCGCCCATATCCGTACCATTATCACAGGAAAGGAAACGATTGCATTCATATCCCCACACTTTTATCTTTCTGAACAACCGCTTCGTTTCCATAACAAGGATATGGAGGAGGACTGCAGAAAAGTCATCGAAGAATCTGCTAATTGATGATATTTTTTATTTTTCTTCAATTACAATGCCCACCATAAGAATAGCCTCCTAATTTTCACCTGAAGTTGGAAAGTGTTGTATTCTGAAGAATACAAGTTCTACAGTAGTTTATACGGTAGTTTATGGGCGAATACAGTAGTTTATTAGTTGAATACCAAGTAGAACACCAGAGATGAGGGGGGCAGTGCGGCTGAGGCTGACACGTCTCCGGCCCTCACCAACGGCCTTTTATGCGGTCCGCTTACCGCTGGATCACTCATCTGATCTGCTCAACGGGAGACCACCTCTCCTACTTGGGTGGTCATCGGCATTCTAACCTCTCCGATCACGGACACTTTCCTCAGATCACTTCCTGATCTCTCAGCCATAACAAAAAGAAATAGTCTTCTTTAAAACAAGTATCGAAAAAACAGCTAAAAAGAGACTGAAGCAGCTCTATGCTCTCCCTAATTTCGATGTGAAGAGCTGATTATATTAATTGGTGGCCTTTGAAAGGAAGGAGCCGGGCGTATGTTCTGCATTGAAAATTGGGGCCGTTTACGTCTAGTTCTGGATTTTTTAATTCCTTGGCGTTGCGATGCGCCCCTGACATTGCGGTTTCCGTAGAAAACTCGAAAACTGTTCTCATTGTGGACACTGCCTGTAAGCAAACATAATGTGAGCGGTGAAAAAATTTAAAATGAAGCAGAGGCAACAAGAAAAATGAAAAGGAAGTTCCGCATCAGAAAAAAATCATGATCAGAAGCGCGTTTGGTTGGCGTCAGAAACGTTCCAACAAAAAGGGAGCAGTAGGTAAGTAGATTGAGGAGAGTCCACAAAAAGTGAACGATATTCCTTGAGAGTAATTTTCTTGGCCAACACTTCTAAACAGCGAAAACAAACCGTTGAGGTGTTCTACACGGGAGCACTCTGTGGTTCCAAAAATGGTATTGATTACGCGAGAACCGTTTAAATGTATGTGCTTGTGAGCCTAGTACTAACCATCGTAACAGAAGATGATGTCGAAAAGACTTGGACAGACGGTTAGGTCTAGCTGTAAGGAGAAGCGAAACTATAAAATAGAAATACAGCATTAAGCAAGAGTAATCCCGTAAAATCTCGTGAAACGAATAGAAGTCCTTTTTTCTGAAAGACACTAAACTCATCCTCGTAAAATACCGCAACGGTTTGTTTTCGCTATTTAGAAGTGTTGACCAAAGAAATTACTCTCAAGGAATATTGTTAACTTTTTGTAGACTCTCCTCAATCTACTTACCTATTATTCCCTTTTTTGGAACGTTTCTGACGCCAACCAAACCTTTTTCGCTTTAAAGACCCCTTTTCGATAGAATTGTTTACTTTTTATTGATATTACGAAGTAATATCGGTGAAAAATCTTCAATATTTTTTTTAAATAGCATGGACTGCTATAATAATCAGTAAGCAACAAACTTGTTGCGCACTCTACAAATGAAGCGCTACTCACTTTCCACGACGTCCTGATGACGTCAGCAGATGCCCTATGCACTTGGCACTACCTTGGCACGACGTCCCGATGACGTCACCAGATGCTTTATGCACTAGGCACGACCTTGGCACGACGTCGTGACGACGTCAGCAGATGCCCCATGCGCTTGGCACCACCTTGGCACGACGTCCTGATGACGTCCCCAGATGCCCTACGCACTTGGAATGACCTTGGCACGACGTCCTGATGACGTCAGCAGATGCCTTATATACTTGATACGACCTTGACAGGACGTCCTGATGACGTCATCAGATGCCCTATGTACTTTAGATGACACCCTGATGACGTCATCAGATGCCCTATGTACTTTACATGACATCCTGACGACGTCACGAGATGCTCTATGTACTTTCCATGACACCCTGATGACGTCATCAGATGCCCTATGTACTTCACGTGACATCCTGATGACGTCGTCAGATGCCCTATGTACTTTAGATGACACCCTGATGACGTCATCAGATGCCCTATGTACTTTACATGACACCCTGATGACGTCACCAGATGCCCTATGTACTTTACATGACATCCTGATGACGTCATCAGATGTCCTATGTACTTTACATGACATTCTGATGACGTCACGAGATGCTCTATGTACTTTAGATGACACCCTGATGACGTCATCAGATGCCCTATGTACTCTAGATGACACCCTGATGACGTCATCAGTTGCCCTATGTACTTTACATGACACCCTGATGACGTCATCAGATGCCCTATGTACTTTAGATGACACCCTGATGACGTCATCAGATGCCCTATGTACTTTAGATGACACACTGATGACGTCACCAGATGCTCTATGTACTTTACATGACACCCTGATGACGTCATCAGATGCCCTATGTACTTTAGATGACACCCTGATGACGTCACCAGATGCCCTATGTACTTTACATGACATCCTGATGACGTCATCAGATGTCCTATGTACTTTACATGACATTCTGATGACGTCATCAGATGCCCTATGTGCTTTACATGACACCCTGATGACGTCATCAGATGCCCTATGTACTCTAGATGACACCCTGATGACGTCATCAGTTGCCCTATGTACTTTACATGACACCCTGATGACGTCATCAGATGCCCTATGTACTTTAGATGACACCCTGATGACGTCATCAGATGCCCTATGTACTTTACATGACATCCTGACGACGTCACGAGATGCTCTATGTACTTTCCATGACACCCTGATGACGTCATCAGATGCCCTATGTACTTCACGTGACATCCTGATGACGTCGTCAGATGCCCTATGTACTTTAGATGACACCCTGATGACGTCATCAGATGCCCTATGTACTTTACATGACACCCTGATGACGTCACCAGATGCCCTATGTACTTTACATGACATCCTGATGACGTCATCAGATGCCCTATGTACTTTACATGACATTCTGATGACGTCATCAGATGCCCTATGTACTTTAGATGACACCCTGATGACGTCATCAGATGCCCTATGTACTTTAGATGACACCCTGATGACGTCATCAGATGCCCTATGTACTTTACATGACACCCTGATGACGTCATCAGATGCCCTATGTACTTTAGATGACACCCTGATGACGTCATCAGATGCCCTATGTACTTTAGATGACACACTGATGACGTCACCAGATGCTCTATGTACTTTACATGACACCCTGATGACGTCATCAGATGCCCTATGTACTTTACATGACATTCTGATGACGTCATCAGATGTCCTATGTACTTTACATGACATTCTGATGACGTCACGAGATGCTCTATGTACTTTAGATGACACCCTGATGACGTCATCAGTTGCCCTATGTACTTTACATGACACCCTGATGACGTCATCAGATGCCCTATGTACTTTAGATGACACCCTGATGACGTCATCAGATGCCCTATGTACTTTAGATGACACACTGATGACGTCACCAGATGCTCTATGTACTTTACATGACACCCTGATGACGTCATCAGATGCCCTATGTACTTTAGATGACACCCTGATGACGTCACCAGATGTCCTATGTGCTTTACATGACATCCTGATGACGTCATCAGATGTCATATGTACTTTACATGACATCCTGATGACGTCATCAGATGCCCTATGTACTTCAGATGACACCCTGATGACGTCATCAGATGCCCTATGTACTTTACATGACACCCTGATGACGTCATCAGATGCCCTATGTACTTTACATGACACCCTGATGACGTCATCAGATGCCCTATGTACTTTACATGACATCCTGATGACGTCATCAGATGCCCTATGTACTTTAGATGACACCCTGATGACGTCATCAGATGCCCTATGTACTTTACATGACACCCTGATGACGTCATCAGATGCCCTATGTACTTTAGATGACACCCTGATGACGTCATCAGATGCCCTATGTACTTTACATGACACCCTGATGACGTCATCAGATGCCCTATGTGTACTTTACATGACATTCTGATGACGTCATCAGATGCCCTATGTACTTTAGATGACCCACTGATGACGTCACCAGATGCTCTATGTACTTTACATGACACACTGATGACGTCATCAGATGCCCTATGTACTTTAGATGACACCCTGACGACGTCACGAGATGCTCTATGTACTTTCCATGACACCCTGATGACGTCATCAGATGCCCTATGTACTTCACGTGACATCCTGATGACGTCGTCAGATGCCCTATGTACTTTAGATGACACCCTGATGACGTCATCAGATGCCCTATGTACTTTACATGACATCCTGATGACGTCATCAGATGTCATATGTACTTTACATGACATCCTGATGACGTCATCAGATGCCCTATGTGCTTTACATGACACCCTGATGACGTCATCAGATGCCCTATGTACTCTAGATGACACCCTGATGACGTCATCAGTTGCCCTATGTACTTTACATGACACCCTGATGACGTCATCAGATGCCCTATGTACTTTAGATGACACCCTGATGACGTCATCAGATGCCCTATGTACTTTACATGACATCCTGATGACGTCATCAGATGCCCTATGTACTTCAGATGACACCCTGATGACGTCATCAGATGCCCTATGTGCTTTACATGACACCCTGATGACGTCATCAGATGCCCTATGTACTCTAGATGACACCCTGATGACGTCATCAGTTGCCCTATGTACTTTACATGACACCCTGATGACGTCATCAGATGCCCTATGTACTTTAGATGACACCCTGATGACGTCATCAGATGCCCTATGTACTTTACATGACATCCTGACGACGTCACGAGATGCTCTATGTACTTTACATGACACCCTGATGACGTCATCAGATGCCCTATGTACTTCACGTGACATCCTGATGACGTCATCAGATGCCCTATGTACTTCAGATGACACCCTGATGACGTCATCAGATGCCCTATGTGCTTTACATGACACCCTGATGACGTCATCAGATGCCCTATGTACTTTAGATGACACCCTGATGACGTCATCAGTTACCCTATGTACTTTACATGACACCCTGATGACGTCATCAGATGCCCTATGTACTTTAGATGACACCCTGATGACGTCATCAGATGCCCTATGTACTTTACATGACATCCTGATGACGTCATCAGATGTCATATGTACTTTACATGACATCCTGATGACGTCATCAGATGCCCTATGTACTTCAGATGACACCCTGATGACGTCATCAGATGCCCTATGTGCTTTACATGACACCCTGATGACGTCATCAGATGCCCTATGTACTCTAGATGACACCCTGATGACGTCATCAGTTGCCCTATGTACTTTACATGACACCCTGATGACGTCATCAGATGCCCTATGTACTTTAGATGACACCCTGATGACGTCACCAGATGCTCTATGTACTTTACATGACACCCTGATGACGTCATCAGATGCCCTATGTACTTTAGATGACACCCTGATGACGTCACCAGATGTCCTATGTGCTTTACATGACATCCTGATGACTTCACCAGATGCTCTATGTACTTTAGATGACACCCTGATGACGTCACCAGATGCTCTATGTACTTTACATGACATCCTGATGACGTCATCAGATGCCCTATGTACTTTAGATGACACCCTGATGACGTCATCAGATGCCCTGTGTACTTTACATGACACCCTGATGACGTCATCAGATGCCCTATGTACTTTAGATGACACCCTGATGACGTCATCAGTTGCCCTATGTACTTTACATGACACCCTGATGACGTCATCAGATGCCCTATGTACTTTCGATGACACCCTGATGACGTCATCAGATGCCCTATGTACTTTACATGACATTCTGATGACGTCATCAGATGTCATATGTACTTTACATGACATCCTGATGACGTCATCAGATGCCCTATGTACTTCAGATGACACCCTGATGACGTCATCAGATGCCCTATGTACTTTACATGACACCCTGATGACGTCATCAGATGCCCTATGTACTTTAGATGACACCCTGATGACGTCATCAGATGCCCTATGTACTTTACATGACACCCTGATGACGTCATCAGATGCCCTATGTACTTTAGATGACACCCTGATGACGTCACCAGATGCCCTATGTACTTTACATGACACCCTGATGACGTCATCAGATGCCCTATGTACTTTAGATGACACCCTGATGACGTCATCAGATGCCCTATGTACTTTACATGACATCCTGATGACGTCATCAGATGCCCTATGTACTTTAGATGACACCCTGATGACGTCATCAGATGCTCTATGTACTTTACATGACACCCTGATGACGTCATCAGATGCCCTATGTACTTTAGATGACACCCTGATGACGTCATCAGATGCCCTATGTACTTTAGATGACACCCTGATGACGTCATCAGATGCCCTATGTACTTTAGATGACACCCTGATGACGTCATCAGATGCCCTATGTACTTTAGATGACACCCTGATGACGTCATCAGATGCTCTATGTACTTTACATGACACCCTGATGACGTCATCAGATGCCCTATGTACTTTACATGACACCCTGATGACGTCATCAGATGCCCTATGTACTTTACATGACACCCTGATGACGTCATCAGATGCCCTATGTACTTTACATGACACCCTGATGACGTCATCAGATGCCCTATGTACTTTACATGACACCCTGATGACGTCATCAGATGCCCTATGTACTTTACATGACACCCTGATGACGTCATCAGATGCCCTATGTACTTTACATGACACCCTGATGACGTCATCAGATGCCCTATGTACTTTAGATGACACCCTGATGACGTCATCAGATGCCCTATGTACTTTACATGACACCCTGATGACGTCATCAGATGCCCTATGTACTTTAGATGACACCCTGATGACGTCATCAGATGCCCTATGTACTTTACATGACACCCTGATGACGTCATCAGATGCCCTATGTACTTTAGATGACATCCTGATGACGTCATCAGATGCCCTATGTACTTTACATGACACCCTGATGACGTCATCAGATGCCCTATGTACTTTACATGACATCCTGATGACGTCATCAGATGCCCTATGTACTTTAGATGACACCCTGATGACGTCATCAGATGCCCTATGTACTTTAGATGACACCCTGATGACGTCATCAGATGCCCTATGTACTTTACATGACATCCTGATGACGTCATCAGATGCCCTATGTACTTTACATGACATCCTGATGACGTCATCAGATGCCCTATGTACTTTAGATGACACCCTGATGACGTCATCAGATGCCCTATGTACTTTACATGACACCCTGATGACGTCATCAGATGCCCTATGTACTTTACATGACACCCTGATGACGTCATCAGATGCCCTATGTACTTTACATGACACCCTGATGACGTCATCAGATGCCCTATGTACTTTACATGACACCCTGATGACGTCATCAGATGCCCTATGTACTTTACATGACACCCTGATGACGTCATCAGATGCCCTATGTACTTTACATGACATCCTGATGACGTCATCAGATGCCCTATGTACTTTAGATGACACCCTGATGACGTCATCAGATGCCCTATGTACTTTACATGACACCCTGATGACGTCATCAGATGCCCTATGTACTTTAGATGACACCCTGATGACGTCATCAGTTGCCCTATGTACTTTACATGACACCCTGATGACGTCATCAGATGCCCTATGTACTTTAGATGACACCCTGATGACGTCACCAGATGCTCTATGTACTTTACATGACACCCTGATGACGTCATCAGATGCCCTATGTACTTTAGATGACACCCTGATGACGTCATCAGATGCCCTATGTACTTTAGATGACACCCTGATGACGTCATCAGATGCCCTATGTACTTTAGATGACACCTTGATGACGTCACCAGATGTCCTATGTGCTTTACATGACATCCTGATGACGTCATCAGATGTCATATGTACTTTACATGACATCCTGATGACGTCATCAGATGCCCTATGTACTTCAGATGACACCCTGATGACGTCATCAGATGCCCTATGTGCTTTACATGACACCCTGATGACGTCATCAGATGCCCTATGTACTCTAGATGACACCCTGATGACGTCATCAGTTGCCCTATGTACTTTACATGACACCCTGATGACGTCATCAGATGCCCTATGTACTTTAGATGACACCCTGATGACGTCATCAGATGCCCTATGTACTTTACATGACATCCTGATGACGTCATCAGATGCTCTATGTACTTTACATGACACCCTGATGACGTCATCAGATGCCCTATGTACTTTACATGACACCCTGATGACGTCATCAGATGCCCTATGTACTTTAGATGACACCCTGATGACGTCATCAGATGCCCTATGTACTTTACATGACACCCTGATGACGTCATCAGATGCCCTATGTACTTTACATGACATTCTGATGACGTCATCAGATGCCCTATGTACTTTAGATGACACCCTGATGACGTCATCAGATGCCCTATGTACTTTACATGACACCCTGATGACGTCACCAGATGCTCTATGTACTTTACATGACACCCTGATGACGTCATCAGATGCCCTATGTACTTTAGATGACACCCTGATGACGTCATCAGATGCACTATGTACTTTAGATGACACACTGATGACGTCACCAGATGCTCTATGTACTTTACATGACACCCTGATGACGTCATCAGATGCCCTATGTACTTTACATGACACCCTGATGACGTCATCAGATGCCCTATGTACTTTACATGACATCCTGATGACGTCATCAGATGTCCTATGTACTTTACATGACATCCTGATGACGTCATCAGATGCCCTATGTACTTTAGATGACACCCTGATGACGTCATCAGATGCCCTATGTACTTTAGATGACACCCTGATGACGTCATCAGATGCCCTATGTACTTTAGATGACACCCTGATGACGTCATCAGATGCCCTATGTACTTTACATGACACCCTGATGACGTCATCAGATGCCCTATGTACTTTAGATGACACCCTGATGACGTCATCAGATGCCCTATGTACTTTACATGACACCCTGATGACGTCATCAGATGCCCTATGTACTTTACATGACACCCTGATGACGTCATCAGATGCCCTATGTACTTTACATGACATCCTGATGACGTCATCAGATGCCCTATGTACTTTACATGACACCCTGATGACGTCATCAGATGCCCTATGTACTTTACATGACACCCTGATGACGTCATCAGATGCCCTATGTACTTTACATGACACCCTGATGACGTCATCAGATGCCCTATGTACTTTACATGACACCCTGATGACGTCATCAGATGCCCTATGTACTTTAGATGACACCCTGATGACGTCATCAGATGCCCTATGTACTTTACATGACACCCTGATGACGTCATCAGATGCCCTATGTACTTTACATGACACCCTGATGACGTCATCAGATGCCCTATGTACTTTAGATGACACCCTGATGACGTCATCAGATGCCCTATGTACTTTAGATGACACACTGATGACGTCACCAGATGCTCTATGTACTTTACATGACACCCTGATGACGTCATCAGATGCCCTATGTACTTTACATGACATCCTGATGACGTCATCAGATGTCCTATGTACTTTACATGACATCCTGATGACGTCATCAGATGCCCTATGTACTTTACATGACACCCTGATGACGTCATCAGATGCCCTATGTACTTTAGATGACACCCTGATGACGTCATCAGATGCCCTATGTACTTTACATGACACCCTGATGACGTCATCAGATGCCCTATGTACTTTAGATGACACCCTGATGACGTCATCAGATGCCCTATGTACTTTACATGACATCCTGATGACGTCATCAGATGCCCTATGTACTTTACATGACACCCTGATGACGTCATCAGATGCCCTATGTACTTTACATGACATCCTGATGACGTCATCAGATGCCCTATGTACTTTACATGACATCCTGATGACGTCATCAGATGCCCTATGTACTTTAGATGACACCCTGATGACGTCATCAGATGCCCTATGTACTTTACATGACACCCTGATGACGTCATCAGATGCCCTATGTACTTTACATGACATCCTGATGACGTCATCAGATGCCCTATGTACTTTACATGACACCCTGATGACGTCATCAGATGCCCTATGTACTTTACATGACACCCTGATGACGTCATCAGATGCCCTATGTACTTTACATGACACCCTGATGACGTCACCAGATGCCCTATGTACTTTACATGACATCCTGATGACGTCATCAGATGTCCTATGTACTTTACATGACATTCTGATGACGTCACGAGATGCTCTATGTACTTTAGATGACACCCTGATGACGTCAACAGATGCTCTATGTACTTTAGATGACACCCTGATGACGTCACCAGATGCTCTATGTACTTTGCATGACACCCTGATGACGTCATCAGATGCTCTATGTACTTTAGATGACACCCTGATGACGTCATCAGATGCCCTATGTACTTTACATGACACCCTGATAACGGCATCAGATGCCCCATGTACTTTACCAGACACCCTGATGACGTCATCGGATGCCCTATGTACTTTACATGACACCCTGATGACGTCATCAGATGCCCTATGTACTTTACATGACACCCTGATGACGTCATCAGATGCCCTATGTACTTTACATGACACCCTGATGACGTCATCAGATGCCCTATGTACTTTAGATGACACCCTGATGACGTCATCAGATGCCCTATGTACTTTAGATGACACCCTGATGACGTCACCAGATGTCCTATGTACTTTACATGACACCCTGATGACGTCATCAGATGCCCCATGTACTTTACCAGACACCCTGATGACGTCATCAGATGCCCTATGTACTTGACATGACATCCTGATGACGTCATCAGATGCCCTATGTACTTTACATGACATCCTGATGACGTCATTAGATGTCCTATGTGCTTTACATGACATCCTGATGACTTCACCAGATGCTCTATGTACTTTAGATGACACCCTGATGACGTCATCAGATGCCCTATGTGCTTTACTTGACACCCTGATGACGTCATCAGATGCCCTATGTACTTTAGATGACACCCTGATGACGTCACCAGATGCCCTATGTACTTTACATGACATCCTGATGACGTCATCAGATGTCCTATGTACTTTACATGACATTCTGATGACGTCACGAGATGCTCTATGTACTTTAGATGACATCCTGATGACGTCATCAGATGCCATATGTACTTTACATGACATCCTGATGACGTCATCAGATGCCCTATGTACTTTAGATGACACCCTGATGACGTCATCAGATGCCCTATGTGCTTTACATGACACCCTGATGACGTCATCAGATGTCCTATGTACTTTACATGACATCCTGATGACGTCATCAGATGCCCTATGTACTTTACATGACACCCTGATGACGTCATCAGATGCCCTATGTACTTTACATGACACCCTGATGACGTCATCAGATGCCCTATGTACTTTACATGACACCCTGATGACGTCATCAGATGCCCTATGTACTTTAGATGACACCCTGATGACGTCATCAGATGCCCTATGTACTTTACATGACACCCTGATGACGTCATCAGATGCCCTATGTACTTTACATGACACCCTGATGACGTCATCAGATGCCCTATGTACTTTAGATGACATCCTGATGACGTCATCAGATGCCCTATGTACTTTACATGACATCCTGATGACGTCATCAGATGCCCTATGTACTTTACATGACACCCTGATGACGTCATCAGATGCCCTATGTACTTTACATGACATCCTGATGACGTCATCAGATGCCCTATGTACTTTAGATGACATCCTGATGACGTCATCAGATGCCCTATGTACTTTAGATGACACCCTGATGACGTCATCAGATGCCCTATGTACTTTACATGACACCCTGATGACGTCATCAGATGCCCTATGTACTTTACATGACACCCTGATGACGTCATCAGATGCCCTATGTACTTTACATGACACCCTGATGACGTCATCAGATGCCCTATGTACTTTAGATGACACCCTGATGACGTCATCAGATGCCCTATGTACTTTAGATGACACCCTGATGACGTCATCAGATGCCCTATGTACTTTACATGACATCCTGATGACGTCATCAGATGCCCTATGTACTTTACATGACACCCTGATGACGTCATCAGATGCCCTATGTACTTTACATGACACCCTGATGACGTCATCAGATGCCCTATGTACTTTAGATGACACCCTGATGACGTCATCAGATGCCCTATGTACTTTACATGACACCCTGATGACGTCATCAGATGCCCTATGTACTTTAGATGACACCCTGATGACGTCATCAGATGCCCTATGTACTTTACATGACATCCTGATGACGTCATCAGATGCCCTATGTACTTTAGATGACACCCTGATGACGTCACCAGATGCCCTATGTACTTTACATGACACCCTGATGACGTCATCAGATGCCCTATGTACTTTAGATGACACCCTGATGACGTCATCAGATGCCCTATGTACTTTACATGACACCCTGATGACGTCATCAGATGCCCTATGTACTTTACATGACATCCTGATGACGTCATCAGATGCCCTATGTACTTTACATGACACCCTGATGACGTCATCAGATGCCCTATGTACTTTACATGACACCCTGATGACGTCATCAGATGCCCTATGTACTTTACATGACACCCTGATGACGTCATCAGATGCCCTATGTACTTTACATGACACCCTGATGACGTCATCAGATGCCCTATGTACTTTAGATGACACCCTGATGACGTCATCAGATGCCCTATGTACTTTACATGACACCCTGATGACGTCATCAGATGCCCTATGTACTTTACATGACACCCTGATGACGTCATCAGATGCCCTATGTACTTTACATGACACCCTGATGACGTCATCAGATGCCCTATGTACTTTACATGACATCCTGATGACGTCATCAGATGCCCTATGTACTTTACATGACATCCTGATGACGTCATCAGATGCCCTATGTACTTTACATGACATCCTGATGACGTCATCAGATGCCCTATGTACTTTACATGACACCCTGATGACGTCATCAGATGCCCTATGTACTTTAGATGACACCCTGATGACGTCATCAGATGCCCTATGTACTTTACATGACACCCTGATGACGTCATCAGATGCCCTATGTACTTTAGATGACACCCTGATGACGTCATCAGATGCCCTATGTACTTTACATGACATCCTGATGACGTCATCAGATGCCCTATGTACTTTACATGACACCCTGATGACGTCATCAGATGCCCTATGTACTTTAGATGACACCCTGATGACGTCATCAGATGCCCTATGTACTTTAGATGACACCCTGATGACGTCATCAGATGCCCTATGTACTTTACATGACATCCTGATGACGTCACCAGATGCCCTATGTACTTTACATGACACCCTGATGACGTCATCAGATGCCCTATGTACTTTACATGACATCCTGATGACGTCATCAGATGCCCTATGTACTTTACATGACACCCTGATGACGTCATCAGATGCCCTATGTACTTTACATGACACCCTGATGACGTCATCAGATGCCCTATGTACTTTAGATGACACCCTGATGACGTCATCAGATGCCCTATGTACTTTACATGACATCCTGATGACGTCACCAGATGCCCTATGTACTTTAGATGACACCCTGATGACGTCATCAGATCCCTATGTACTTTACATGACACCCTGATGACGTCATCAGATGCCCTATGTACTTTACATGACATCCTGATGACGTCATTAGATGTCCTATGTGCTTTACATGACATCCTGATGACTTCACCAGATGCTCTATGTACTTTAGATGACACCCTGATGACGTCACCAGATGCTCTATGTACTTTACATGACATCCTGATGACGTCATTAGATGTCCTATGTACTTTACATGACATCCTGATGACGTCACCAGATGCTCTATGTACTTTACATGACACCCTGATGACGTCATCAGATGCCCTATGTACTTTACATGACACCCTGATGACGTCATCAGATGCCCTATGTACTTTAGATGACACCCTGATGACGTCATCAGATGCCCTATGTACTTTACATGACACCCTGATGACGTCATCAGATGCCCTATGTACTTTAGATGACACCCTGATGACGTCATCAGATGCCCTATGTACTTTACATGACACCCTGATGACGTCATCAGATGCCCTATGTACTTTAGATGACACCCTGATGACGTCACCAGATGCCCTATGTACTTTACATGACATCCTGATGACGTCATCAGATGCCCTATGTACTTTACATGACATCCTGATGACGTCATCAGATGCCCTATGTACTTTAGATGACACCCTGATGACGTCATCAGATGCCCTATGTACTTTACATGACACCCTGATGACGTCATCAGATGCCCTATGTACTTTAGATGACATCCTGATGACGTCATCAGATGCCCTATGTACTTTACATGACATCCTGATGACGTCATCAGATGCCCTATGTACTTTAGATGACACCCTGATGACGTCATCAGATGCCCTATGTACTTTACATGACACCCTGATGACGTCATCAGATGCCCTATGTACTTTAGATGACACCCTGATGACGTCATCAGATGCCCTATGTACTTTACATGACATCCTGATGACGTCATCAGATGCCCTATGTACTTTAGATGACACCCTGATGACGTCATCAGATGCCCTATGTACTTTACATGACACCCTGATGACGTCATCAGATGCCCTATGTACTTTACATGACACCCTGATGACGTCATCAGATGCCCTATGTACTTTAGATGACACCCTGATGACGTCACCAGATGCTCTATGTACTTTACATGACACCCTGATGACGTCATCAGATGCCCTATGTACTTTAGATGACACCCTGATGACGTCATCAGATGCCCTATGTACTTTACATGACATCCTGATGACTTCACCAGATGCTCTATGTACTTTAGATGACACCCTGATGACGTCACCAGATGCTCTATGTACTTTACATGACACCCTGATGACGTCATCAGATGCCCTATGTACTTTAGATGACACCCTGATGACGTCACCAGATGTCCTATGTGCTTTACATGACATCCTGATGACTTCACCAGATGCTCTATGTACTTTAGATGACACCCTGATGACGTCACCAGATGCTCTATGTACTTTACATGACACCCTGATGACGTCATCAGATGCCCTATGTACTTTACATGACACCCTGATGACGTCATCAGATGCCCTATGTACTTTACATGACACCCTGATGACGTCATCAGATGCCCTATGTACTTTACATGACACCCTGATGACGTCATCAGATGCCCTATGTACTTTACATGACACCCTGATGACGTCATCAGATGCCCTATGTACTTTACATGACACCCTGATGACGTCATCAGATGCCCTATGTACTTTACATGACACCCTGATGACGTCATCAGATGCCCTATGTACTTTAGATGACACCCTGATGACGTCATCAGATGCCCTATGTACTTTACATGACACCCTGATGACGTCATCAGATGCCCTATGTACTTTAGATGACACCCTGATGACGTCATCAGATGCCCTATGTACTTTACATGACATCCTGATGACGTCATCAGATGCCCTATGTACTTTACATGACACCCTGATGACGTCATCAGATGCCCTATGTACTTTACATGACACCCTGATGACGTCATCAGATGCCCTATGTACTTTACATGACATCCTGATGACGTCATCAGATGCCCTATGTACTTTACATGACACCCTGATGACGTCATCAGATGCCCTATGTACTTTACATGACACCCTGATGACGTCATCAGATGCCCTATGTACTTTACATGACACCCTGATGACGTCATCAGATGCCCTATGTACTTTACATGACACCCTGATGACGTCATCAGATGCCCTATGTACTTTACATGACACCCTGATGACGTCATCAGATGCCCTATGTACTTTAGATGACACCCTGATGACGTCATCAGATGCCCTATGTACTTTACATGACACCCTGATGACGTCATCAGATGCCCTATGTACTTTACATGACACCCTGATGACGTCATCAGATGCCCTATGTACTTTACATGACACCCTGATGACGTCATCAGATGCCCTATGTACTTTAGATGACACCCTGATGACGTCATCAGATGCCCTATGTACTTTACATGACACCCTGATGACGTCATCAGATGCCCTATGTACTTTACATGACACCCTGATGACGTCATCAGATGCCCTATGTACTTTAGATGACACCCTGATGACGTCACCAGATGCCCTATGTACTTTACATGACATCCTGATGACGTCATCAGATGTCCTATGTACTTTACATGACATCCTGATGACGTCATCAGATGCCCTATGTACTTTACATGACATCCTGATGACGTCATCAGATGCCCTATGTACTTTACATGACACCCTGATGACGTCATCAGATGCCCTATGTACTTTACATGACACCCTGATGACGTCATCAGATGCCCTATGTACTTTACATGACACCCTGATGACGTCATCAGATGCCCTATGTACTTTACATGACACCCTGATGACGTCATCAGATGCCCTATGTACTTTACATGACACCCTGATGACGTCATCAGATGCCCTATGTACTTTACATGACATCCTGATGACGTCATCAGATGCCCTATGTACTTTAGATGACATCTCATGACGTCATCAGATGCCCTATGTACTTTACATGACACCCTGATGACGTCATCAGATGCCCTATGTACTTTAGATGACACCCTGATGACGTCATCAGATGCCCTATGTACTTTACATGACACCCTGATGACGTCATCAGATGCCCTATGTACTTTACATGACACCCTGATGACGTCATCAGATGCCCTATGTACTTTACATGACATCCTGATGACGTCATCAGATGCCCTATGTACTTTACATGACACCCTGATGACGTCATCAGATGCCCTATGTACTTTACATGACACCCTGATGACGTCATCAGATGCCCTATGTACTTTACATGACATCCTGATGACGTCATCAGATGCCCTATGTACTTTACATGACACCCTGATGACGTCATCAGATGCCCTATGTACTTTAGATGACATCCTGATGACGTCATCAGATGCCCTATGTACTTTACATGACACCCTGATGACGTCATCAGATGCCCTATGTACTTTAGATGACACCCTGATGACGTCATCAGATGCCCTATGTACTTTACATGACACCCTGATGACGTCATCAGATGCCCTATGTACTTTACATGACACCCTGATGACGTCATCAGATGCCCTATGTACTTTACATGACACCCTGATGACGTCATCAGATGCCCTATGTACTTTACATGACACCCTGATGACGTCATCAGATGCCCTATGTAACTTTACATGACATCCTGATGACGTCATCAGATGCCCTATGTACTTTACATGACACCCTGATGACGTCATCAGATGCCCTATGTACTTTACATGACACCCTGATGACGTCATCAGATGCCCTATGTACTTTACATGACACCCTGATGACGTCATCAGATGCCCTATGTACTTTACATGACACCCTGATGACGTCATCAGATGCCCTATGTACTTTTACATGACACCCTGATGACGTCATCAGATGCCCTATGTACTTTACGCATGACATCCTGATGACGTCATCAGATGCCCTATGTACTTTACATGACACCCTGATGACGTCATCAGATGCCCTATGTACTTTACATGACACCCTGATGACGTCATCAGATGCCCTATGTACTTTACATGACACCCTGATGACGTCATCAGATGCCCTATGTACTTTACATGACACCCTGATGACGTCATCAGATGCCCTATGTACTTTACATGACATCCTGATGACGTCATCAGATGCCCTATGTACTTTACATGACACCCTGATGACGTCATCAGATGCCCTATGTACTTTACATGACACCCTGATGACGTCATCAGATGCCCTATGTACTTTACATGACACCCTGATGACGTCATCAGATGCCCTATGTACTTTATATAACACCCTGATGATGTCATCAGATGCCCTATGTACTTAACATGACACCCTGATGACTTCATCAGATGCCCTATGTACTTTAGATGACACCCTGATGACGTCATCAGATGCCCTATGTACTTTAAATGACACCCTGATGACGTCATCAGATGCCCTATGTACTTTAGATGACACCCTGATGACGTCATCAGATGCCCTATGTACTTTACATGACACCCTGATGACGTCATCAGATGCCCTATGTACTTTACATGACACCCTGATGACGTCATCAGATGCCCTATGTACTTTACGCATGACATCCTGATGACGTCATCAGATGCCCTATGTACTTTACATGACATCCTGATGACGTCATCAGATGCCCTATGTACTTTACATGACACCCTGATGACGTCATCAGATGCCCTATGTACTTTACATGACACCCTGATGACGTCATCAGATGCCCTATGTACTTTAGATGACACCCTGATGACGTCATCAGATGCCCTATGTACTTCACATGACATCCTGATGACGTCATCAGATGCCCTATGTACTTTAGATGACACCCTGATGACGTCATCAGACGCCCTATGTACTTTACATGACACCCTGATGACGTCATCAGATGCCTTATGTACTTAACATGACATCCTGATGACGTCATCAGATGCCCTATGTACTTTAGATGACACCCTGATGACGTCATCAGATGCCTTATGTACTTTGCATGACACCCTGATGACGTCATCAGATGCCCTATGTACTTCACATGACATCCTGATGACGTCATCAGATGCACTATGTACTTTACATGACATCCTGATGACGTCATCAGATGCCCTATGTACTTTAGATGACACCCTGATGACGTCATCAGATGCCCTATGTACTTTCCATGACATCCTGATGACGTCATCAGATGCCCTATGTACTTTGCATGACATCCTGATGACGTCATCAGATGCCCTATGTACTTTACATGACACCCTGATGACGTCATCAGATGCCTTATGTACTTAACATGACATCCTGATGACGTCATCAGATGCCCTATGTACTTTAGATGACACCCTGATGACGTCATCAGATGCACTATGTACTTTACATGACACCCTGATGACGTCATCAGATGCCCTATGTACTTTACATGACATACCCTGATGACGTCATCAGATGCCCTATGTACTTTACATGACACCCTGATGACGTCATCAGATGCCCTATGTACTTTACATGACATCCTGATGACGTCATCAGATGCCCTATGTACTTTACATGACACCTCCTGATGACGTCATCAGATGCCCTATGTACTTTAGATGACACCCTGATGACGTCATCAGATGCCCTATGTAACTTTACATGACACCCTGATGACGTCATCAGATGCCCTATGTACTTTACATGACACCCTGATGACGTCATCAGATGCCCTATGTACTTTACATGACATCTCTGATGACGTCATCAGATGCCCTATGTACTTTACATGACACCCTGATGACGTCATCAGATGCCCTATGTACTTTACATGACATCCTGATGACGTCATCAGATGCCCTATGTACTTTAGATGACATCCTGATGACGTCATCAGATGCCCTATGTACTTTACTATGACACCCTGATGACGTCATCAGATGCCCTATGTACTTTACATGACATCCTGATGACGTCATCAGATGCCCTATGTACTTTACATGACACCCTGATGACGTCATCAGATGCCCTATGTACTTTACATGACACCCTGATGACGTCATCAGATGCCCTATGTACTTTAGATGACACCCTGATGACGTCATCAGATGCCCTATGTACTTTACATGACACCCTGATGACGTCATCAGATGCCCTATGTACTTTACATGACACCCTGATGACGTCATCAGATGCCCTATGTACTTTACATGACATCCTGATGACGTCATCAGATGCCCTATGTACTTTACATGACACCCTGATGACGTCATCAGATGCCCTATGTACTTTTACATGACACCCTGATGACGTCATCAGATGCCCTATGTACTTTACATGACACCCTGATGACGTCATCAGATGTCCTATGTACTTTACATGACATCCTGATGACGTCATCAGATGTCCTATGTACTTTACATGACATCCTGATGACGTCATCAGATGCCCTATGTACTTTAGATGACACCCTGATAACGTCATCAGATGTCCTATGTACTTTACATGACACCCTGATGACGTCATCGGATGCACTATGTACTTTACATGACATCCTGATGACGTCATCAGATGCCCTATGTACTTTAGAGTGCGCGCAATAATTCTAGTCTGATGAATGGACGAGGCTGCGGCGGTAGATCATCACGCGCGAATCGAAACCGCATTTCCCATTGAGGCCGCCAACCCCGCACGGTCAGCCGCCTGGTCCATGCGCATGACACCCTGATGGACGTCATCAGATGCCCTATGTACTTTACATGACACCCTGATGACGTCATCAGATGCCCTATGTACTTTACATGACACCCTGATGACGTCATCAGATGCCCTATGTACTTTACATGACACCCTGATGACGTCATCAGATGCCCTATGTACTTTACATGACATCCTGATGACGTCATCAGATGCACTATGTACTTTACATGACACCCTGATGACGTCATCAGATGCCCTATGTACTTTACATGACATCCTGATGACGTCATCAGATGCCCTATGTACTTTACATGACATCCTGATGACGTCATCAGATGCCCTATGTACTTTACATGACATCCTGATGACGTCATCAGATGCCCTATGTACTTTAGATGACACCCTGATGACGTCATCAGATGCCCTATGTACTTTACATGACATCCTGATGACGTCATCAGATGCCCTATGTACTTTACATGACACCCTGATGACGTCATCAGATGCCCTATGTACTTTACATGACATCCTGATGACGTCATCAGATGCCCTATGTACTTTACATGACACCCTGATGACGTCATCAGATGCCCTATGTACTTTACATGACATCCTGATGACGTCATCAGATGCCCTATGTACTTTACATGACATCCTGATGACGTCATCAGATGCCCTATGTACTTTACATGACACCCTGATGACGTCATCAGATGCCCTATGTACTTTACATGACACCCTGATGACGTCATCAGATGCCCTATGTACTTTACATGACACCCTGATGACGTCATCAGATGCCCTATGTACTTTACATGACACCCTGATGACGTCATCAGATGCCCTATGTACTTTACATGACATCCTGATGACGTCATCAGATGCCCTATGTACTTTAGATGACACCCTGATGACGTCATCAGATGCACTATGTACTTTACATGACATCCTGATGACGTCATCAGATGCCCTATGTACTTTACATGACACCCTGATGACGTCATCAGATGCCCTATGTTTTTTACATGACACCCTGATGACGTCATCAGATGCCCTATGTACTTTACATGACATCCTGATGACGTCATCAGATGCCCTATGTACTTTACATGACACCCTGATGACGTCATCAGATGCACTATGTACTTTACATGACACCCTGATGACGTCATCAGATGCCCTATGTACTTTACATGACACCCTGATGACGTCATCAGATGCCCTATGTACTTTACATGACATCCTGATGACGTCATCAGATGCCCTATGTACTTTACATGACATCCTGATGACGTCATCAGATGCCCTATGTACTTTACATGACATCCTGATGACGTCATCAGATGCCCTATGTACTTTACATGACATCCTGATGACGTCATCAGATGCCCTATGTACTTTACATGACATCCTGATGACGTCATCAGATGCCCTATGTACTTTACATGACACCCTGATGACGTCATCAGATGCACTATGTACTTTACATGACATCCTGATGACGTCATCAGATGTCCTATGTACTTTACATGACATCCTGATGACGTCATCAGATGTCCTACGTACTTTACATGACACCCTGCACCCTGATAACGTCATCAGATGCCCTATGTACTTTACATGACACCCTGATGACGTCATCAGATGCACTATGTACTTTACATGACATCCTGATGACGTCATCAGATGCCCTATGTACTTTAGAGTGCGCGCAATAATTCTAGTCTGATGAATGGACGAGGCTGCGGCGGTAGATCATCACGCGCGAATCGAAACCGCATTTCCCATTGAGGCCGCCAACCCCGCACGGTCAGCCGCCTGGTCCATGCGTCAGACTAGATTGAAAACGGAAGCCATACATGACACCCTGATGACGTCATCAGATGCCCTATGTACTTTACATGACACCCTGATGACGTCATCAGTTGCCCTATGTACTTTACATGACACCCTGATGACGTCATCAGATGCCCTATGTACTTCACATGACATCCTGATGACGTCATCAGATGCACTATGTACTTTACATGACACCTTGATGACTTCATCAGATGCCCTATGTACTTTACATGACACCCTGATGACGTCATCAGATGCCCTATGTACTTTACATGACACCCTGATGACGTCATCAGATGCCCTATGTACTTTACATGACACCCTGATGACGTCATCAGATGCCCTATGTACTTTACATGACACCCTGATGACGTCATCAGATGCCCTATGTACTTTACATGACACCCTGATGACGTCATCAGATGCCCTATGTACTTTACATGACACCCTGATGACGTCATCATATGCACTATGTACTTTACATGACATCCTGATGACGTCATCATATGCACTATGTACTTTACATGACATCCTGCTAACGTCATCAGATGGCCTATGTACTTTACATAACACCCTGATGACGTCATCATATGCACTATGTACTTTACATGACATCCTGATGACGTCATCAGATGCCCTATGTACTTTACATGACACCCTGATGACGTCATCAGATGCCCTATGCACTTTACATGACACCCTGATGACGTCATCAGATGCCCTATGTACTTTACATGACACCCTGATGACGTCATCAGATGCACTATGTACTTTACATGACATCCTGATGACGTCATCAGATGCCCTATGTACTTTACATGACACCCTGATGACGTCATCAGATGCCTTATGTACTTTGCATGACACCCTGATGACGTCATCAGATGCACTATGCACTTTACATGACATCCTGATGATGTCATCAGATGCACTATGTACTTTACATGACACCCTGATGACGTCATCAGATGCACTATGCACTTTACATGACATCCTGATGATGTCATCAGATGCACTATGTACTTTACATGACATCCTGATGACGTCATCAGATGCCCTATGTACTTTAGATGACACCCTGATGACGTCATCAGATGCACTATGCACTTTACATGACATCCTGATGACGTCATCAGATGCACTATGTACTTTACATGACATCCTGATGACGTCATCAGATGCCCTATGTACTTTAGATGACACCCTGATGACGTCATCAGATGCACTATGTACTTTACATGACATCCTGATGACGTCATCAGATGCCCTATGTACTTTACATGACACCCTGATGACGTCATCAGATGCCCTATGTTTTCTACATGACACCCTGATGACGTCATCAGATGCACTATGTACTTTACATGACATCCTGATGACGTCATCAGATGCCCTATGTACTTTACATGACACCCTGATGACGTCATCATATGCACTATGTACTTTACATGACATCCTGATGACGTCATCAGATGCCCTATGTACTTTACATGACACCCTGATGACATCATCATATGCACTATGCACTTTACATGACATCCTGATGACGTCATCAGATGCCCTATGTACTTTACATGACATCCTGATGACGTCATCAGTTGCCCTATGTTTTCTACATGACACCCTGATGACGTCATCAGATGCACTATGTACTTTACATGACATCCTGATGACGTCATCAGATGCCCTATGTACTTTACATGACACCCTGATGACGTCATCAGATGCACTATGTACTTTACATGACACCCTGATGACGTCATCAGATGCCCTATGTACTTTACATGACACCCTGATGACGTCATCAGATGCCCTATGTTTTCTACATGACACCCTGATGACGTCATCAGATGCACTATGTACTTTACATGACATCCTGATGACGTCATCAGATGCCCTATGTACTTTACATGACACCCTGATGACGTCATCAGTTGCCCTATGTTTTCTACATGACACCCTGATGACGTCATCAGATGCACTATGTACTTTACATGACATCCTGATGACGTCATCAGATGCCCTATGTACTTTACATGACATCCTGATGACGTCATCAGATGCCCTATGTACTTTACATGACACCCTGATGACTTCATCAGATGCACTATGTACTTTACATGGCACCCTGATGACGTCATCATATGCACTATGTACTTTACATGACATCCTGATGACTTCAACAGATGCACTATGTGCTTCACATGACACCCTGATGACGTCATCATATGCACTATGTACTTTACATGACATCCTGCTGACGTCATCAGATGCCCTATGTACTTTACATGACACCCTGATGACGTCATCAAATGCCCTATGTACTTTACATGACACCCTGATGACGTCATCAAATGCCCTATGTACTTTACATGACACCCTGATGACGTCATCAGATGCCCTATGTACTTTACATGACACCCTGATGACGTCATCAGATGCCCTATGTACTTTACATGACACCCTGATGACGTCATCAGATGCCCTATGTACTTTACATGACACCCTGATGGCGTCATCATATGCACTATGTACTTTACATGACATCCTGATGACGTCATCAGATGCCCTATGTACTTTACATGACACCCTGATGACGTCATCAGATGCCCTATGTACTTTACATGACACCCTGATGACGTCATCATATGCACTATGTACTTAACATGACATCCTGATGACGTCATCAGATGCCCTATGTATTTTACATGACACCCTGATGACGTCATCAGATGCCCTATGTACTTTACATGACACCCTGATGACGTCATCAGATGCCCTATGTACTTTACATGACATCCTGATGACGTCATCAGATGCCCTATGTACTTTACATGGCACCCTGATGACGTCATCAGATGCCCTATGTATTTTACAGGACACCCTGATGACGTCATCAGATGCCCTATGTACTTTACATGACACCCTGATGACGTCATCAGATGCCCTATGTACTTTACATGACATCCTGATGACGTCATCAGATGCACTATGTACTTTACATGACACCCTGATGACGTCATCAGATGCCCTATGTACTTTACATGACACCCTGATGACGTCATCAGATGCCCTGTGTACTTTACATGACACCCTGATGACGTCATCAGATGCACTATGTACTTTACATGACATCCTGATGACGTCATCAGATGCCCTATGTACTTTACATGACACCCTGATGACGTCATCAGATGCCCTATGTACTTTACATGACATCCTGATGACGTCATCAGATGCCCTATGTACTTTACATGACATCCTAATGACGCCATCAGATGCCCTATGTATCGAAAAGTACAGCCCACGACTTGTTTTAGCGATTTGATCTACCAACTGATAATATCACATGATATGATAAGCAGTAAGAAGTAAAGTAGTTGTTGTGAAACAGTAAGTAACAAACTTGTTAGTCACTTTCTCTGTCCCTCCCATCGAAAGCTACAGCTTACGACGTGTTTTAGAGAGTTGATCTACCAACTGATAATGTCACTTGATATGATAAGTAGTAAAAGGTGAAGTAGTTAATGTTAAAGTAAGTGAGTAGGTAATCATATCTGTCCACATACCACTTTACCTACCTGCCCAACTGATCGCCTGCGACCACTGGCAGTGGTTAGTGGCAGGAACGAGGAACGAGGAACGAGAAACAGGACACGAGGGACGCGTTGCAAGAAAAAACGCGAATTTCAGCTAAGCTTCCGCCGATCTAACTTTGTTAATTTTCAATCGATTTGGCTCAAATTTTGTCGGCCGGTGTCTTCTAGACTCTCTCACTTATATCCAGAAGGAAATCTCTAGAAAATTTGTTTTACAGGTTTTATTAACTACTTTACCAAAATCTAAGTGATCACAAGTGCCAGGCAAAACCAAACCTCTCCAGCCGCTTCGCGGCTGGAGCGATATACTTGAATGTCTCAAGTATCTTACACTTTATATTACATGTAGCTTGTTTTCATTTTTCTGAGTAATACGGTCCCTTTGGCTGGTTTTTGATGCTTTCAACGAGGTTAACGTTCCAGTACAGGCTGTAGGAGTATATCGGCTTCTCTATCTCAACCGTTTTGTTGCTAATATTCGCTGTTTCAACCGCGCGCCGTAAAACTCGTCCACTTTCACCTGATAACAAAATAACCGTTATTCCTCTATTTGCGCACAGTTTTCGTTCGTTTTTTTCGTCAGTTCCCAATACAACCAGCTCCAAACCCTTATGTCAAAAAATCGATACCATTTTTGAGCGTGTCTGCTGCTTTTAATCGCCAGGTACCTCAATATCAAAACAGTTACTGTGTTATGTAGCATTTTTGCTTCAGAATAATGGGAGTAAGGGGATACATGTCAAGTACAATACCGCTCGTAGGATTTGGTCAGAAAGCGAGCGAGGTCGGGTTTCCGCGTCTTTTTGTATAACTCGCTTCAAACTCAATTTTGAGCGAAACTAAGGTGATATTCATGATCCTGGCGATGAGGGCTACCCAATGGTTTAACTTTGGTGGTGGTTACGTTGAGAACTATAGAAGTTTCGCAATCAGCCAGGTTTGTGATTACGGTACCTTGGCGGGTGGTGGCCATCGTGTATCAACACCCCCGAGGAGGCGGGAGAAACGGGGGTGGAGCGAGGTTCCTGATTGGACGCAACACGGGCTAGCCCGCGTTCCGTCCAATTGGGAACCTTGCTCCTCCCCCGTTTCTCCCACCTCGGAGGTGTTGATACACGATGACCAACACCCAACGGAACCCCGTTAATGGCTATACCACTTGATAGCCCTTAACGCCTGCATCATGAATATCTCCCAAGTTTCGCTCAAAGTTGAGTTTGAAGCAGGGGTGTGCGTTTTTCGTTTTTCGATTTTTCGGTTTTTTCGTTTTTCGCCTTTTTTGGCGAAGAAAATCAATATCGAAAAAAAAACGAAAAAATTTAATTTTTTTTCGGTTTTTTTTTCGGTATGAAATTTGCGGTTCTGATGCGACTCGCAGTCGATCCTTCGCTGCCTACAGACGTCTGCAGCAAGTTTGCACTCGTCTTTCTTTTGGTTTAAGAATCATTTCGCCCAAAAACAAACGTATGGTCTGCCCCTTGCAAAACGGTTCATTCTACTACATCACTTTCGATAAACAATTAGTCTGATTGGGTCGAAATTTCTTGTATTTCCTGTTTTTATCAGGCTCGAACGACTACGGCGCATTTTTTGAGCATGGTCAAAACTTTCAGGAATAATCCCTTGAAAAACCAAAAACATAAAATTCGACAGGTAGTCTAATAACGCTAATCGATTCCGCATAGCTCATAACCTGCATCGGTACTTTAAAGGCAGCGTTCACGATTGTCATTATCTGTGACATATGCAGTTAAATGATAGGCGAGAAAGATCTTATGCTCTCATTGTCAGTGTTGAAAGAATGTTTAAAACGATCTCGGAATGGCAAAATAACGGATGCAAACAAGCGTTCTGAGGTCACCGAAGCGCCTCATGCCTCCTTTCCGCCCCTCGACATGAACAACTGAACACTCGAGGTTGTGATAACATTGAAGGCAGTGTTCACGATAAAAGTCGTTTTTCTGTTTTTCCGCATACCATGAGAACGGTCACATGCTGATTCCAATGATTCCGATGGAACGGAGTTATGGTCTCTTAAATGTTGCGCTAGGGAAGCATGGTAGACGAATTTCCCGAGACTTGTAACTTCCGTCATTTGCAGCCGATGCATGCGAGCTTCTCTCATTACTCATAAGTAATGAGAGAAGTTAAGAATGAAGGGAAGAGCGGGGCTATTGATCGGAAACCATCGCTCATCTCAAGATCTCGAGTTTTCATTTGTTCACGTCGGAGGGTGAGCATAGTGCTTTTGGGGTTTGCCTTGCCCTCAGAGTGGCAACTTCGGGCTCTTTTGAGGCTCTTATTAACTCGCTTTCATGTGTTCTTTCAACCTTAAGGTTACAGTGTGCACCTCCACTACCTACTCCTAGTGGAAACTGAAACGCATTTTTTATCGTGAACATTGCCTTTAAGTCAAGGAAATAGCGAGCTAAACCGCTTCATTGAATTGGTACATAGATATTATCATCCTTCATAGCGGTCCATTCACGCTCAAAGGTCAACTTAGGCAAAGCACAAAAGCACGGCACACGTGCACAGTACAAAACACGATTTTTTGCGTTCCCTTCAAGCACGGCTCCCTGTATAGGGCATCAGACCTTCCGTAAACGGCGGAGATATCAACAGTGAAATCTATCGTGAACGCTGCTTCTAAGGTCAGGAAAATTCATTTCCGTTCAAGATGATCATGAAAAAAGCGTCGAGAATTGCTCTTAGGAGGCCCATAACTTTCAAGCGGAAACCAAGCTAATTTTTTTTGCTCCCTATATCGATCCATAACAAAAAACTACGAATAAAAACTTTCTTAGGCGAACGGCATCATGAATAGTTCCATCCAGCGAAGAAAGGGCGAACGTAACCCCTGTGTAGACACCACGACTCAATGCGTGTGAACGCCGAGAGACTGAGCTACTGGTCTGTGCTGACCACGACGCGACCGGTCACACTGAAATTCAACATGACCGGAAGAAATTAACGTAAAAGTGTGCTATGCATCAAGAACTGTTGATGCTATTCTCTGCGCAACGTTTGTTCCGTTTAGATCTATCACTTAGCCACGATTTTCGACTTCTACGTACTCGGTTTTTTTTTCATAAAGTTAAGAACGACCTTAGAGCCCACAGTTTTGATCAGAAACGCGAAAAAACGTGGAAATAAATGTTTAGAGAAGTACTGCAGTTTTTAACAAAAAGTTCACAATCAGATTTTCAGTAGGTATTCCTTACATTAATGCGTTGATGGCATATGCTTTCGTTTCACTACGAAAACGTAAATCTGTCATTATTTGAAGCATTCAACTAAATTACGTCGCCTTGTTCTTCCAGTCAAAAATATGTAATTACGAAAAGAAAACGTTCCAGTAGACAGAAAAATTTTCTGTTTTTTTCGGAAATTTTCGAATTCAAAACCGAAAAATTTTCATTCTTCGGTTTTTTCGGTTTCAAAGTTTTTCGCACATGCCTGGTTTGAATCAAGTTATACAAAAAAGACGAAAAAGACGCGAAAACCCGACCTCGCTCACTTTCTGACCAAATCCTTTGAGCGGTAGTGTAGCGTTGGAAAAAGTTTAGGAACTGCACTAAAACTCTCGAAAATTTATTATTTATTGAGTACTCTAAATAAGGTCAGAACAATAAATGCACATAAAGATAATCTGTAGAGATCCTGAACCGGATCCGAAATAAAACAAATATGTACCGTTTCTCTAACGCGGACCTAGAAGCGCAACTACCTCTTCCCTGCAATGCATTCGAAGCACCACAAAGCAGAAGGTACAGGTACCGGCGTAATATCGAGGGTAAGAGAGATGAAAGTTGATCCGGCTCTAAAGTGAAGTGAAAGTGAAGGAACAAGCTCTGAGATTACCCTTTGGAGCTAAATACGAAATCTTAATCTAGATCCCCCTAGTCCTTAAACGATTCAGCCTATAGATACTTGAATAGTTGGTTTTCGCAATGCCAGCTAGTGCCTTTGACGCCGTACAAACATCGTTTAGTCGTCGGTGAGATTCTAAAGTGTGAAGTTTCGACTCTCTATTTCTTACTCCCGCACTCGGTATTCATCATAGGCCTGGATCTAAGCTTCCTTTGATGAGGTTAAAAGACAGTCCCTCCACTTTTCAAGCTTGGCCTAACATAAGTTTTGAATGCTTTTAACGAGGAAAGTCTTAGAAGAAGTTTTCCTGCACAAGTACTTGTAATGTTCAGAGAAGCCAAGTTTGCTGCTGAAATTTCAGGACAGAGAATACGTGATTCACCACATGCCCATCTAAATTGTGAGTACCTGGCAAATCCGACATGCCCAGCCTTATGAACGAAGTTTTTCAGAAGCCAACGATAGTTTTCACTTATGATACCAATCAATAATTCCCTCCAATGCACAAGCCTTCGCACTCTAATCTTCTTCGCTTCCAACTTTCCTATTAATCTTGATGTCGTCAGCAAACTGTTTGCACTCAACACCACAGCGCTCCAGGAGACCCGGGAGTTCCGAGGTGTAAATAGCGAACAGAGTCGGTGACAATATCCCTTCTTGGGGTACCCCACTCTTGACAGGTCTTATAGATGAAAACGTTGATTTTATCTTCACCTGGAAACTTCTGCCGGAAAGAAAATTCTCAAGCCACTTGATAACCTTTGGATGGAATTTTAGTTTCGCAAATTTATAAAGTAATTTGGAATGATCCACACTATCGACTGCCTTGGAAAAATCAAAATACACCACATCACAACACTTTTTGAGTCCAAATAATCAGTCCAGTCATTTAATCTTTCAAGCAAGTTCGTTTCCACTGATTTACCTGGAACAAATCCGTAGTGGTGCACGGGGATGATTGATTTTCTTTCAAGATGGTCCATAATCAATTTCTTGAGCCTCTTTTTGAATACTCTACACAGCTGCGATGTGATGCTGACCGGCCTATAGTTGTCAACACAGCTGGCAGGTTCTTTTTTCAGCAGCGGGGTGACAAAATAATTTTTCCATCTTAACGGTACTTCCTAACAGCACATCGACTGATTGAATAGGTAGGTTAACGGACTAGCTATAACGTGGACAATATTTTCGAGGAAAACACCGTGCACAGAGTCTGGCTTGACAGAAAAAGTGGGCGAAATGTTTGTCAGAAACCCGCACAAGGAATCCGTGGACTCATCGCATAGTCTGCGGATGGATCATAAACGGGAAAATAACCGTCTTCTTCTGTGTAGACTCCGGCAAACTTATCCGCCCACAATTCCGCCTTATTTTTCCGAGATCGCACCATAATCACCTTTTCTTTACCCAGGGATTGTACTTTTGTGAGCGACGATCGAAATCTCGGGAAAATTTCCGAAAGTTCATCTAGTCCTCCAAGGGTAGCACTGACTTCGTAGCCAGAACGCGTTTTCAGGGCAAAAAAATAATAGTACGCTGTATTACAGCTAGAAACATTTCATATTTATCATGAACAGAACCAAATGAATCGAATGGGTTTCTCCAATCTACCGAACAGAGATACTCACAGATGACCGAATAGTCAAACCCCCCGAACCGTCTACAGAACGTTGATGCAGGCTTAGAGTAGTTGACAGAAATGAATAAACTGAGACTTGAATGATCACTGGACCCCACAGGTGGCTGAGGAGAAACATTGCTCACAAGTGTAAGATCGATTAACAAAATCAGATTAAGAGTATTATTCCCTCTAGAGGGCACGTTAACAAACTACTGCAAACCATGATTTTTCATCATATTCAAAAATGCACTCGCCACAGAGGAAGATGGGCAGTCAAAGGAGGAAGATGTGTTATCAGAAGAACGCCCCAATTGATGTCAGAGTAATTAAAATCACCAACAATAACGGATGGATGTTCACAAATGATTAAATCACTAATGGCATTCGAAAGCCTCTCGTTAGGAAATTCTAGGCAATTAGTTGCTTTATAAACTGCTATCACCCTCACCGTAGAACAGTCAAAAATATTATCTACCGCCAGCGATTCATAGGCATCAGGAACTGACTCAGAAAGTACTTCCCTATATTCAAATTCGTTTTTGATCAAACTGATTACGCCATCACCCTTTTTCTGACTCAATCACAACGTATTGCATGGAAGTCAGTGCATAGGCAACACAGCAAAGCGGATAAAACGATTTGGCTGATTTAAACCAAGTCTCAGAAAAGAGGTATAAATCTTACAAGTTCCCCTAAACTAAGTCAATATTGCTCCCTTTCTTCGAAATTGATCTGAAATTACTATAGAAAATTGAAAAAATGTTTATAAAGAAATAGGAGCCGCATTTAGATTAAAGAATTTTGAGACTGATTGGGCCTTCCAGTGGAAGGCACAACCTGAGAACGGCCAGCAAGCGACTCACCTCCCCCGCAAAGGAACGAGAGTCCCTAGCTCCTCCGCCAGGTTGATGATTTTTCACACCAGAAGGACTCGGAATAAACTTACCTCGCTTCAATTCAGCTAGCGGAAGAGACTCTCTCAATGACATCTTTCCGCCGTAAAAGAAGCCAAGCTGTGGAGCTCGCTGATTCGCCATCTTAAAAAAAACAGAGGCAGGGAGAACAATTTTGAGAAGTCGTGAATTCCACGGCTCAGGTTACCCCAACCTATACACAGCTATAGGATTGCACTCAATATTGAAGAAGTGAAGCAAGTTACAAGCAGTGAGAAAATCATAACGAACATTACCAGAAACGGACCAATGCTTCTTCTAAGGTAAACCTCGAAGAACAATTGACCGACAGCTTTTAGCTTCGTGGAAGCCCTGAGAGTCTTCAAGAGACGACTCGGCAATCAACGACACACCCTTTGTGCGATCGTCGATCACCTGATCTCTCCTGGGCTCTGGCGACTCATCGAAAACACCGGAACAAGTACAAGTACCCTGAACTTCCAGAACAGCATTTTCAGACTCAGGCTTGTTAACCTTGTTCACAAGTACTCCATTCTTCTCCGCAATATCGTCTAATTGCTCAATAGAATTGCTCAAAATCATTAGTAGACCCTTGAGATGAGCGGACAGCGAGCCATCTTTCATGACACGGTCGATCAGAACCAAAACTCCAACGTCATTGAGCGCAGGAATTGTCAGGGAAAATTTTGCATACACTCATAAAGTCATTGAGAAAAATCGCTGGTGGTCGGGGAGTTTCCTGGCTACACGGCGAGTGCGCCGGAAGCTTCCTGGCTACCCGCTACAGGTAGCGAGGATCCTTCCCGTCCATCTACTGGAATGAGGCGAGTAATGTTACCTCGCCGCAATTATTTACGGAATGCTTCAAATGGAGTGTTCACATTGGAAAAGCGGTAGTGGTGATTGAAGTTCTATAAATGGAACCTTACCACGCCCTTTGTAAGGCCTCGGTCATAGTTGCTTGATTGGCGTAGCCAGTTCGATCGATAATCATGAAAGACATGAATGAGGTGGGGTGGAAAAAACTACCGATGTGGCTGATCCGACCGATGTTCACATAATATAAAGTATGAAATGAATGATATCCATCATATCGCTCCACATAATTCGTACGTATTGACCGCTTCAGCCACAGCTGGCCGCACCGGGTGTTTTTGGAACCTCCATCGTCCATGTTTTCCACAAGTATCGGCCGGGTTGGCGAGGGTGTACTGCATTTCCCCCACCGCCAAGGCGGCGGGGCCACCGCGCGCGGCGGATGGGCGCGGCTAGACATCATCTGCGGTATCCAAGACGTATTAGTTAGAGCGCTCTAGCGCATGCCGAATGATAGGAAGAACCACGAGTCTTAGGAAACAATCTTAATAATAATAATAATAATAATAATAATAATAATAATAATAATAATAATAATAATCATTCGATAGTAATAAAGGAGAGTGGTGTCCGTCCGTCCGTCAGTCAGTCTGTCTGTCAGTATACGGTGTGCATTCTGTAATTGCGGACTCTTCTGTTTTAGAAGGGTTACGCCCGAAACAACCGAACGGGACGTCGTAGAAGGTCAGCGGGACATTAGCGGGAGTGCGCCGGACGCCGAAGAAATTGTGCGGGACTCATAAAAGGGCGCCGGACGCCGAGAAAGTGAGCGGGACCCCAATGGCAGTGCGCCGAGCGCGGTAAAAAGTGTATGGGACCCAGCCAAGAGCGCGGCACGCCGAAAAAAGTGTGTGAGGCCCCGTGGCAGTCTGCCTGACGTATGTGGGACCCAATTAGGAGTGCGCCGGATGCCATAGAAAGTGTACGGAACCCATGTAAATGCGCCGCACGCCATATAAAGTGTGCGAGACCCATGTTAGAGTACGCCGGGCGCCATATAAAGTGTGCGAGACCCATGTAAAAATGCGCCGAACGCCATAGAAAGTGTGCGGGACCCATGTAAGAGTGCGCCGCACGCCATAGAAAGTGTTCGGAATCCATGTAAGAACGCCGGACGTCATATAAAGTGTGCGGTACCCATGTAAGAGTGCCCAGGACGCCATATAAAATGTGCGGGACCCATTTAAGAGTAAGTCCGACGCTAGATAAATTGTACGGGACCCATTTAAGAGCGCGTCGAACGCCATATAAAGTGTGCGGGACCCATGTAAGAGCGCGTCGAACGCCATATAAAGCGTGCGGGACCCATGTAAGAGCGCGTCGAACGCCATATAAAGTGTGCGGGACCCATGTAAGAGTGCGCGGGCGCCATATAAAGTGTGCGGGACCAATGTAGGAGTGCGTCGGACGCCATAGAAAGTGTGAGAGACCCATGTAAGAGTGCGCCGGACGCCATATAAAGTGTGCAGGACCCATATAAGAGCGCTGGGCGCCATATAAAGTGTGTGGGACCCATGTAAGAGTACGTCGGAGGCCATAGAAAGTGTGAGAGTTCCATGTAAGAGTGCGCCGGACACCATATAAAGTTTGCGGGATCCATGTAAGAGTGCGCCGGACACCATATAAAGTTTGCGGGATCCATGTAAGAGTGCGCCGGACGCCATATAAAGTGTGCGGGACCCATGTAAGAGTGCGCCGTACGCCATATAAAGTGTGCGGGATCCATGTAAGAGTGCGCCGGACGCCATATAAAGTGTGCGGGACCCATGTAAGAGTGCGCCGTACGCCATATAAAGTGTGCGGGATCCATGTAAGAGTGCGCGGGCGCCATATAAAGTGTGCGGGACCCATGTAAGGGCGCGCCGAACGCCATATAAAGTGTGCGGGACCCAATTAGGAGTGCGCCGGATGCCATAGAAAGTGTACGGAACCCATATAAGAGCGCCGGGCGCCATATAAAGTGTGTGGGACCCATGTGAGAGTACGTCGGAGGCCATAGAAAGTGTGAGAAATCCATGTAAGAGTGCGCCGGACACCATATAAAGTTTGCGGGACCCATGTAAGAGGGCTATTGCGGAACAGACAAAAAATCTTGGGGACTCAAGCCGCTTATAAAAGTTTTCTAAGTTTTAACCCCGATTTTGTTGTATCTTAGCCACCGCAGTGCGGTGTGTCTTCATTCACACACCGTTCCTCTCCAGAGATCAGCGGCTAAATATCTGAACCTACTTCCGAGCTTCAGCCGCTGATCTCTGGAGAAGAACGGTGTGTGAATGAAGACACACCGCTCTGCCATCCTTCTATACCCTACCCCTTATCAACCAGGTATAAAAAAATAATCCGAAAACAAAAACTACATGAAAAGACGATAGTGATGCCGAGTCAGAGCTTTGGGGAAACTACAAAACTCGGAGTGACCAATAAGTTTCGATCACTGTCGTATGAAAATAGATATCGTCAACACATCCTGCAAATACAAAACAGTTTTTTTTAGTTGAATAGTTTCTTATTGGTTCTGTGGAATTTTTACGCTGGATTTCCACGTCTTTTCAGACTTATGTTTGCTTTTTTGACAATTTGCAAGATTTAGGGGTAATTTTTTGAAAAAAAAAAACATCTTCCATTCATTATGCCCAAATTTCCCCTCGTAGCAGTAATTTTCAGGTTTTGGAATAGTTTTGAGAAATTCTTCGAGAGAGATGCTGGGGAAATTGAATTTTCTAAATAGTCAGCTATTAGCGCTTCTTGCATGAATGATTAAAAAATGTGAATTAAAACAAGCGAAACTAAAGACGATCAGACGATAAAGAGGGTGATGGACGATCTAGAAAACATATGGCCTTAGAACGCTAATGGCCTTTTGGGTTTATAGCGATGAAATGTTAGATAATTATCACCCAACACTGATACCTGAACTGCCCTTCCCACTTCACTTCCCCTATGGCATCCCCTCTGGAACAGCACAGGTGAGGACTCGAATATATGCAGGCCGAGACCAATATTGGTTGATTTCTTGAAGCACACAATGCTAATCATGAAAATTTTCTGTTTTGTATTTCTAATGAAAACACACAAGTTTGAAAAAAAAACTTTCTTGCAAAAAAAACTACCATATTTTTGAGCACGATGGACGTCATTTAGTATTCAAAAAATATTTAAAATCTAAACTTTCAAGACAGGAAGAATTCTGTGCTTTGTAAACGTTAGTGTAAAAAATGGGTTCTGAAAATTTTTGAAACATCAAGCGTTTTTTGAGCATATTGGACGCTAGTTTTATTTAAAAAAAAACTACCTGGGCCTTGAAAACGTTTAATTTAGGATGAAATTCGAGCACAGTAAATGTTAATTTTTTCGCTAACGTATTCAAAACGAGTGGAATTTGGCGCAAAGTTGACGTTAGTTTAAAAAAAACTACGCAAAGTAAAAAAAAACGAAATCAGGAAAGATGCGGGGAATCATAAATGTTTGCAAAATTCTAAGTACTTGCGAAATAATTCCACGCTCCGTCTAACGGGAAATAAATCACAAATTAACTAGAACAGCGAAAAATTGGCACCCTTCGAGGACAGGAGGGAAAGTTTTAGAATATTTGAAAATATTGTAGATTAATAGAAGAGGACCTAGAGAATAATTGAATACTAGCAAAATAGAATAATATCAGAACTGGAATCACAGAATTACAGCGATCGGCCGTCGAAGCTTCAGTCGAGAATCGATTGCCCACGACAGCACACGCTAATGAGCTCCAATGGGATACCCAATAAGGGAAAGTCGTCCGTGACCCGGGCCGTCCCCGCCGCGACGCGACAAGGTCACGCCGCGATTGGAGGAACAGCTGGTCTCCCGGTTGGCGTCGGCGATTTTTCAACCAACTCTTACCCGGGCCGGAGCTTGCATTTATTCTGCATTTATTCGGCATCATTTATTCGGCTTCGGAAAGCAGCATTCCGGACTTCGAGGCATCAGGAGCGGGAAGGTTACACGCCCCATCCCCGCTACTGGAGTTTCATTAATACGGCCACTGGTAAAATGTACTTCGTCCGACAAGATCTTAATTCAGAAACAATAGCTGAACTTATCAGCAGGGCTCCACCACGCCCATTAGGCGAATGCGACGCAGACGTGGTTTTGGATTCATATTTTAAACCTCATCTCTCCGGTGGCGTAGCTACATACTCCATACAGAAGTAGCAGGCTGTTTCAGGATCTGATAAATGTTTTCAATTAATAAAGGTTAAAGGCAGTGGTCGCGATCAAATATGATTGTTTTCTTTTCCTCTCTAAACCCTTTTCTGGGTTTAGAGTAGTAGGATCTATGAGAGTAAATCGCGAAAAACCGCTGTCTCGGGACAAATTTGATTTCTGAACCTTCGTGCTTTGATGGTGGAAGAGAACACTCCACATAATCGGCATCGATGATCTCTAATATCAATACAACAGCTGGCTTGAATTTGAATTCGAGTCAATAAACACTAACCTTCGGACTGACCTGCTCGAATATTTATGTACTCATCCAGTCAAAAACATTACTGAAGTGCTTGCTTTCATTGTTCGATTGTTTTTATTATGTAAATTCCTGAAAGTTTGGCATCCTGGCAAAAGTAATGACTTGGCAATGTTAAATTACAAGAAATGTAGAAGTTGAAAAAAATACGTCGTGAAATATCTTTAAAGGCATAGTACACCCTCAAATATGAATTTTGAGATTCTCGTGTAATTGTGTAGAAGACCTTTCCTGTATAACACGTTCCAAATGCGAGATCTCAATTCCTCCAAATAAGCGAGATGTAAGCGACCACCACGGGCCCGACCCCCTCCAGCCACCACCACAGGCCCGGCCCCCTTCCGGATTTTCGATCTCAATAGCGGCTGGATGGATATATAATTTACAACTGAGTCGTCGTCCTTCTTTCCCTTTCCGACCCATTTCCTCATCCTGTTTTTCTCTCGTGCCGCGACTGCGAATCAAAAGAAATGCAGGCCTGATAAAGCTCGTCCACCAAATTTTTGCCCTCGAAATACAGGCATTTTCTAGGAGCCACATCTCCGTTTGTAGGGGGTCTTGGGCGATTTCAGAGATACCATTGTGATGAGAGTGTGACCCACTCCAAGATAAGGATAAAACCTAGAAAATAATTTTCTGGATGTCCTGTGCCTTTAGAAATGATTTGGCGCAAAATAACCGGTAGTAATGAAAAACTGGGAAATGTAGTGAAATGACCAAAATCGATTTTTGGCGGACAATCATTGGCCAATTTTTGTTAAGTAGTGACAGACGAGGGATAGGATTTTACAAACTTCTCCGGTGAACTTAACAAAGCAAAATCAAGCGCGCATCGGTTTTGAGCTTTACGTTCACATAGCTTGGCCTATGCTGATTTCCGCATTACAGCTTCATTGAAATGTTTAACGGTTTCCGTTGCGCACTTAATTTTGCTTTGATAGGTTTACCGGAGAAGCTTGTGAAATCCTATCCCTCGTGTTTCACTACTTATCAAAAGTTGGCCTATGATTGACCGCCAAATCCGATTTTGGTCATTTCACTACATTTCCCAGTTTCTCATTACCTCTGGTTATGTTGCACCAAATCATTTTCGAAGATATTTCACGACGTTTTTGTTCAATTTTTATATTTCTTGTAATTATAACATCGCCAAGTCAGTACTTTTGCCAGGAAGCTGAAGTTTTGGAAATTTCATATATTCTCCCTAAGTTTCAATTTCAGCCCTGATTTTTGCTTAGAGAGACCTATTTTGGAGAGGCTGAACCACGGACGACAGCTTCTGCCTTCTGTGAATAATGAAATCGGTACCGATCGGTGCTGTCGGACGACTATAACTCCTAAAAACTGTGACCCGCAGCCATAAAAAAAAACTACCCTTGCTTTCCTACTGAGGTCTTGTACTTTTTCTTCGGTGTCATGGGCACTAGAGTGTTGGAGCAAATAATTTCGATTTTCCGATTGATTCTAATATTTCGTCAGACCCGAAGTGGTTTTGACTGTCCTTGGTGTCAAACTTTACCTGAGGGGCAAGGGTGCCATAGTTGATGAAAAAGTAAATTTATGTCCAATCACAGAAGCGCTATTACAATTTATTCGAATATTGGAATCAAATCTCACTTAATAACCTTCGCACTTTGATGAATGAACGGAATCCTATTTTTTTAATTAAATAAAAGAACCTTCCACTCACCGTAACGTATGAAAATTGTGGTGCGCGCGAAGCGCGCACCAGGATATAGCTTTGATCTCTTCCCGCGCGGATGTCCTACAATGATATTACCTATTCATACCGTCACCAGAGGTATGAGCTGTACACCATTCTATGCGCTGCAAGAAATTACCTACGTTTGCCACTTTTCATCCTTCCTGGTCCCCGCTTTCTAAAGTTATGACCTCTCAAAGTACACAAAAACGTTCTCCACCTCCGCCACGGCCTCCGCCTCCACCTCCGTCCGTCGAATTCCATTTTTTTGGAAGGCGTGGACCAAATCGCTTGAAAATTTGTGACTAGAGTTAATCGGCCTCGGGAATGACGAAAATATTTGTAAGAACTCACCATAATAACTTCGGAGCCCCTAACGAGCGTTTCAAACTCGGAAACCGGCCTCTCAAGATTAGTTCATGAAAATGATGGATTTTTTCGTTATCAGCCATTGTTTTCTTAGAATCCATATGAACACCTTGCTCTCTAGGGTGGTGTACTCCAAACGTCCAGCTCGGAAGAGGACGCTGTGCGGGAGGGATGTTTTTGAGCGCAGCGCGTGTTCGTTCCATGCGCACCATCGATAAGAAGGCGTCGCAGGGTGTACTGAAGTGTCGGTTGACTACGCGAGACCGCAGTAGGAGTATGCAGGACGTCATGGAACTGAAGCGGGACCTCAGTAGGAGTGTGCAGGACGCCGTAGAATGTGTGCAGGACATCAGTAGGAGTGTGCAGGACATCATGGAACGTGTGCAGGACCTTAGTAGGAGTGTGCAGGACGTCATGAGACCTGTGCAGAACCCCAGTAGGGGTGTGCAGGACGTCGTAAAATGTGTGCAGGACCTCAGTAGAAGTGTGCAGGACATCATGGGACCTGTGCAGGACCCTACTGGGGGTGTGCAGGATCCCGTAGAATGTGTGCGGGACCACAGTGGGAGTGCGCAGGACCCCGTAGAATGTGTGCGAGACCACAGTGGGAGTGCGCAGGATCCCGTAGAATGTGTGCGGGACCACAGTGGAAGTGCGCAGGACCCCGTAGAATGTGTGCGGGACCACAGTGGGAGTGCGCAGGACGCCACAGAAAATGTACGGGACCCCCAATGGGAGTGGGCAACACGCCGTAGAAAGTGTACAGGACCCCAGTGGAAGTGCGCAGGACACCGTATAATATGTGCGGGACTACAGTGGGAGTGCGTAGGACGCCGCAGAAAGTGTGCGAGCCCCCAGTGGAAGTGCGCAGGACCCCGTAGAATGTGTGCGGGACCACACTGGGAGTGCGCAGGACGCCACAGAAAATGTACGGGACCCCCAATGGGAGTGAGCAACACGCCGTAGAAAGTGTACGGGACACCAGTGGAAGTGCGCAGGTTCCCGTAGAATGTGTGCGGGACTACAGTGGGAGTGCGTAGGACGCCGCAGAAAGTGTGCGAGCCCCCAGTGGAAGTGCGCAGGACCCTGTAGAATGTGTGCGGGACCACACTGGGAGTGCGCAGGACGCCACAGAAAATGTACGGGACCTCCAAGGAGAGTGAGGAACACGCCGTAGAAAGTGTACGGGACACCAGAGGAAATGCGCAGGACGCCGCAGAAAGTGTGCGGGACCACAGTGTAAGTGCGCAGGACCCCGTAGAATGTGTGCGGGACCACACTGGGAGTGCGCAGGACGCCACAGAAAATGTACGGGACCCCAATGGGAGTGAGCAACACGCCGTAGAAAGTGTACAGGACCCCAGTGGAAGTGCGCAGCACCACGCAGAGTATGTGCGGGACTACTGTGGGAGTGCGTAGGACGCTTCAGAAAGTGTGCGAGCCCCCAGTGGAAGTGCGCAGGACCCCGTAGAATGTGTGCGGGACCACACTGGGAGTGCGCAGGACGCCACAGAAGATGTACGGGACTCCCAAGGGGAGTGAGGAACACGTCGTAGAAAGTGTACGGGACACCAGTGGAAATGCGCAGGATCCGTAGAATGTGTGCGGGACCACACTGGGAGTGCGCAGGACGCCACAGAAGATGTACGGGACTCCCAAGGGGAGTGAGGAACACGTCGTAGAAAGTGTACGGGACACCAGTGGAAATGCGCAGGACCCCGTAGAATGTGTGTGGGACTACAGTGGGAGTGCGCAGGACCCCGTAGAATGTGTGCGGCCCCGTTTTTCCCTTCATTCTCAACTTCTCTCTTTGCTCAGGTCAGCTCGCATACATTGGCTGCAAAAGACGGAAGTTACAAGCCTCGGACAACTCGTCCACCATTTTCCCTAACTCAATTTTCAAGGAACCATAACTCCATTCCCAGAAGGTCTTGTGCGATTCCAGAAGCACCATTGGAATCAGGATTGGACCGGTTTCAAGATAGGCAAAAAAAACAGAAGAGCGATTTTTATCGCGAACAGTGCCTTTAAATATTGCGCTAGGGAAGCATGGTAGACGAATTTCCCGAGACTTGTAACTTCCGTCATTTGCAGCCGATGCATGCGAGCTTCTCTCATTACTCATGAGTAATGAGAGAAGTTAAGAATGAAGGGAAGAGCGGGGCTATTGATCGGAAACCATCGCTCATCTCAAGATCTCGAGTTTTCATTTGTTCACGTCGGAGGGTGAGCATAGTGCTTTTGGGGTTTGCCTTGCCCTCAGAGTGGCAACTTCGGGCTCTTTTGAGGCTTTTATTAGCTCGTTTTCATGTGTTCTTTCAACTTTAAGGTTACAGTGTGCACCTCCACTACCTACTCCTAGTGGAAACTGAAACGCATTTTTTATCGTGAACATTGCCTTCAAGTCAAGGAAATAGCGAGCTAAACCGCTTCATTGAATTGGTACGTAGATATTATCATCCTTCATAGCGGTCCATTCACGCTCAAAGGTCAACTTAGGCAAAGCACAAATGCACAGCACACGTGCACAGCACAAAACACGATTTTTTGCGTTCCCTTCAAGCACGACTCCCTGTATAGGGCATCAGACCTTCCGTAAATGGCGGAGATATCAACAGTGAAATCTATCGTGAACGCTGCTTCTAAGGTCAGGAAAATTCATTTCCGTTCAAGATGATCATGAAAAAGGCGTCGAGAATTGCTCTTAGGAGGCCCATAACTTTCAAGCGGAAACCAAGCTAAATTTTTTTGCTCCCTATATCGATCCATAACAAAAAACTACGAATAAAAACTTTCTTAGGCGAACGGCATCATGAATAGTTCCATCCAGCGAAGAAAGGGCGAACGTAACCCCCGTGTAGACACCACGACTCAATGCGTGTGAACGCCGAGAGACTGAGCTACTGGTCTGTGCTGACCACGACGCGACCGGTCACACTGAAATTCAACATGACAGCGGAAGAAATTAACGTAAAAGTGTGCTATGCATCAAGAACTGTTGATGCTATTCTCTGTGCAACGTTTGTTCCGTTTAGATCCATCACTTAGCCACGATTTTCGACTTCTTCGTACTCGGTTTTTTTCATAAAGTTAAGGACGACCTTAGAGCCCACAGTTTTGATCAAAAACGTGGAAATGAATGTTCAGAGAACTACTGCAGTTTTTAACAAAAAGTTCACAATCAGATTTTCAGTAGGTGCTCTGCGCTACAATTTTGTCAGGATTCGCAACAGCAACAGGGGGAAAATTCCTTACATTAATGCGTTGATGGCATATGCTTTCGTTTCACTACGAAAACATAAATCTGTCATTATTCGAAGCACTTAACTAAATTACGTTGCTTTGTTCTTCCAGTCAAAATTATGTAATTACGAAAAGAAGACGTTTCAGAAGACAAAAAAATTTTCGGTTTTTTTTCGGAATTTTTCGAATTCAAAACCGAAAATTTTTCGTTTTTCGGTTTTTTTCGGTTTCAAAGTTTTTCGCACATGCCTGGTGCGCAGGACGCCGCAGAAAGTGTGCGAGCCCCAGTGGAAGTGCGCAGGACCTCGTAGGATGTGTGTGGGACCACAGTGGGAGTGCGAAGGCCGCCTTAGAAAATGTACAACACCCCCAATGGGAGTGAGCAACACGCCGTAGAAAGTGTACGGGACCCCAGTGGAGGTGCGCAGGACCCCGTAGAATGTATGCGGGACCACAGTGGAAGTGCGCAGGATCCCGTAGAATGTGTGCGCCACCACATTGGGAGTGCGCAGGACGCCGCAGAAAGTGTGCGGGACCACGTTGGAAGTGCGCAGGACGCCACATAAAGTGTAGGGACCCCAATGGGAGTGAGCAACATGCCGCAGAAAGTGTACGGGATCCCAGTGGAAGTGCGCAGGACACCGTAGAATATGTGCAGGACCACAGTGGGAGTGCGCAGGACGCCGCAGAAAGTGTGCGTGATCACAGTGGGAGTGCGCAACACGCCGTAGAAAATGTACTGGACCCCAGCGGCCGTGCGCGTTAGGGAACGAATAGAGTCCCGCCACTGAAATGCGCGGCAGCATGCAATGGAGGAGTATCGATCATGCGGCGTCGTCGCGCGCGATTTGGCTTCCTTAAGTTCAGAGAAGAAGCTAGTTAAGTTCGACCATTTGTCTTTCAGTGCACTTATTAATTGCCTGTCTATGCTCGACCGTCAAATCATATTTTCAGTTGATTCACTAGTTTTCTGAAGTGCTCTTTACTTTCAATCACTCTACGCCAAATCGATCTCTGAGATATCTCAGGACATTTTATTTTTTATAACTCAATTGAAATACTATATTTTCTTCTACCATTGATGTTATATTTCGAAATATGGCAACGACAAATCGTTACTCTTGCCATTGGGCTAAACTTTCAGAAATAAAGTATTGAGCCAACCTTGAGCTCCCGCTTTGACTTTGTAAACTCCGAAAAACCGCCTACTCTTTCAAATGAGCTTTTTGTTTCAAATAAGCTCGCAACCGAAACCCCGAAATGCCACCCCATCATTTTCTGTGGCTTGCTGCTGCCCCTTGACACAACGCACTTGTCAGCTATGAATGTCTCTGACGACCATTCTGTTGCTGTAACCTCCGTATATGTAACAAGCCCTACTCATCGGGGCCATAAACTTTCTTGATGTTTGCGCGGTATGAAGTGTTTGCAAAATGACTTCAAAGATCACGCATTGCTGCGAGCAGAAGAGAGGTCAATGCAGTGATTTGAGTGAACGTTGACTAAATATAGAACCATTTCGACTGGCTTGAAAGGGCATGAAAATCCCTTCCAAATCCTTCGCTAGTCTGCAGTGCGTCTCATAGCCACACGAGAACCCGAACAATATGCGTATTAGAGACAGGAACAATCCTATCCGGATCACCATTATGTTTCTCGGCTTAACACCTGAAATAAGGGTGGAGTACAAGTTTCTGCTTTCACATGGAAACCACAATTTATTCAAGGCCGTGGTCGCGATAAGATATGTTCGCATTTTTTTGGGCCAAATTTTGAGCCTGAACTTTACTGTCTTTCGATTTTGGACGAGCCCACTTCACATCATCGGCATCGATGATCTCTAATATCAAGGACATCAGCAGGCTTGGAATCGGGATTCAATCAATGAACGATTGCCTTCCTTCGGACTGACCTGCCCGAATAATTCTGTCCTCATCTGAATAAAACATTGATTGAAGCGCTTGTTTTCATTGTTCAACTGATTTATTAGTTAAAGACAGTGTTCGCGATGGAGCAACTGCCAATGTTTTTGCAGAATCCTGAGCTTTCGGCAGTTTCTCTATCAGGAGTGAAAGAAGAAAGGGGAAAATGGCCAGGAAGTGGGTCAAAATCGTGTTCTGCAGTCGACCCACTGCTGCAGCCCGCCCAGCAGACTAGTACGTTTTTTGAAAGCCTTCGGCAGATAATCAACTGGTTATCAAAAGAATTAACGCTGACATGTGATAGTCGATTGGGTGTATCACTCCTATTGCATGGAGTGGTTTACTCCTCGAAACCGGTCAATCCTTCTGCTGTCAAAAATGAAACGTCACAAAAGCGATCCTGGTTCGGTGAAAGAAGGCGGGTTCTCGTCACTCTTCGCTGTCCTTGCGCGCAATCGTCTCAATGGACACCTGGTCTCTCATAATCAGCGGAAAACCCTTCATCCATGATTGTGCACGAACACTGCCTTCAAATTCGCATTTATTCCTGGCTCTGAATGTCAACGAATTGGCAACTTGGGACCCTAATAACTTTATTTATAGCTCGTTTCTTGCCCTGTTACCTTGGTGGTCTTTTAGCCGTTTGCGGATCAAGCTGGTTTTCACGGTGTTCTCATAAACTTTTTTCATCGCAGCCACTGCCTTCAAGCTGTTTGGAAAGCCTGGCACCAAATGTTAGACAATGAAATTTCCCTTGTCCGTTTTTGATTTTCGATCCTGTCTATTATACTGTTCCAAAGCTCCATCCTTCCTCTAGTAATGGCGTCCATCGCTACTCGAAAAAAAAAGTGACCTTTAAATTCAACATTAACATAACGAGGAAGTTCTGACTATGGAAAATCTTTGAAGGCAGGGTTCGCGATGAAGATCAGTAGAAAAAGTTTGTTGCGCTATCCTTATGGCAAGGTAGATCTGACCATCCAAAAAGTGAAAATGAGTGAAAAATCGGAGGAAAAAAAACAGTGAAAATAGGCGTCGTGTGCGTCCAGCCCCTTTTTTGAGTGTACGCATCGTCCGTGGTAGGCATTATCTGGCCCCTCTCCACGCGATAGGTACGCTCTCGTGTTTGGAGGGCGAGTACGTGCTTATCGAATGTCTCTGGGGAAGTGGGCTTATCGGGGTGAGCATCGAGCTCTTTTTTTTGTCTGACAAGGAAACAGCTATTAGCCAAATTGGCCACTTCGAATGAAATGTACTTTTCTAGAATTATTTTTTTGACGTGGAGTCCGACTATGCCCTACACAGCTGCCTATAATCACCCTTAAAAAGTTTTAGTTTTTTTTCTCGGATTTTCATACCTATTGTACTTTCCAGAAAGCGCAGTAATCTTTGGAAAATCCGCAAACGGACCTCATAATCGTGTTCTGCGCTCAAAGCAACCCATCCGGGCAATGTTTGGGTGAAAGCACATTTTCCGAACTCTGCACTGATAGCGTTCCTTACTTGAACGGATTTTTGGCTGAGCGTTCACTTATATCATTTACGGAGCTCAGAAAGCGCGTTGATGAAAATATTCCAGATTTCTTTTAAATTCACAGTCCAACCTCAGAATCGTTTCTCTGTTTTTCTGCCTATCTTGAGAACGCTCTCACTCTGATTCCAATGATGTCTGTAGAATCGTACAAGACCCCCTAAGAGCGAAGTTATAGTCCCTCAAAAATTGTGCTACGGAAGCATGGTGGACGAGTTGTCCGAGGCCTGTAACTTCCGTTATTTTCAACCGATGAATGCGAGTCGACCTGAACAACGAGGGAGGTTGAGAATGAAGAGAAGAACGGGGCAATTGCTCGGAAACCATCGCTCCTCTCGCCACTGTTGAGCTCGAAAGATCGTAAAAGGGGCGTGCCAAAGTGGCTTCCTCGTATGGGCGCCCCACGGTGGCTTCCCCCTATATTTCGCTTTTTCGGAGGAATTGAGAGCTCGCATTTGGCAGGGTCTATATAGGGTGGGTGAACTTCACAATTATGTGGAAATCTCAGATTTCGTCCCTGAGCTTGGACTGTGCTTTTAAAGGCATCGGACGCGCTGAAAACCACTCACCGTTTTTTGAGTTTGAATCATTGGTTGGGCCCCTCTGAGAACCTGGGTAGAGTTTGTCGAGTCACCGACGCATTATTGGGAAGATATGGGTGATGGAATGCCTCGAATTCCACCAAAAGAGGCCGGCCTTCTGACAGTCATGTGGCATAAAATGAAAAAGAAAGAGGATTTTCAACAAGCGATATCGCGTTAATGAGTGGAAGTTGATGTATCATTTGTTGATAAGCTACCTTCTTTTCTCATTTGAGGCCACACGGCTGTCGGAAGGCCGGCCTCTTTTGGTGAAATTCCAGGCATTCGATCTCCCATATCTTTCCAACGATGCGTCGGATTCCCCTAGTGGGTTATTTAAGGTGTTGATCATGAATCTGAGGTTAGTTTGTCGTTTTTCCAAAGTTCTTTGATTAACTTCGTTCAAACCTTACCACCGGCAGAGAAAATTGACTGCAAAATTGACTTTAGACAATTTCCAGATTGTGGCGACAGATTTGGCTCAAATCTTTTTCCTGGGGGTTATATGGAGTGCTCAACACGAATCTGATTTCAGTTTATCTATTTTTATTTTGACAGCTTACTGTAGATTACGCTGAGTATACGAAAGTTTGGTGAAAGTCTCAGATTTGACTCAAAATTTCTATGTGGGGATTATTTGGGGAAGCTGAATACGAATTCGATGTCCATTTGTCGATTTTCGAATTATTAAGGTAGATTGTTCTTTCTAGATGTCATGTTACCTACCGCAACCTACAATAAACCTCAGAATTTCGACAAGCGAAACATATATTAGTGTGTTGCACCCTCAGATTACTCCTATATGCTCGTTTTAAAGGCACTGTTCGCGATAAAAATCGCTTTTGTATTTTTTTTTGCCTATCTTGGAACCAGTCCCATTCTGATTCCAATGATGCTTCTGGAATCGTACAAGACCTTCTGGGAATGGAGTTATGGTACCTCAAAAAATGAGCTAGGGAAAATGGTGGACGAGTTGTCCGAGGCTTGTAACTTCCGTCATTTGCAGCCAATGTGAGCGAGCTAACCTGAGTAAAGAGAGAAGTTGAGAATGAAGGCAAGAACGGGCTTTTGATCGGAAACCATCGCTCAACTCACGAGTTCGAGTGTTCCTTTGTTCACGTCGAGGGGCGGAAAGAGGCGGGACTTGCCCACAATGACGGGGTTTTCCCACTTTTCTAAGCCGTTTTGCGGCTTCTAGGTAGCTTTTCGTCCCGTTTTTTCGACGCTGTTCTGCTTCTGAGAGCCACGAAAAGCGTTTGTCATGGGAAATTCGAGGATGAAGTTTATCGCGAACAGTGCCTTTAAGTAGAATCCGGAAAAAAATTCAAAACACCCTAAAAGTTGCCTGATGGGTAGGAACCTTTCCGCGAAGCGTTGAAAGCTCTCATAACTTCTTTCAGAGTCAGTCTAGGCAGCTGCGTTGGGCATATTCGGACTTCTCGTCCAAAAATGGTTCTAGAAAAGTACATTTCATTTGGAATGGTCACTATGACTTATTGTGGTTCCCTTGTAAAAGTTTTGAAGCGCGAAACCATTTCCGACATTATATTTGACACTTTGTCTGCAATCTCCCGAAACACACCAATCAGACATAATTAAACATTTCAGAGACTCCTCTATACAGCTTTTCTCCGGTATTTGAGTGTTGTGTGGGAAGTTTTCCCTAGCAAGCTCTACATAGTGAACTTAACTACTCAAAGGCATCGAAAGCTAGAATACGGTATTTTTATCGTAAACACTGCCTTTAATGACATTTCACCTTCCGTTATCTCCTTGAAAACTGGACACGGATCTCCTGCCTCGCTCGAACAACCTGGACAAGGATGCTGTCTAAAAATCACCCATCCCATGCGGGCGGTCGCGTCGCGTCGTGGTATTGCAGCGCGCTTTCTCGCTGCTGCAGTGCTTTCTCTTGCATTTTCTCAATCTATCGTTGGACAAGAGCTTAAATCACACGATTGTTCCTTTATATTAGAAGCTGTAAACGAATGGATGAATTGGTGAACTTGAGGAATAAGAGCAGTGAGAATTGCGACAATCTGTCTTCCGGCCAGCGATACCTCTCACCTTGTCATGCGAATTCCATCGGCAAATAGTCAGCTTACCCAGATTATTACGATGTACCATAGCTTAGTGTGACCATCTTTACGTTCTTTGGTTGAGTGCGAAAAGAAAGCGGAATACTATGCATCTGCTAGGCATTATTGGCCTCCTCAATTGTGATGTATACTTACAAGCTTGCTGAATGACAATATTCACACAAAGAATTTAGCTGTCTCCCAGTACGAGCTCATTGTTTGAAAACCCTACTTTGGTTGAATGAATTTTGGAAATACAGGTCCGGTCCAATCAACACATAAGATTGTTCGAGAAAAATTTTGCACCCATGTCGAGGTTACGCCTATGCAGTTTTTTATTTCCTTACCGTAACTAACCGTAATCCTTTCACCGTAACCCTTAGTTACTTCGTCCCAGAAATTTTTTCAGTTCCACGACAACCAATACTAGGGGGAGCCATTTCAAAATCACGTTACCTAGACCAAAAACCACAATTCGGGCAAAATCGTTTACTTTTAGAGCAGGGAGTGCCTTTCTCAAAGCTACAAAAAATACTCCAGCTACAAATATGACTTATGCTCAGTTTAAGCGGAGAATATCAAACCTTTTTCATAGCTACGAGTTATCCTAGTTTGATTGGTACCGACAGCACTAGTGCTCATAATTATATTTTTCATTTGTTGCACTGTGTTTGTGCAGTTACTTGTTTTTTTCTCGCTGTTAGATGTTTTTTTTCCAACGGTTGCCTTATGTGATCGTAATAAAACTAACTAACTAACTAACCGTAATCCTTGGGGTGCAAAAGGCTATAGTATAGTGCCCAGTTGATTTGATAACAATACTGGTATAATACTGGTATAATATACTATACTGTAGACGTGATGATATACTTAAACACAGGGTCCAGCAGTATACTTGTTTTTCGAAGATAATTCTTCGGATAATGGATCAATTCACATAATGCCATTTTTCCAATGATTCGGGTACGGACATCCGGTTGGATAATCTCGGATAACAAAGTTGAGGTAAAACGGTGAAAAATTAACCAGGTATACAACGCAAGCCTTTGGAAACACCCATGATTGACAAACAGCGGTACTTCATTGCTGTTGCAGCATGTTAACATACAAACTTCAAGCTTCATATATGCATATTAATAAAAATGCGTAAACAAATCTTCAGTTACTATATCTTCGTTGCGAGATACAGTGTTATCCATACACAGGTCTGATTCCGGACAACTAGCTAGTAAAAAGTATGCAAATCAACTATACAAAAAAACTTCTACTTTGACTAACTAGCCAAGTGGTATCTGAATCTGGGATATCTGGTCGGATATACGAGAAGGATTTACTCGGATACTAAGTATATTCAGCAGGCCGTTGTCCTATTCGTCCAAACAGCTATGGTCCTAACTTGGTAACCAAAGTTCTCGAGAAAAGGACAGAAGATTTTTACGTCCTACCATCAGTGAATTTTCTTGCCCATTTTGAAAGCCGAAACTTCAAAGAGAAAGTTTCAACTTTTGTAACTTTCCCCTTTGTTTTTGTAGTTTCTACATTTACCACTACTCTCCTGACTCGAAAAACTCATGAGATTAAACTTAATCTCTACATTCAAGGCCATACCCGACATTTTCAATTTCGGTTAGACTTTTTCACGTTCTTCAAAACATGAGTTTTTTTTGGGATTTGAGATCTCAGCCATTGTCCTGCGGGACTGCAACCGCTTGAGCCTATTTGAAAGTTCGAAGGTTGTCTCCATTTTCAGAGAAAACCTTGGTTGCCGTTGCTATTATTTTCTCGAAAGCCAAATGTCTTCACGCCGATTCCATGCAACGATCCTGTTTTTGTGCTAGTTCAGCGGTGTTTGTAAGCGTACTCGCTTATAGGAAATATGCACTACACTGTGAGTAGTTGAGGCGATATCGAATAAAGGCGAGAAAATACTTTGCAGTGAAGAGAAAGCGCGCTGCAATGCGACGCCGCGACGCGACTGCCCGCATGGGATGGGTGATTTTTAGACATGATCCTGGACAAGAGAACGAATCAAACAAAGAAAAAGTTATTAGTCCAGGAGAAGAGGCAGGGTCGGGTGACGAAGATTCCATCATGAGTTATGAAGATCTCGAAATACAGTGACCTGTTTATGTTACATGCACAATCGGCCATTTCCACGGAAATCGAGTTAGTAGAAAACTCGATTACTCGAAAGCTTGAAAAACTGAGTTATGTAGTTGAAAACTCGCATATTAGAATTTTTGAAATTTCGAGTTAGTCGAAGACTCGATTATTTGAAAAGGTTTTCCAATCGCCGCAGTCTAGCGGGTAGAGTATAGGGTATCTAGCAGGGATGTGGGTAATAAAAATTTGTGATTCGTTAGCCTTTAGTCGTTCAACCAGCCAAAAGCCTCGTTAGTCGTTAGTCGTTAGTCGTTAAAAATCTAGGCTTTGAAAACAAGCACAGTTGAAGCAGAAAAATGCCCTTATGAACAGAAAAAAAGAAAGGCATGAAGAGATGTATGTTTTTCAAAACATTCATGGCCACTGAAGACCCTATTTACTCTTTGTTAGAGAACCTAGCTCAAATTGCGAGCCTACATATACATAATTAAAATTATTCACGGAAGCCTAATACTCGATAGTGTGTGTTTATCGATTTTCGTCATTTTTTTCACTAAGAAAGGAAACATTATGGGAAACCGAGAGAATCTAGGACTCTTTGTTTTTTCTGTTCAAAATTTGCTATTCTGCGCTATATGATGTTACAAGGTGCACACCCACGCCGCTTCGCGGCGTACTTGTGGGCGTGCTTTAGGATCTATGGATTATTTGAATTGCAGAGCAGTGCCTCGCTAAGCCCAACAGCCAAAGGCATCGTACGCGCAAAAAAAAACGGTGTCTTATTTTTCTATGCTTCCGAGTAAGCAAGCTCCGAAAAATGTCGTCAAATGTTCGTATCTGTCTCACATTTATCTGAGAAAATGCTCGAATAAAATTCGAACTGTTAAAGGCAGTGGTCACGATGAAAAACGTTATCGAAAAAACAACAAAAATCAGCTGAAAAACTATGAAGGTAGCGCGGTGAAAAACGGTCTACAAATAGAGTTTTTAGGGCCCAAAGAAGCTAGTTCGTGCACACGTGCACAGCGATGACGAAACAGATCGCAGTCTCATGCCGAGCAGTCAAAAATCATCGACATTGAGAGGACGAAATAAATGCAAATTTAACGAATAAAAACAGTTGAATAATGAAAGCATCACTTCAGTCAATGTTTTTGACTAGATGTGTAAATAAATTCGAAGGTTCATTGATTGACATTCAATTTCAAGCTAGCTGATGTTCTTGATATAAGAGGTCATCGATGCCGATGATGTGGAGAGGGCTCGTCCGCCATCAAAAGACAAGAAAGTTCAGGTTTTAAATTCGGCCCAGAACAGTGGTTTTTTCGCGATTTTTTCTTATAGGTCCTACTACTCGAGACCCTGGAAAGGATTTGGAGAGAAAAAGACGACAAGCATATTTGATCGCGACCACTGCCTTTAAACAACACGATTGGGTATTTTTCAGTTGCTGGATGCTGAGGAGTTTCTGAACAAATTTGACCAAAAGGAGTTCCCTTGTGAGTCTAAAACACAGTATACCTAGTTTGTCCCGAAGCCTTCTGCGTCGAAAGAGGAAAGGTTCTACCTCCTATTCTCACAGCATTCTGAACATACAGATGAGTTCCACATATACTCTCTTTAACATACCTAGTTTTTCACAATTTCTTTGCCTTTCTGTTAAAAATTCTGGATTTTTTTTCTCTTGAAGAGCGTTGATCCCTTGGGTGCTGAGGAGCCGGCTTAGGATATTATGACCGGCGGTCTACGCCGTTTATTGGGACTGGACTGGGCAGAAGAAGCCACTCGGTCCCTCATTTGGGACGGTGGGGGGGGGGCTTTCGGGGAGCGAAACTTTATAATGTTTTATGCGACGGGGCTCCATCTTATAGAGCGAGGCGAGGTGGTACGGACTATTCGTTCGCCCAAATATTCCATTCATGTTCAATGCGTGACCAACGGGTCTATAAGCCGCTCTATTCCACTGAGTTTTCATTGCGTACTTGGTGTTAACTCTGGAAGGTGACTTTAAAGGCAGTGTCCACGATAAAAACTATGTCTGTTTTTTTGGTGAAGATCGGCAGCTACGGGGCATAGCGCAACCCTAACGTTGAAAAAACTAAGAAAAATGAGCTCGGAACGGCTCCCTTCGTTCCCAAAGTTGGACACCCGTCAGCTCTTCACCCCCAGATGCACTTTCCACGCCCACCGACGTGAACAAATGAATGCTCGAGCCGTAAGTCATACAAAATTACTTTATAAGCTGTGCAATATAGGTATGAGGGGTAATCATTGGTGCTGATTGAGATCTTTTCTTACTGACCGACAATTCTGTGTCAAAAAAGATTTCGATATCATCAAATCGCTTAGTTGGAAACTTATGTGCGACCTCTCATTGAAAACAACGCAGTCGTTTGGAATTCCAACAGAAAGAGAGACGTTGATGCTGTGGAAAATGTACAGCGCTTGTTTACCAAAACTGTGTACCTGCGTTGCTTCCGAGTTATTTCTGCACATTTACCGCCCTAGAGTAGTCGAATCCGGACATTAAAGCTGGAACTTCTGGAGGAACGACGTTTTGCTTTGGATCTTGTGTTTTTGAATAAGATTTGAAGGCTTGAGCGAAGACTAAGATTTACGAAGCATGGAGTTTTCAGGCTGAATAAAGGAAAGGTGTGTAGCTTCGAGTATCAAACTCCATTTACGAAAAACTCCCGGTTGTCACACTCTTATTTTTATCGCTGCTCCAGAGTACTCCGTATTCCTCCAGCCAAATTCTTCGAGAGAAAGAGAAGTGTGAGAGCAATTCTACAGGATTCCTCTATGGCCACAATGATATGAAGACGTGGTTTGGTAATGCTGCTTTGAAGAGCACACCCCTGACGAAATGGACAAATCTCACGATCTTCTGTTGGAGTTTACTCAGCTCTAGACAACGCGGGGCACATTCAATATCTCAAGACAATGATGACGTTGGAAAGAACCTTCATCATTCATATCAAAATTTGCATACGAAAGCAAGGTGCGTGGTGATGCTATGTAACGATGAATCCTCTATTGGAGCCACCCACTTTTCGCGCCGCCGCCTCACTGCTACTCGGCTGCTCCTGTAGGAGTAGCTCCTTACTTTATGCGACTGTGGTACGCCGAGGTGCGAGCGGTTAAAGGTAGTGTCCATGATGAAAACCATGTCTGTTTTTTTGGTGGAGATCGGCAGCTGCGGGGCGTGACGCAAGCCAAACGTTGAAAAAACTAAGAAAAATGAGCTCGGATCGGTCCCCTACGGCCCCAAAGTTGGACGCCAGTCAGCTCGTCACACCCCAGATGCACTTTCCACGCCCACCGACCTAAACAAATGAATGCTCGAGATTGTGAGATGAGCGATGGTTTCCGATCAATAGCCCCGTTCTTCCCTTCATTCTCAACTTCTCTCTTCACTCAGGTCAGCTCGCATACATCGGCTGCAAAAGACGGAAGTTACAAGCCTCGGACAACTCGTCCACCATGCTTTCCTAGCTCAATTTTTGAGGGACCATAACTCCGTTCCTAGAAGGTCTTGTACGATTCCAAGAACATCATTGGAATCAGCATGGGACCGTCTTCAAGATAGGTGTGAAAACAGAAAAACGATTCTCACCGTGAACACTGCGTTACTTTAAATGAATCGCGGGCCTTTCTGGGGGTTGGAGCCACCACTGGTATCAATAACACCATGATTTCAACGATTTATTTTGTGTTTTGTGAGCCACGTGTCTGAGCTGATGCACTTCGTATTCCTTTGCATGTTTTTAGTGGTGTACCCTCTGCATTAGAGGGTCACATTCGCTTATATGGATGTACTTTACATTAATATAAATAAATGTGGGGAGAAGGGTAAGGGCGCTCGCTTGATATTCTCGAAAATGTTGATACCTGGGAATTTCCAGTTTCTAATGTAGATATGAAACGTTCTCCGTTTATATCCCGTTACCTCTGCAATATAAGAAGAGGTATAAAAGCAAGCAACACTGTTGAACCTCTAAACAAGTAAAGTGAACACATAGAAATGGCATTATTGTCAGCCTATATGCAGGAATGATCTTACAGCATTCGAACCATCCATCGATTGCTTCGTAGTCCAACGCCTAAGGTCATTGTTACACTAAGAGTTTGCGACCGCGACAGGTGCGGTCAAATGTTACGAATCGTGCCGTGACTAGGCCCACACAGTTGAAAAATTTTGTCGCAAGGACAGTTAGTTCCACCTGTCGCGGTTCTGGCTCGAAAGGGGATGTTATGCCTGAAATGTGAAAATCGTGGGATAATCGGTCGCTGCCGCACTGCGACGGGTGTCAGCGACAGAGACCCAACCAAATCCAGTACCCTGCCGGATGTTTCTTGGCCCTGAGGAGCGACAGAGACGGTTGGCCCTGAACAACAGCGACGTCGCAGTGTTCTGCAATCGCGACAGGCCTGTCGCGGGGTATAACAATGGCCTAACCGGCTGAGCCATTGTGTAGTGATAGCACACCCCACTATCTCATTGCAATGATCGGTGGTTTGCATGCAACGGGCATTGTTCAAGGGATCATCTTCAAACGTCTCGTCTTCAAACTTTCTGAAGAACATTTTCAGATGATTTCGAAGCCCTGTATGGATCACATTTGTTCAATATCCTCGCGATTGAACGTTCCGGCTTCTCTCCTTTTTTGGTCGCTTTTGATTTACCCATGAGGACTGTGTGAAATTCTAAAATCTTAAATTGTTTCTTTTTGTCTCCCCCCAAGACCCTCCGCACCCAGTTTTTCGAACCTCCATTTTATGTTCAGAGTGATCCCTTGTGAGTGAATTGCATCTTTTTGCTTGTTTATCCAATCTCTTTTTCACATTGCGTTTTATTTTCTCATTTTTTGCATCCATGTTTTTTACACTTACCCAGGCACTGTGCTGAATGTCTTACATAAGCTTCCATGCGGAGCAAAACCGGGGACATCGTTCCGGAAGGGTTTACTTCCTCTGGAAGATCACGTTTCCGGGCTAGATCATAGTTTTCAACTCGACAACAGTAGATCTTACATTTTGCCACGTATAGTATGAGGCCATTCTTATACCCAACGGCAGGTCTGTAACTATCCCAACACACTTATACGTCGCTTTCACTGACAAGGGAGAGTTGCCACATCAGATGGAGCTGCCTGAGGCATTTAGGAGATTCTGAGTGTGGGATAATGGAGCACTGCCCCCTCCACCCTAGAGCATATTAAAATTACATTCCAAGGCTCCATCTAATGTGGCAACTCTCCCTTGTCAGTGAAAGCGACGTCTAAGTGTTTTGGGATAGTTGCAGACCTGCCGTTGGGTATAAGAATGGCCTCATACTTCACGTGGCAAAATGTCGGATCTACTGTTGTCGAGTCGATAACTATGACCTAGCCCGGAAACGTGATCTTCCAGAGGAAGTAAACCCTTTCGGAACGATGTCCCCGGTTTTGCTCCGCATGGAAGCTTATGTAAGTCATTCAGCACAGTGCCTGGGTAAGTTTAAAAAACATGGATGCAAAAAATGAGAAAATAAAACGCAATGTGAAAAAGAGATTGGATAAACAAGCAAAAAAATGCAATTCACTCACAAGGGATCACTCTGAACATAGAATGGAGGTTCGAAAAACTGGGTGCGGAGGGTCTTGGGGGGAGACGAAAAGAAACAATTCAAGATTTTAGAATTTCACACAGTCCTCATGGGTAAATCAAAAGCGACCAAAAAAGGAGAGAAGCCGGAACGTTCAATTGCGAGGATATTGAACAAATGTGATCCATACAGGGCTTCGAAATCATCTGAAAATGTTCTTCAGAAAGTTTGAAGACGAGAAGTTTGAAGATGATCCCTTGAACAATGCCCGTTGCATGCAAACCACCGATCATTGCAATGAGATAGTGGGGGTGTGCTATCACTACACAATGGCTCAGCCGGTTAGGCCATTGTTATACCCCACGACAGGCCTGTCGCGTTCGCAGAACACTGCGACGTCGCTGTTGCTGAGAGCCAACCGTCGCTGTCGCTCAGGGCCAAGAAACATCCGGCAGGGTACTGGATTTGGTTGGGTCTCTGTCGCTGACACCCGTCGCAGTGCGGCAGCGACCGATTATCCCACGGTTTTCACATTTCAGGCATAACATCCCCTTTCGAGCCAGCGACCGCGACAGGTGGAGCTAACTGTCCTTGCGACAGAATTTTTCAACTGTGTGGGCCTAGTCACGGCACGATTCGTAACATTTGACCGCACCTGTCGCGGTCGCAAACTTTTAGTGTAACAATGACCTTAGGCGTTGGACTACGAAGCAATTGATGGATGGTTCGAATGCTGTAAGATCATTCCTGCATATAGGCTGACAATAATGCCATTTCTATGTGTTCACTTTACTTGTTTAGAGGTTCAACAGTGTTGCTTGTTTTTATACCTCTTCTTATATTGCAGAGGTAACGGGATATAAACGGAGAACGTTTCATATCTACATTAGAAACTGGAAATTCCCAGGTATCAACATTTTCGAGAATATCAAGCGAGCGCCCTTACCCTTTTCCCCACATTTATTTATATTAATTTAGAGTACATCCATATAAGCGAATGTGACCCTCTAATGCAGAGGGTACACCACTAAAAACATACATAAGAATACGAAGTGCATCAGCTCAGACACGTGGCTCACAAAACACAAAATAAATCGTTGAAATCATGGTGTTATTGATACCAGTGGTGGCTCCAACCCCCAGAAAGGCCCGCAATTCATTTAAAGTAACGCAGTGTTCACGGTGAGAATCGTCTTTCTGTTTTCACACCTATCTTGAAGACGGTCCCATGCTGATTCCAATGATGTTCTTGGAATCGTACAAGACCTTCTAGGAACAGAGTTATGGTCCCTCAAAAATTGAGCTAGGAAAGCATGGTGGACGAGTTGTCCGAGGCTTGTAACTTCCGTCTTTTGCAGCCGATGTATGCGAGCTGACCTGAGTGAAGAGAGAAGTTGAGAATTAAGGGAAGAACGGGGCTATTGATCGGAAACCATCGCTCATCTCACAATCTCGAGCATTCATTTGTTTAGGTCGGTGGGCGTGGAAAGTGCATCTGGGGTGTGACGAGCTGACTGGCGTCCAACTTTGGGGCCGTAGGGGACCGTTCCGAGCTCATTTTTCCTAGTTTTTTCAACGTTTGGCTTGCGTTACGCCCCGCAGCTGCCGATCTCCACCAAAAAATCAGACATGGTTTTCATCATGGACACTGCCTTTAACCGCTCGCACCTCGGCGTACCACAGTCGCATAAAGTAAGGAGCTACTCCCAACAGGAGCAGCCGAGTAGCAGTGAGGCGGCGGCGCGAAAAGTGGGTGGCTCCAACAGAGGATTCATCGCTACATTGCATCACCACGCACCTTGTTTTCGTATGCAAATTTTGATATGAATGATGAAGGTTCTTTCCAACGTCATCATTGTCTTGAGATATTGAATGTGCCCCGCGTTGTCTAGAGCTGAGTAAACTCCAATGGAAGATCGTGAGATTTGTCCATCTCGTGAGGGGTGTGCTCTTCAAAGCAGCATTACCAAACCACGTCTTCATATCATTGTGGCCATAGAGGAATCCTGTAGAATTGCTCTCACACTTCTCTTTCTCTCGAAGAATTTGGCTGGAGGAATACGGAGTACTCTGGAGCAGCGATAAAAATAAGAGTGTGACAACCGGGAGTTTTTCGTAAATGGAGTTTGATACTCGAAGCTACACACCCTTCCTTTATTCGGCCTGAAAACTCCATGCTTCGTAAATCTTAGTCTCCGCTCAAGCCTTCAAATCTTATTCAAAAACACTGGATCCAAAGCAAAACGTCGTTCCTCCAGAAGTTCCAGCTTTAATGTCCGGATTCGACTACTCTAGGGAGGTAAATGTGCAGAAATAACTCAGAAGCAACGCAGGTAGACAGTTTTGGTAAACAAGCGCTGTACATTTTCCACAGCATCAACGTCTCTCTTTCTGTTGGGATTCCAAACGGCTGCGTTGTTTTCAGTGAGAGGTCGCACATACGTTTCCAACTAAACGATTTGATGATATCGAATTCTTTTTTGACACAGAATTGTCGGTCAGTAAGAAACGATCTCAACCAGCACCAATGATTACCCCTCATACCTATATTACACAGCTTATAAAGTAATTTTGTATGACTTACGGCATCAAATGCCTTTGCGACATCATAGAAAACGACATCTGTCGCATGATTCTGCGAGTCATGATACAGCCACTGGTGGAAGGAATCGAGCAAGACATCTGTAGTGGATGTATCGGCACAGAAACCAAATCGCTCTTCGGGAAGTATTTTAAAGCGTGATAAGAATTCATCGACCCGTTCTTTTACACACTTTTCCATAATTTTACAAGCAGCGCTGGTTATCGAAATGGGCCTATAGTCTGAGGGCGATGCAGGCTGGGGAATTTTATTAATGGGTGTGACTATGGATTTCTTCCACAGCGGCGGAACGGTACCCAATCACAAGAAAAGGTTGAAGATGTGCGCTAACGGCAGGGATAGATCTTTAGCACAGGACCGGCAAATGATCCGCGGGATACCGTCAGAAGTCTGTGAACAAGAGGACTTAAGTTTTGCTGCGTGTCTGACGACGTCTTGGGGAAGTATTAGGAAGGAGCTGATACTATGAGAAATCACTTTCTCACAATCAGGTACGATGCCATCATCAACAGTAAAGATAGAGCTAAAGTTATCAGAGAGAAGTTCGGCTTTTCTCAAATCATTGAAAACTGGTACCCCGCTATTATTTGTAAGCACTGGAAAAACTGAGGAATTCCCGATTTGATTTTGAGTCGAAAGCAGAACCTTCTCCTTGTTTTTTAGATACTTTTGAGTCAGCTTAGTCAATTTTAGAGTCGTATCTGAATAATCTAACGTTTCAGGTGACGATAGTCGTTCTCATCAGTTCGGTTAGCGAAAAGTGGGGTTCCGCAATGTGGGGTCCTCTCACCTGTCTTGTTCAATATTTTTGTGGCTGAGCTACCCACTATTCTTTCACGGAGAGGCGTAGTCTGCCAGCAGTGTGCTGACAATCTGAAATTTTATCATCGAAATGATACCGTATCCGATTACAACAACGTTCAAGATGGGACATCAGCTGTAATGCTGTGGTCAGACGACTGGCAGTTACCTTTGGCTCCCTATAAAACTATGCATCTGTGGCTGGGCAGCTCAAAGGTTGATGCCTGTTACGCTATGCAGAATAATCTCATCAGTCATGTGAAATCAGTTAATGATCTAGGATTCCTATACAACCACAAACTGGATTTCTCCAATCACATTTCGAATATCCTGAGGAAAGCATACATCCGTACCTTTCATTTATCTAAGGCGCTATCCACTACAAGCGTCACCACGCTATTGAAGACCTGCAAAACTTATATAAGACCGATCGTGGAGTGCGGGACAACAGTTTTTAATCCATGCTAAAGAAAGCATTTTGATGCTGTAGAGAAATGTCGAAACCATTTCACCAGGAAACTTTTTATTAGGAAAGGTGGGATTGTGCGTAGCCGAATCCCAACATTTAAGACTAGAAATCGTTCATTTGGGCTTCCTTCGCTACAGTCAAGGAAGACGGTCTCTGATGTTTCAATGGTTCACAAACTTTGGAATCTCAGAGTGAGAATCCCCTCCACACAATTTTTCCAACTCACGTGGTCGAGGACAAGAGGACCCCGTGAAAAATAAGGATTCCAAGGCCGAAATCTAACTACACCGCGCACGCCTTTAGCACCAGGGCCGCCTTGGCATACAATGCGCTCATGAGTAAAAATACGAACACCATGGAGTTCTCAAGCTTTAAGCGTTCTGCTAAATTAAAGCTGCTTAATAGTGGAGTAACTTGATGGGTGAGCCAATTTTGAGAGAAAGCCTATTCCCTACTGACTCCTTTGAACTTGTTTGTTGTGTATCTCAAGTAATTATATTGCTGTTTTATACGATTGTCTTAAAGGCAGTGTTCACGATAAAATTCACTTCCGATATCCCCACGTTTTACGAAAGTTCTGGTGCCCTATATAGCAAGGCATGCTTGAAAAGGACACATTAGACGCGTTTTTGAGTCAAAATAGGCACTCTCTTGTTTACGCTGATTTTTGAGCGTGGAGGAATTGACCGCTAGAAGGATGATACCTATCAGTGCAATGAAGCGATCAGCTCGCTCATCAGCACTTCTTTGACTTGATCATTCCTGTAAACTGAGTCTTCATTTGTTCATTCCGAGGGGGCGGATCTGGGGCACCAGGCGTGTCTGGGGCACCAAAACGCTTGTTTGCAGCCGTTATTTTGGCGCTCCTGGCACGTTTTCTACCCTTTCGATTTTTGGGAGCCTAAGATCCTTCCCGCCTATCATTTCATTGTGGAAAGTCAACGAGGATGATCATCGTGAACGCTGCCTTTAAACGTCGTAATAAATCAAAATCAAATCAAAATCAATTTCGCGGTAATGCTGCTGTTTTTTTCTTTTACGCCAGCCCAGTGAATGCGGAGAAGTGAAAAATCTCTATAACGCATCAACTTTCTTATGTACTGAGGGAGTTTTTTGAAGCAAGGCTTTCTGAATGCGACCGGCACATGTTTGCATATGTGATGAACAACAGCAGCACAAAATCTCATGTACATGGGCTTTTGATCGGAAACCATCGCTCATCTCACGATCTCGTGTGTTCATTTGTTTACATCGAGGGGGCGGACCTGGAGCACGGGGCGGTTCTGGAACACCAAAACGCTTGTTCGCAGCCACTATTTCGCCATCCCTGGCTCGTTTTCTACCGTTCTTTCGACAAAGGGAGCCTAGAAACCTTTTCGCCTATCATTTTACTGTGGAAGATCACTGAGGATGATTATCGTGAACGCTGCCTTTGAAGGCAGCGTTCACGATGATTTTCGTTTCCAAGTTTTCCACTCAAAACAATGCGTTTGCAACCAAGTGTTACCGAAATTACGGAGACATGGTGTTACCGAAATTACGGATAAATGACAAGAAAAGCACTAAAACGTCTTATCTTAGTGACACTGTTCTCTGGCCTGAACTAGTTGTCCGATTGGATGAACATGTTCACGGTGGTTGTCACCTTTGAAAAATTGGGATTTTTGGAAGTGGAAGAATATTTCAGACAAAACAGTGTTAATTAGGCCCCGAAAGCAGGAATGGAGCAACAGAGAGTAGAGAATTGCAAAAAAAGGGTCCACAAAAGATTTCATTGTCACAACGAATAGTTCCTGTGAGATTAAAAGGCGGGGTGAGAGCAGGGGATTTCGTGCCCTTCTGGTATGTTTTCTCGATTTTTTCGTGATTTCAGTTCTACCCGGGGACCAAACAATCGATTCAGCGATTAATGTCAGACTCGAAGATCATCGTGAACACTGCTTTTAAAGGCAGTGTCCACGATGAAAATCGTTTTTCTGTTTTTTAGCTCTAGCTTAGACCTTGAAAAAGGACCCATGCTGATTCCAATAATGTCTCTGAAATCGTACATGACCTTCTGGGAACGGAGTTATGGTCCCTCGAAAATTGGGCTAGAGAAGCATGGTGGACGAGTTTTCCGAGGCTTGCACCTTGCGTCTTTTGCAGCCGATGTATGCGAGCTGACTTGAGTAATGATAGAAGTTGAGAATGAAGAGAAGAACGGGGCCAATAATCGGAAACCATCGCTCATCTCAAGATTTCAAGCTTTCATTCGTTCACGTCGGTGGGCGGGCATTGCGCTTTTGGGGTTTGCCTTGCGCTCAAAGAGGCAACTTCGGACTCTTTTAGGGGCTCTTCCTGGCTCGTTTTCATGCGTTCTTTCAACATTAAAGTTACAGAGTGTCCCTCCACTACCCATTCCTAGTGGAATTTCAAACACTTTTTTCATCGTGAACACTGCCTTTAACTCACGCTTTATGGATACGAAATCGGCTCTTTTGAATTCAAGAAATGGTAATGATAAGCAAGGAGGGTTGGATAGCATGCGCAAGGGAAACGCAGTTATGGCATGGTCAGAATTTGCCAATGGGTACACAAATGAGTTCGTTTCTATCTGTGAGGACTAGGTCAATTGTATTTGGCCCATGAGTGGGGAGTTTGATCTGCTAGGAGAGTCCATGGGACATAAATACACAGATCTAAATATTTTTGCGAGCGAGGCGATTTCGCTTCAGGGTTTTTCAACAACTTTATGTCGAGGTTGAAGTCACCAAGCAGTATAACAGGATGATTTGAGTCTTGAATGATTAGGCTAAGGAAATCAATGAGACTATCGCAATGTTCTGCTTGTATACTAGGCGGCCTATAGCAAATTTTAACTCGATATTGAAACGATTATAAAATATGTCAATAATTTGACATGCTGCACCATGTTTGTTGTAAGACTTCGAATGTCTAGTAAATGTCACAGAGTCACGCAGTGACATAGCGATCCCTCCTTCTTTACCATTCCTGTCTTCTCGCACTACTATATAAGGTAAACCAGATGTAATGTGACCGTCGGTAATTGAGTTATCCGACCATGTTTCTTGAAGGCAAATCAAATGGGGCTCATGGTTACTGATAAAGGCGGAGAATTCACATAACTTATTTTTCAAGCTACGACTATTGAGTGAAAAGCATTTCATTCCAAACTCTCGTGCACGGGTGGGCGGTTTGGCTAGTTTAAAGAAGATTGTGTGGAATCAAGTTACACAGAAGGCGACGATACTTTCAAAATATTCTGGCAAGGGATATCGTCCCCAGTACTTAAGATTATCACCTACTCTTGCCTCTTTTCGAGAGATGGTTGTAAAGGTACCAGCGGCATAAGTTGACCATTAGCGCTCGTTGTTTGGTCGCCCGCGGGGATGAATCTACTATCAAGGGCGATCCTTGCGCTATTAGTTCTGTTACAGAGGCAATCAGATCGAACCCGGCAATTTCCACCCATTGTTTCTATGGGGTTGTTCACGCAAAGCATACCCTATCATTCTCTCTTCACGGGTAAGCGATTTCCGAACATAGACATTCTTGAATTTCATAGAAGACCGCAGAAGGCGCGCATTACGCTCAGCCATCCTTTGGAATGCGCTAGCAGGGAACACAATTTTGAGCAAACGTGGAGCGTTTTTTTCTGACCTGGCCGATGCGGTAGGCAAATGCTGGTTGGCGTGGAGCACCGCTCGCTCAGTAGGTCCCGAATGCAGCCCCATTCGAACGACGCCTTTTAGCTTAGCGCTCCAACTGGGCAGCATCTGGGTTTCCCGCAGAGCCGCCATGCGATGCAAATGCGCTGATCTTTCCAGCCATTGCATCCCCTGCAGCTCCATCTCAGACAAAGGGCGAACCTGACCGTGTGCAAAGAGCGGACCGCCATCGGGATGGGCGTTGGTCGAACCGGTTTTCGCTCGCGGTCAGTCCACTAACTCCCACCGTCAGTCCGCAAGCTCCCGCCGTCAGTCCGCAAGCTCCCGCGGTCTGTCAGTGAGCTCCCGTGGTGAGTCCGCAAGCTCCCGCGGTAAGTCCGCAAGTTTCCGCGGTCAGTCCGCAAGCTCCTGCGGTCAGTCTGTGAGCTCCCGCGGTCAGTACGCAAGCGCCAGCGGTCAGTCCGGAAGATCCAGCGGTTGGTCTGAGTTTAACCACGGTTGGTACGCAAGCAACCGCGGTCAATACAGAAGACCAAACCGTCAGTGCTGATGGTCATGCGGTTGGCCCACAAGTTCCTACGGTTCATCAAGGTTTATCCGCGGTCGGTGCGCAAGCTCCCTCGATTAATCATGATTGAGACATTACTCGTTCAGTAGTTCCCCCGCCGTTGTCGTAGTTACTCCTGGAGTTTCCGTGGTTGGCTTGCAAGCAGAGGAATCCCTGAGAAGTTCGCTTTTCTGCGTGCTTCTGCATGTGACAAGCAGTTTTCGTGATTGGCGGAAAACACCGATACGACGGGCTACTCCTGCGTCGACCACCATATGTAAACAGTCATGCAGAGAAGAAAAAGAAAGATCAAAAGAAGGAGACAATGGCATGATGTAATAGTGCAGACTACACAGGGGGCTGCTTTGTCTTCAACAAATCATTGGTGTCTCACGACTTCAAATCCACGGTGACAACACCCATGACTTGCAAAAATGACGTTAGCCGGGATGAATTTCAAATCAAGAGAGACGAGGAGTGTGGGAGTCAAGATAGTATGTAAATGAAATCGAATCTCACCTACAGTTGACCGCAATGTTAATGGGACATGGTGCGGTTGCGGACTCGCACTAAAACTACGGTAGAATCTGGCACTTTGCCAGATTTCGTCATCGATCAGCGCCACAGCTGATATTCTCGTGAGCAGAGAAACGACGGTTGGCGCCGATCGATGACGAGATCTGGCAAAGTGTCAGATTCTACCGTAATTTAGTGCGAGTCCGCAGCCGCACCATGTCCTATTAACATTGCGGTCAACTGTAGATTTTCGCGAGTAAACATAAATATAGCACGGTTAGTCCAAAAAAATTCAACGCCCCCTATTTGTGATAGAGAGCGATCTATTTGAAAATGCACAGATTTCTGGCCAACGTGCGGACTATTATGTGATGAGCACTGTACTGCCGTTCTCTGGGCCAATATCCGGTCCGCAATTACGGACTACGGCTGCTGCATCATGCGACACGTGATAATCGTGTTGGGAGAAGGGTATATCGTGCTGGGACCAGGTGGTCCCAACACGATTAACACGTGTAGAATGACGCAATAGCCGTAGTCTGCAAATGAGGAGCGGAACACATACACACACATTGGGACATAACTGCTTTGAGTATGACTTACTTAACTTAATCGGTTGGCTTCCGCCTGACGCGGTCATTTCGTATCTTCACCGAGGTGTGCCGTCCTAGTAGTTAGCCGTGTCTATTTTACACGCTCTTCAGCCACAATTTGAACACATTCCATCCAACTGTCACTATTCCATTTCCTGCGAAACAAAACATCGCGCCTGAACTGCCTTTTGATGCCGAGTAACTTCAAATCCTCTTTAACCACATCGGTCCAGAACTTGCGCCTACGTCCAGGTTTACTGGCCGTTTCCAGACAGGATTTGGAAGCATTCTTAGAGCGTGTTGTCCGAGACGATCCAACGTTTTTTCATAATGTATGCCCGAACAGTCGAAGTCGACTTTTCAAAGCTGCTTGGGGAGCGTTGGGAGATGCTGGCACCTCCCTCGTGTCAAGCGTTGACGTACTGCGTCGATTTCCTTGTAAAGGTCTTCGTTGTGGCATACACGCGGCCAGAAATATCCAAGCAAACGCCTAAAAAGCTTCCTCTCCGTGCAATCCAAGCTTTCCATCTGCGTCTTCGGTGCTGCCCACGTCTCCGATCCGTACATCATGATAGGGCGAATAGCGGATAGGTAGACGCGCAACTTGACTTGCTTCGCGATGGTGGTAGACCACAAACACTTGGTTAGAGAATCAATTGCAGACGTAGCTTTCGCACATCGTTGTCGAATATCCACTGCATAACTACCATCGTTCTTCAGCAAACAGCCCAAATAACAGAGATCGTTCACCAGTTCGATACGTTGTCCGTCCACACAAACTCCCGTTGAAGGCCTCTGAGAGACCCACATCTGCTTGCATTTGTCGGGACGAAGACGAAATCCATAGGCTGCGGCATACTTCGAAACGAGGTTCACAATCTTTTGCAGTTTTGCGTTGTTTTCAGCGAATAACACGATGTTGTCGGCCTACTCCAGGTCGACAAGGGAGCGTCCTGATGGTGTTAGGATCACATCCGCAGGAAACTGTTCTGCAACTCTACGCATGATGTCATCAACGGCGAAGTTGAAAAGAAAAGGTCCTGCAACGGCTACTTGCCTTACTCCTGTTTTCACCTCGAAAGCTGACGTAAATCCGACAGGTGTACGAACTGCTGCTGTTGTTCCTTTGATCATGTCTTCGATTAACCGAACATACTTTTCCGAGACTCCATCTGCTCGCAGAGCATTGAGCAATCGATCACGATGAGGAGAGTCGAACGCGGCTTCAAAGTCCAAAAAAGCAAGCTGTAATGGCTTCGAATACCGCTGCCACGATTCAATTACTCTTCTCACGACGAACACTTGTTCGATGGTCGATCTACCAGGTCGAAAACCGGCTTGCTCATCTCTGGTCGTTCTTTCACGATGTTTGAAAAGTCGCTAGAGAATGATACGTTCTAAAACCTTGTACATGACACGAAGTAGAGAGATTCCTCTGTAGTTCTTAGGATCCGTGACGGATAGCTTCTTGTGAAGAGGTACGATGATCACATGTCTCCACGAATCGGGTATCCTTTCGCTCATCCATATAGCGCGGATGGTGTTGGTCATTTCACGAATCCCAGACGGAGGAAGAGCTTTCAGCATTTCAGCAGTGATGTTGTCATCTCCACCAGCCTTTCCATTCCTCATTTTCCGGACACAATCCAAAACGTCAGACTCAGTCGGCGGTTCCTCACTGACATCGTAATGTGCTCTCTGAACAGGCGGTAGCTCAGGTACTGATGGTCCTTGACAATTCAGTAATGAACTGAAGTAATTCTTCCATATTGGCAGCCTGGCATCACCAACTGCAACTCCATTGGTAGTGTTTAAGACAGGAGAACATCTCTTCGTCTTCCCGCTATACAGTCGCAGCAACGTGTAGGCTTTCCTCGGATTCTTCTCCTCCCAAGC